>CM054950.1:3540421-3627552 GCA_029168755.2 Tillandsia fasciculata
GTTTACCTACGAGGTGACCGTATGGGGGCCCCCGTAGGTGTGGGGTTTGAGGCACCAAGGTGTGAGCGGTGCGACCCGTCGGTGATTGGTGCCCGACGAGGTCAGGTGTTACAGGTGTTTACAGGTGTTACAGGGTTACAGGTGGTACAGGTGCTCGCGGGTTACTTTTATGAGCAGAGTGGTTGCTCCGGCTAGTCTTACTTTTGAGGCTTGGTATTACTTTACCGTTTTATTATTCTTTTATCTTGATAGTGTCGCTGACTACCCACTCTGTGACAGGTTCTTCCAGGGGTGAGAGGTAGGCGACGGTGAGGCCGAGGTGGGAGCAGTCGGGCTGTGGGAGCCCCAGTTTGTCGTTTCTTTACTTTCCTTGCACTTCATTTCATACTGTAGGCTACTGTGTGGTTCTCGATACCCTCGTGGGGTCGCTGTGATTGTGGATGTTGTGACTTTGGATGTGAGACATGGTGTTTCGTTCTTTTGCTACTTTCAGTAGGCCAATTTCAAAGAAACCAAAGGACTATTAAATGAAAAAAAAAAATGATTGTGAAAACCGTTTTTAAAACCCAGGTGTTGTGTGGGCACCCTTTTCAAAACCCTGTGGATTTATGAATTACGAAAATGGCTTTCAAAACCTAAGTGCTGTGTGGGCACGATTGTCAAACTCTGTGGTTTTATGTGCAATTCCAAACTGGTTTTCAAATTTGACGCCGGGTGGGCGCTGTTTTGAACGATTGTGGTTTTATGCTTTAAAAATCGATCGGCCTCGGAAAATTACACTTCTTCTGCATGTGTACCTTTGTCTGGCTCTGTTGTGGTTAAAGAAATGTTTGTATACACTGTTGTATTATCTGCGACGCCGTGCATATACAGAGGAGACTCTGCCCGTTTGTCGAGTAAATCTGTATATGCGGCGGGTCTGGGCACGCACCGGAGGTGTTTGAACAAAAAAAATTTTTGGAAGTGGGTTTCTTTCACGTCAAACCAAGAGTTTTCCGCTGAACAAAACTCCCGGGGCGTGACAGTACCCCAACAAAACTGGAATGGGGAATAGGTATCACCTATTCCCCCCTTTTCCGGATTGTTCCGGTAAAAATCGGGACAACCCGGTATTAGGGGGGGATTTCGGTTCCCCCCCTCCACCCGAACAGGCCGGAACAGAGCCCTTCCCAAGGCAGAGTGCCAAAGTGCCTTGGGAAGGGGCACTCTGCCTTTTTTTTTTTTTTTTTTTTCTTCTTATATGCTTCTTTTGATTTTATTATTTTATTATTTTTTTAAATTAAAATTTTAAATTTTAAAAGATATTTAAATTTTAAATTTTTTTATTTTATAAATTTTAATTTTTTTAATTTTATATTTTAATAAATCTAAAAATTTTATTTTATTTTTTTTTGTAAAAAAATATTAATTTTAAAATTTTAAAATTTATACAATTTTTTTATATATTTTTATATTTATATAAATTTAAAAATTAAAATTTTTACTCCCACTTAAAATTTAAAAATTAACTTTTTTTTTGTTGCTCCCACTTAAAATTTTTATAAAAATTAAAATTAATAAATATTAAAATTTGAATAAATTTTGAAATTTTAATTTTGAAAAAAAAAACTAAAAAGGAAAAGATATTTTAGTCTTTTAACACAAAAGTTAATTCTCTATTCCTCTTATTCTTAAATTATTTCAAACACTTTTTTTATACCTATATTAATCTAAAATCCAACCAAACACAAATTTACATTATTTCTAGTTTGTTCCAAAATTTATACTTATCTCTGGTACAACTAATTCTCTTTTATACCTTAACCAAGCGAAGCCTTTGTGTTTGGTATGATAATGAGGAATAAGAAAAATAAAAAGTATTAGTTATTTTAAATGATCTTTTTGCCCTCAAATTTTATTATGTAATAATAAATTAAGAGATGGTGACTCGGGAGACGTGCAAGGGTATTTAAAAAAAAAAAAATAAGAGGGTGGTTGAGAAGAGTGAGAACAGTAATTTTCACTTATTTTAATTGTACTGGAATAAAATATTTTCGTAGTTTCTGATATATTTGGGAGATCTTTTTATTTCTAAATAATTTCAATACCAAAACAGCCCTATAAGATTAATAGATTGGACGTAATTATTGGTGGACTGCACATTTTATTTTTATCTTCTGAGATTGAAAAAGAAAAAAAAAATGTTGTCACATCGCGGGAGTGAAACTCCTACGGGTGAGCAATACTTTTCTCCATCCGCAGTGTGCCTAGCCGCATACCCATCCAACCTAATCTAAGATCATCCCAGCGCCAACGCCACGGAGCCGACCATCATCGTGCACGAAATGGTTGCTGTCTACTCCTCCACTGCTGCTCTTCTTCCTCGCCGACTCCGTCCGCGCCTCTCTATCGAGCAAGGAGAACCCGAACCCGCTGGCCGCAATCACTCCAGTTCCAATTCCACGTCCGTGTAAATTTCTTTCTGCGTCCTTGTAATTAATTTCTTCGGCTGATAACTATTCATGCTCTCTATTTCTTTTCTTTTTATTTTTTAATTACTTTTGCCATTCTTTGTTCTCAGAAAGCAGCAGCTGCGATCTTTGCTGCTGGTGGAGAGGTATCGAGACGGCATTCTCAAGAGGTCGGCGTCCCTCGAACCACCCTCCCCCCCACCACCATCTTAAATCTAGTAGATTGTTCTTATTTCTTTTCTTTGTTTTATTTTGTTAGCTCTTGCTAACCATTGAATGCTGAATATTGCCTTCCTGATCGAGTAATTATTCCTCCAACAATTTTAATTTTTTATTACCAATAATGTATGGAGACTTATATTTTAGGGTTAATTGCATACGGCTCTCTGTAAACATATCGAATAGCAGATATATCCCTACAAAGTTCAACTTTTCATATTTATTTCTTCAAAAGTTCAACTTTATTCGTATATATCCCTACCGTCTATCTCTATTAGAAAAATCTTGGTTAGTTAGTGAGGTAAATTTACCTTTTTACCATTTCAGATATTTCTGTATTATTTTTTGGAGGGACATTTTTGAAAAGCCAAAACTGTCATTTCATATATAATCTGTTTAAAAAATAAACAGTGAACTAACGATAATAAACCGGAGGGATATATATGAATAACGTTGGATTTTTGAAGGAATAAGTATGAAAAGTTGAACTTTGTAGGAATATATCTGCTATTCGATATGTTTACAGGGAGCCGTATGCAATCAACTCTATATTTTATTAGTGACGCTCTTCAAATTTTTCTGTTTGAATTGAACGGTTGCAGTCAAAGAAATTGGGTTTTTTTTTTTTTTTTTTTTAAAATTATATTATTGATGATTTGATCAAATTTAATAGCTTTAATTGCTTTTTAACAAATAGAACAATTTTTTTAACTTAACTTACTGTAATAACTTAAATAAAGATTTTTGCAGTTGAGAGGTTGTCAATGGTAAAATATATAGTTGAGTGATCTTTCAAAATGGCTTACATTTGAGGGAATCACAGTACATTTTAACCATTTTTTTATTTCAGCCAGTATGCTATGGGCCCATTTGGTCTAGATTTTCGAAAAGTGATTTCTGCAGGATTGATTTTGGTTAGGAGAATTAAATTTGTTTAAAATTTTAAAATTTTAAATCTAAGATTTCAAATTTAAAATTTAAATTTTAAATTTAATATCTCAATTAAAAATTTTAAAATTTGAAATTTAAAACTTCAAATATAAAATTTAAATTTGAATTAAAATTTTCTCTAAAAAAGATTGAATTAAAATTTAAAATTTGAATCTAAAATTATTATAAAAATTTAAAACTTGAGCTCAAAATCAGAATAAGAATTCAAAAAGTAGGTTTTAGCTGCTTCTGATTTTTGGTCTCGAAAATAAGAAAAGATTTTGGAAACGAGATTGCCTAATGCTCTATTAAAGCTAAAAATCACTTTTGGATCCAAAATCACTTTTCAAAAGCTAGGCCAAACACACTATTTTTCCTTTTGTAAATTTGCTGTTTGCGTACTATCTTACTCGATTCTAATTTTGAATATATTATATACTGTTAGTTTCTATTTCATTTTCCATTTTCTTAAGCATTTATCTAGCACCACCGACTTAATTTCTTTGGTTGAGTTCGGCCTCTCTGCGACCTTAAGATAGTTGTTTGCTACAAAATTTTCACTTATAGGAAGGAAAAGTCCTCATTTTTGTTTGGTTGGGCCCTTAAAAGTAATAATTGTCCATGCATCTTGCTTTTGACTGTCACACGCAACTGAGAAGAAAATTTTCTTTAATCGTAAAACAGAAATATGCTCCAACATTCAGTTTTATGTAAATCTTCATGGCACATAAAATTAGTCATGCAACCGAGAAGATAAATTTTCTTTTCTTGAAAGGAATGTTCCCCAACATCCAACTTGTAATACCATCTTTTTCTATAAGTAACATATTTTCTAATGTGTAAAATTTTCTAATACACAATCTTTTGTGCTATTTCATATTAGCCATTTTTTTTTTTCTTCTAGCTTGTTTTTTTTCTTCTTTTTTGTTTTAAAGTTTTCAACTTAATTTATTATTTATATAGTGCAATTGACGTGCGCTTGAATTCCTGATGCAATTTTGGTTCATGATTATTCTAAATATTTAACTAAACCAAAACTAATAGACGAAATCTTATCCCTTGTCATTATCACATATTATTTAAATGTCTTTGGCTAGTTAAGCAAAGATCTTGTAGAATTATTTCTTGAGATTTATATCTTTGTTAGATTAAAAGGATTTGAAAGTTGTAGTTGTCTCGATAAAATATTTGATTGTAGCTGTCTCGAAAAAATGAGCTAGAATTTAGAAAGGTGGAACCGACGTTGTCTCTTTCTGGACATTGATGTTATAGGATCCCTATATGGAAATAATTAACATACTATTGGGAATTTTACTCACATCATCTCGTAAGTATTAAGAGAGCCATGATATGAAGCTTTATATGAAACAAAAATAAATTCTCTCTATAAATTTGTCACGCCTCGGGGCCCTCTTTTGTAATACATTTTCAAAATCTTTCGATTGAGAACCAGAGTTTTGTGGAAGCCATGTAAATAAATTTTTTCATTTGAAAGCCTTGTTCGGAACACGTATAGACCCACCAAATTCCATGTCCAAACGAACATAGTCTCCTTTATACTTGCATGACGTAGGGATACGAGCAACAATCAGAAACAAAAAAACACATGATCTGCACAGTTAATGACAACAAATAGGAGAGATAGCAGAAGTAAAACAACTACAACTGCACAAATACTATAATGATCTAAAACTATAAATCAACTAACCTCCAGAACTTCATTATAATCTAAGTCGCTAACTATTTAATCATGACAAAACACTAGGTAGCCAACTACCAAATAATCATCACAAATAGTATATGAATCATGAACTGGAACAATAAATCTGGAACTAGCAACCAAAATCCATGGCATGAGCTATTTAGGAGTTAATTAATCACGTCCTCATGTAGCGCCCTGACCTTCACCGCCCTCAACACTTGTAAAAACAGGAGGGTGAAAAACATATAAAATGTTTTCCAGTGATTATGATGTCGTAGAAGGCAAGTTGCATTCACTGGTCAACACGAGCAAAAATAACAAGATAACTGCAGGATATCAACTGAGATATAAGAATAACCGAATATAGTATTATGATAGTAAGCAAATAAAAGTCATGGAGCAAAGTTGATGCATGACAAATCAGGAAAACCTTGATCTATCTTGATAGTGATGAGCCCCAAATCTATTTAAACCAAAATTTAGAATTGTTTAGCAATTTTGGAGTAATTTTTAGATTTTTATTAATTTTTATTTTAATGAATTTTAAACCAATTATCAGAATTATAAAAAGGATAAAAACCCAAGATGGAGTATGGTTGGAGCAAGAAGGTTCCATATTGTTTTTTTATTTTGTAATTTTTTAAAAGAAAATTAAGAGAAAATTGAAGAAAATAGTCGATAAATAGGGTAAAAGTCAGGAAAAAATTTGTAGAATTTTTTTTAGAAAATTGGAAAAGCAAATTTAGAAGAAGAATAAGAGGGATAGAGGAAAGAAGATAAGATAGGAAGGAAAGAGAAGACAAAACCTTTTTAGAAAGAAGAATGTGACTGACACACACAACAGGGGAAGGAGAAGAAACCACGATTGCAATCAAATCATAAAAACCAACTAGTTCATCATTACTCATCTCTAAAATATAAAGCATAGCCTTTCTATATAGCCGTCAAAATATAATTTTAATCTAAAACAAATCCCACAATATTAGGTATCTTTTCTAATTCAAACATATCTAAAATAACTCCAAACCATTTCCTAAATTTTAGAGATTTATTTCATATGAAAAAATCTTAAAAATATATTAAAAATTGCTAAAACAAATTAATGAAAAAAGTAATTTCAAAAATAAAAATAATTTCAAACCATAATTACATAATAAAAGGGAGTTTTCCCATCACTTATGCTTTACCCATCAACCCTATGTTTAAAACCCTAGGGTGCCACGATGTCCCGAGGACACCAATTTGCTCATATTACATTTAACCTAGAGTTCATTGACTTTATGCTCTAACTTAGAGTTTATACTCTATACGCTTGCCTTAGGTTTTCCCTAAGTTCAATGTCACTTTCTTTTGACTTAGATTCATCTTAAGTCCAATGCCACACAATTTAACCTAGGCTTTTCTCCTAAGTTCAATGCCACTCACTTTTGACTTAGATTCTTCCTAAGTCCAATGCGACACAATTCAACCTAGGTTTTTCTCCTAAGTTTCATATCACACAAAGTTTGACCTAAATTTCTACTAGGTCCATTTCCATGCTAAGTTAATCTACATCTAGATTTTCTTTTTCACATATATGCAAGATTAAACCTTGAAAATTCACTTTTCACCACTTAGGGCTAAAGCCCTAATTCTTATACATATACATATGCACTAAATGCATTTACTCTTACATTAATGCTTCTAAATCATTAAAAAGCAAAGAAAAAAGAGATGAGTTTACCCTTTTTGGTGAAATCCGCCACCTTTGTGTCCTCTTGCAAGAACTTGTATTTGATCTATTATTTTTCCAAGAATCTCCCTAAAAATGGGATAAAAATTCATAAGAGATCAATAAGTCTCTTCTAAAGCCCATAAAACTCGAAAATGCTAAAACTCTAGAAGTTTATCTCTTGCGCTTGCCCCAAAACATGGAGAAGAAGCCTCCTTCTAGCTCCAAGAACCTCCTTTGGAAGCCTCCTTCAAGTCTCTTGCCTCCCAAGAGATCAATCCTTTCAATTCTCCAACCTAGGATTTCCTTTCCCAAGCTTCTAGAGAGAAAAAGAGAATAGAGAAATGAGTGGGGGGGGGGGGGGGGGGGGGGGGGGGGGGGGGTGGAAATGGTTTTTTGCTGTGAAAGGGGTGTGTTTTAAGCTGGACTAACCCCACTTAAACCCCCATATTAACCATGGTTAAACCACTCTGCATGTGTTGTCAGAGATTTGGGGTACCAGTACACGGGTTGAGGTACTGGTACGCGGGTTTTGGTACCGGTACGCGAGGTCCCATATTGGTACGTCTCCACTGATTCCTCAAAACCCGAGAGTTGGATTTTCCAGCCTTTCTTTAATGGGGTTCCGGTACATGCTTTGAGGTACTGGTACGCCATGCAATACTTGCAATTTTTCGCAAACTTTGGCTTTTGAAGCTCGCTTTCCAACTCAACTTTGGTCCATATGTCTTCTGCTTCGAACCAAACTTGCTCTAGCTTGTTTAATTACATTTTTAAACATGCTCAGGGTGGTGTCTTATCCGCACTTTGCCACTTTAGCGAAAGCCGGTGCACTACAGTTGGGTTTTCGAGTCTTTTACCTATGTTTCCACGATCGGGAAGCCAACCAGTGGCTTGAGGGTGGCTGGCGACGAAGCTTTGGTCGCCTTGCACTAGATCTGGGATGTCGACAACGATTGTCGATGATGAGTAAGCACACCACGTCCACACAAAGAGGTTTACGAGCACTACGTCCACACCTTAGCCCATGGGCTGATCTGGCCACAGGTAAGGGAAGCATGACCCAGGGGAGGTGTTCGGGGAGGCTGTGCTCGCTGGCATCAGGGTGGTAACGGTAGCTGTTGCCTGGAGAGTAAGGCTTGACCCACGAGTTGGGAGCTACGGCTAGGCCTGGCCGCAGGGCACCAAGGAGGGGGATCATGGGGGTGGTCTAGCTCAGGGAAGTTCGAGCATGGTCGATGGGGGTGCTAGCTAGCCGGAGTAGGTGGCAGTGGCTGGAGAGGTTGATCGGGTCGTTAGAGCAAGGTTAGGGCTGAGCTGGCCGCAGGGAGCAGCAATTGCTCGGGGGTGTTCGAGGGCCCGGGCGACATTAGTAGGGGGTCGTCGGAGTTCGTGTGCTCGGTGGTGGCGCACAGGAGGCCACGGTGGCACCAAGGATAGCTTGAGAGAGAGAGAGAGATGTTGAGAGAGAGAGGGAGTGTGAGCAGAGGGGAACTTGACTCAGGGTTCCTAGTTGGCTGGGGAAGGCCGTTGGAGGTGGCAGCGCGTCGGCGGCACAGGTGAAGGTGGGGGGCGGTGGCAGTTATGGAGTGAGGGGAGTTGATTGGGAAAGAGAAAAGAAAAATAGGAAACCCTAGCCCTACTTTTTTCTTTTTGTAATAATTGTCAAAAACCTCCTGCACTCTCTCTCCTTCCCTATTACGTCTCTCTCTCAGTCACCCTCACATAGAAGTCCTCCAACTTGAAGTATTCTCACTTTTCCACACATGAAATGATATAGCTTTTTCGCACGTTGCCCCTTCCATTTTGGTTTGAAAACCTCAATTATTTACTCATTGCGCATTTACACATAACTCCCTCACATGGCCAATGGTTCCATTAAATCACGTATTATGATGACCTTTATTCATAAAGCATCAATTTTACACCTCATTTCCCCAAAATTCAAATTTTACAAAATTAGTCTTGGTTTCTACAAAATCTAAGAAACAACTCAAGCACAATATTAAAATGAGAAAAGAGCTTTATTGTTTTTAGCAGTAAGTCACAGCATATGTGCTCTCTTTCAAATTGTGAATTTTCTGGTTCATTTTTGGATCTTGGGTATAGCAGATATGTTTTGGATGGTAGCTCAAAGCTGCAACCTCATTGGAAGAGGGATGGATCTTTGGTAAATGCAGAGCAAGAAGGAGAAAACTCATTCTTTTCTTTGATTCCCTCCATCTTTAAGGATTTTATACTTCCCACTGGATATCCAGGTAAATGTGGAATTCCTTTTTTGCCTTAAAGGTGCTTCTCTCTTTTGTGAATTATGTATCTCATTTCTGTGTACGTGAAAAAAATAGCAAATCGACCATTTATTTATGACTGTTAGAGAATTATGTATATATGTTTGAGTTCAGATGTAGAATGTAGTAATTCATTTTACAGATTGATTTTTCATTACTTTTGTTTTCTCCATTCATGTTACCTCAATTGTTTTCCTTACCATATTGCTTTTGACTTCGTCTGGTTGAGCTCTTCATTGAGTGCATTTTGAGATATTGGAAGGAAGGCCGGGCTGATGGGATACTTGTTGGACGTCTTAACAGCTAATCTCACAGTGTAGAGATAGAGTGACCCAACAATCTCTTATGAAACCTTTTTTGAGTTAGACTGCCTAGAGTATTATGTCTATGAAGAGCGTCATCCTTATGTTCTATATTTAGTGTTCTTCTTGGTATTGGCCTTGACGATTTAGCACTTAATCTATGTAAGTCCTATCACACTAGAATCTTGAGTGAACTCTTTAGTTGCGCTAGAATCAAAATGTTGTGACTTTGCCTAATTCATGTAAGTCATTCAACAAAATTTTCTTTTCTCAAGTTTTTGACACTTCTAAGCAGTGAGTGATTGCTTAACTCGTGATATAATTTTCCAACTAATTTCCATGTCACTTATGTGCAAGGCTCGTTGGCGTCGAACTGATCTAACCCAGTTGGCTTGGCCAAACCAAGCTGGTCGGCCACTTGCAATTTGTTACCTTATTTGGAGAATGAGATTTACCATATGAGAATGGATCTATTTTTAGGTAGCGTTTGGTTGGAGGACAAGACCTGGAATAAGGCCCTGTTCCAGTCTTGTTCTCCAAACGCGTTTGGTTATGGGTGATAACAGTAGTTCTCGTCTTTCTGAAACAAGCTGGTATAAGTCTGGAATTACCGTTTCACTATTTTTCTTGGAACAAGCTTGTTCCCACTTAAGAACAAGCTTAATTAAAGTAAAATATAATTTTAATTATTGTATTAATTCTTTAATTAATCTAATATTTTGACTAATCTAATTATTTTATTAACTAATTATCTAACTATTAAATAATTAACTAATTGATTTATTAATTTATTAAATTATTTGTGGTTAATTAAATTATTAATTAATAATACTTATTGTTAATTATTTTATTAATTAATATTTGGGTTTATCTAGCAATAGTTAATTAAATAAGTTAAATTATTATTTAATTAATATTTATATGTTAATTAATTAGATAAAATATTATTATTTTAAAATTATAATTACTCTTATTCTCGCTATTCCAATCTAACTATCCAAACGCTATTTTTCTTATTCCCGGAAACAACCTAATTTTTATCCAAACGCAAAATTGGTCATGTTCTTGTTTATTCTAAGAGTTGTACCTATATCAGGAATAAGCAATTCTTACTTATACTCGAACCAAATGCAGCTTGAGAGTTGTATTTTGATTTTATTTTTGTTAGGCATTAGGATTTGATTAGAATTTGATTTGTATTAGGATTGTTGTGTGTGTGTGTGTGTATATATATATATATATATATATATATAGAACGAGGCTACTATACTATCTATAGTACCGGAGCTCCTGTACTATAGTCTCGTTTTTCATTTTAGGGTGTTCAAATCAACGATCTACACCGTTAAAACTGATCTAAGGTATTTAAAGTTTTTATAAATTTTATATTTTTTCAACATAGTTTACTTTATAATCAAACCATTTCAAAATTGTTAATTTTCAATGGCTACTATGACAAGTTTGTAGTTTAACGATGTAGAAGAATCAAAATGTACTCAAATTTTGGTAGAAGAATCAAAATGTACTTAAGTTTTGATAGAAAATACTTTTAAACTATTTAAATCAAGATTATCATCCTTGATCTTGAATTCCAAAGTCCTATTCTCAAATTTTAAAGATTGTTCAATTTCCACCGTTCATTTTGACATGATTTACTAAGTAAACGATGTCGAAAAAATTAAAATTTTATTCCTAAGAAGTTCATATACCCTAGATCATATTTAACGGTGTGGATCGTTGATTTGAACACCCTAAGATCGAAAACGAGACTATAGTACCGGAGCTCCGGTACTATAAATAGAATAGGAGCCTAGCTATATATATATATATATATATATATATATATATATATATATATATATATATATATTCCATATTTGCCTTTTTCTAATTCTTTGTGTTATTAGGTTAGAAAATAGATAAATAAGGCCCCAAGCTTGCCCTTTGTTTTCAGGCTTGCCCTTTGTGTTTTGCCTGAACATCTTACCTCTTTTTTCTATTTTACGCCATGATCAATTGAAATTTTGTTGTAACCATGATCAACCTTGGCATTTTTTTTTACTTGCAAGTTTGGCTTTATCTCCTTATGTGATAAGCAACATATCAAATGGCAAAGTGCGATAATCGTGACCAACCTTACTTTATTTGATTTAATTATTCATGGATTTCGTATTATTACTTTGGACGTAAATCATATCCAAACAATGACCTGATAAATTTATAATTTGTCTCTAAAATATCTGGTGTCGCTCTCGTTAACAAATTTTTAACAAATTTTGTGTTTCAGTAATTGTTATTCTGTGGAGTATAAGCTCTGTAGAGTTTCCTTGCAAACTGCACCTGGCTTATTTTGATTGATTCAACCAAAACTATACTATAATCTGCACAATCTCTTAGTGCGTTATTGGATTTTGTCATTAAATTGTTACAGGTAGCACTGAACCGAACATAAGAGCTGACATAATATGTTCCTTTTGTTAGAAAGAAAGTGATAGTGTAAGTCATAACCCTAGGATCTAATAGGTTAGATAATCTCATAATCACCTAGAGTGGGATGAATAGATGAGAGCAGTAAAACACGATAAACTCAGCAAATAAAAAACAAATGTAGAAAATAAAAACTAGCACTTCGATTATTTAACATGGGAAAACCTCCAAAAAAAGTAAAAACATATGGGAACGATCATACGAAAAAAATTCACTAAGAAAAACTTGAGTACAAGGTAATTTACTGAATCCACAGCTTAACTTTATTTTACGCTTGTAATAGATCTTTTTCGCTGGTCCCAATTGATTGAAATCCTCCAATCGATTATGCTATGCCTCCACGTTGTGTCTTTGCTTCGAGTCCACGAAACCTCCGCTAATCCTCGGCCTCCATACATATCCACACTCAAGCACTTTGTCCGGAGCAATAAGAAGAGGTGTTGGTGGTGATTTAACGCTTAGAGGATCATTAAATATATGTGGAAGAGGTCTCTAAGCAAAACTTTGATCAATTCTAGAAGAACATGAAGATTTAGGGCTCGGAGAATCGATTTGAGAGAAACTTCTTGTAGAAGATAAGAAAGAAAGCTACCAACAAGTTGGTTTCAGAAAGGATAAAATATTTTTAACCACGTTTTAGAGAGACTCCCACCTCATATTTATAGCTTTGGAAGTAATTAGAGTTGGATTCAAAATATGATATTTCAAAAACTCAATACAAGTCGAAGGTTCGGATCCTAGAGACAAGATCCGGACTTTGAATTTTCACCAAACTTCATAGTCTGGATCTTCCCTGTGTATTGTGAAGATACCCGTTCGGGATCCGGACTTCTCATTTAGGATCCGGACCTTAGTAATAAAAATTTAGAAACAAAGATTTGGGATCCAGATCTTAAAGAGGAGGTCCGGACTGTTATGCATAAACATTGATTACCAGGGGTTCGGGATCCGGATTCTCCTCCAGTATCTGGATCTTGACACCAGAAAACTTTAGTTTCATATTCTATCCAACTTTTCTCAATCCTAACAACTTCCAAAGACAGTAATATAATATCAAATCACCACTAACAGCATAAAATCTTACCGGGGGTTGTGAGCCTGAGGAATGAGTCTTCAAGTCTTCAAATTGCATCTTTTCTCTATGAACCCTTCAAGACTCCAACTCAACTTCACGAAATCCACCAACAAAGAAAATAAAGTATCATGCTTTACTGGTGTTAACACTAATTTTCTATTTGATACTCACGATATTTTTTTGGTTTTCATCCTTAGGTTATTTTATCTAGTTGGCTATTTATATTAGCAGTTCTTGTAATTAATATTAATTTTATGGTGAGCCTCTGGGTTAATATGTTTCGTGTAAGCCATTCAGGATCTGTTTCAGATGATTATCTGGAGTATATGTTACTGCAGTTCCCGACAAATGTTACGGGATGGATTTGTCACACATTGGTCACATCAAGCCTTTTGAAGGTCGATCTTATCTCTGTTTTAGCTCAGTCACTCACTCTCAAATTAAGTCATATCAGTTGTAAAATTCTAATAACAGAATTTAGAGAAATCTAGATGATTTTTTATTTGGTTTTTCTTGATGATTAGCTATTCAATTTTATTTAGTTTTTAAGTACCTGATTAAGTTTGACTCTTTCTATTGCTATATGAATAAATTAAATTCAGCTCTTCTTTGAGAGAGCCAGTGTTTGGAACTTTAGGTTAAGATGCTAGAGATGCTGCTATTCAGAAATTATTTTTGATAAAGAATATATTGATATTTCGGAGGAAACATTTCAGCTATTCAATATCTGTCTTAATCAGGTGTAATTCTGATGTCTGAATGCTACCCTGTTTCCTATTAAATGCAAATGTGCGTGGTTGTATGTTCTAGATTATTTGATTTCATATTTTCATTAAATTTGCAAATAGTGGGTTATTCTAGACTTTCCGTCATATGAAGGGATGTGGACTAACTGCTTATGAGTAACACAGGCTGTAGGTGTAGGCTCTTTCTCAGGAAGTACTGCTGCTGCTTCTGCTGTTGCTATTAGGTGATATCCCTTAATTTAATCTCTTAAAACAATATTTTTTAACTGATTGACTATTTTCATTAGTTTTGCATACATCGTCTGGTGTCAATAAGGATTGACTTCATGTTGGTTGATTGCTTGTGTTTCTGTTGTCTTTTATGTTCGACTTACAAATTTTGATTGCTTGATGTTACTTTCACTCTCTAAAACTTTGGTCAAATTTCACTTCAATTTATCAAGTTTCATTTTTTACTGTGGTTTTCCTTTCATATCCTTTCCTGGTATAGCACAAAGTTATGTGGTTTACATTACTGGTATGTCGCCCAGGTTTTTTACTTTTATGGATAGAATATTGAACCTGGGCCGTGCTCACGTTATGTTGGAGTTGGGACCGAGTTTAGGTAGGTCCAAAAGTATTAACGCCAATTGGGTATGGTATGGAGTTTAAGTCTAAACAGAAATCTACTTGATGAGAGGGAGATTAATATGGATTTTTTTTTAGAACTAACCCTAAAAACTTTTAAAAATTGCAAACTAACCCTCTCAATTTTTTTTTTTTTTGTAAAACTAACTCTCTTTCTGCCAGCTCGGTGCCACGGTGTTCTGGCTGTATGAAGGCGGTGAATCGTTCACCGCCTTCAGTGCATATGCTGAAAGCGGTGAATCATTCACCGCCTTCTGTATATATAATAGAGGCGGTGAATCATTCACCGCCTGATTCACCGCCTTTTGCATATTTAATGAAGGCGATGAATGGTTCACCGTCTTCAGTGTATACGCCACGGCCGCCAATTTTTGTGAAAATTGACTAAGTCCTCAGGGCCTTTGGTATAATGTATAAGGCACTGAACGATTCAGCGTTTTTAGTATAAACACTAAAGGCGCCGAATCGTTCCGCGCCTTTAACCTTTATGCTAAAAGGCGCCAAATGATTTAGTGCCTTTAGCATAAACGCTAAAGGCGCCGAATCGTTCAACGCCTTTAGCGTAAACGCTAAAGGCGTCGAATCGTTCAGCGCCTTTAGCACAGCCACCCACCAACATAACTTTTTTAAGTCAAAAAAATAAAATTTTGTACAATAAGGTGGACAACATACAGATTTTAAACCAAAAGCGACAATACAAACTCGGATTGTACAATAAGGTTCACAACATTCAGATGAGTAACAAAGAAAGATCAATATCACGAAAAAGAGTTTTATATCACAAAAATAAGTTTAATATAAACTCAAAATATGAATAGTAACTAAATATATGAATAGTTACTCAATATTGAGCTAAAACTCAATATTGAGCTCGACCTCTCCTTCGACGTCCTCGCCCACGCCTGCGTCCATGCCCTCGCCCCACGCCCCCGTCCACGCCCTCACCCTCGCCCACGCCCACGCCCTCGTCCGCGCTCACGCCCTCATCCACGCCCACGCCCATGCCCACGCCCACGCCCACGATCAATAATTGGTATATCATTGAGAGGCTCAATGGCTGCCGCCTGATCAAGCTCCTCGATAATACCGCCCTTATCATGCTCTGGAATATGCTGGATCTCCTGTGGCGATGATGATGAGGGATGACGACGTGAATATGTAGAAGTAAAAGATGTCCGTGATACTGGTGGCGGGAGCGACGCTTACGTCGAAGGAAATGTCGTAGGGGCTTGAATGGGAAGAGATGGAGATCGTGGCACATGAAATGGCGTAAATAGTTAGTTAATTTTAATATGAAGACTTAATTTGAAATTTCTGGTGATATGAAGGTACTTGATGACTCGAGGACGATGCATGAGCATAATCTCCTCGTCCCCCTGAAACTCTGACAGTAGGTAGTATTGGTACATTTTGCAGTATCATATGAATATTTTCACGCATATCTGCCAGAGTCCCAAATGTGATCGCAGGTGACGATCGATCATACATTTTACCCTAAAGTACGTCGTTTCTTTAGGAACTGAAGCATGTAATCTCTATGGACATCCATCTACCGTGCATTTGACAGTATAAGTCGTTCTAGTAGATTTCAATACTTTCATTTGAATATTATGGTCAATATGCCACCGGTTTAGAGCGTTTAATAAAGAAGCCTTATCATGAAAGACGCGTCCAACCCAAGTCCCGTCAATACTAGGTAGACCAATATTGATTTGTCGAATATCAAACTCTGTAGGATCTACAACATATTGATTTATCCAATTATTATCTGAAGGAAAATGTTCTGGATGATCAAGAAATTCAATTTCCTCGTCAGAATTGTCTAGATATTCGTTGCTTATTTCTGGGTTGTCGATTTTATTGAAAATCGCATTTGCAAGATAATTCAACCCTCCATCATGATCATCATCTATATCTGGAGATTGATCATTCAAATCGTCATCCTCACTACTGTTCTGATCATCATTAATTGGTGCATCCTCATCACTATCACCACCCCTGTCAATATTAGCACCTCATTCGTCAATATTATCACATCCTTCGTCAATATTATCATATCCTCCATCAACATTAGTACCAAAATTATTAATAGCAGAATTATTCCAATGTTCATAGGAAGTAGATAATCTGCACATTTGTTAAAAATAAAATTTTAATATTACCACCTCCACATCCCATTAATTAATAATATAATTTGATTTGTCCTTACCCCCAATCATAAGGTTCTAGTTGTAGATGAGACATTCTTGGTTCTAGACGGGAGGTCGTGCATTGTCCACGTGAGGTCGTGGCTTGCGTGTGTGTGGTCGTAGGTGGCACACATGTGGTCGTTGGTGGCACAGTACTAATCGAGCAAGGTACAACAGTCTCAATAGGCGAATACTCACTTTTTCTACAGTATATATAATGATTAAGTCTTACCAAAGAAGATAACAAATTATCAATTTATTATGTTATTTTACTAACCTTGTCATTCTTACACCACCTTTGCTTGGTATATTTTGATCACCCATTATATTGGCGGAAGGACCCACATCAATATAATTGTGGAGCATTCTCGTGTAATAACCTTGCGATTCAAAACTTCGACAGATGTAGATCTTTCTCAATGTATACGATCACAAAACCATAATATTCACATAATCCAATCATTCACAGGGTTTTTGTAAAGGCGGTGAATGATTTACTGCCTTTAGGAAAAAAACTGAAGGCGGTGAACGATTCACCGCGTTCAGGCCATCTAACCAGCGTGGCGCCGAGCTGGCAAAAGCAGGGTTAGATTTGCAATTTTTTTTTACACAGGGTTGTTTTGTAAATTTTAAAAATTTATAGGGTTATTTTTAAAAGAAGTCCGATTAATATCATAGTAATCAACATGTAGTTATTCTAGAATGAATGAGAACTTAATAGTTCATTTTACTTGATATGATTCATAGTAAAGGACAACCTTTAAATAATTCTTTCTTTCAAACCAATAGAAGGAAATTAGGTAAATGTAATGTGAAGAAGGTAAATTCTTTCATTTTACTTGATATGATTCATCAGACTTTCCAATATAACAAGAGGTTTTTGGGTCAAATCCTGTGGGAAGCGGTATTAAAATTACATTACGAAAAATATATCCAGGCAGCAAATAATGTTGTAGGCAAATGGGCACCCTAAATTCTTGAGTAAATCCGAACTTTAATGACTAGATTAGATCTGTTGTATCCGAAGATCTTGATTAGCTTATCTGTTTTAATTTTTTAAACATTGGCATAATTTTAACACATGAAATATGGTCCCAAATCTCTTTCTAATTATTAGTCTAGTCTTTATGACGTTTTGCCAAACATCAATTCTAATTTCACATTTGAAATTTATAATCTTTCAAATTCAAATATAAATCTTGTGGTTAACCTAAAATTAAACTTTTAATTAATATTCCAAAACAAAAATGTCAGAATTTTTTCTTCTTTTGGTATGCGGCATCATATACAGAATTTATAATTTATAATAATAAATAAAGCTCATCGAATAAATGAATATTAGGTACTTACAAAGTGTATTTTATGCATATGCAATTGATGGGATAGGTAGTAAAACTAAGTCAGGCCAGCTATAAGGTCTACATGTATAAAATCTGGATTCGAACTCAAAATTTTAATGGGAGCTTTACTTGACCAAATTTGACATATAGGCCTCTCCGATCCGAGTAATGTTTGAGCTGAACTGGGTGGGAACCACGTAATCAGGTGCTAGTAGCAACGCTGATGTTTTAGGAAGCACTACAGTCACATGGTGCCGATGTTGTTGTCCTTTGCGCATGTCATGTGCACGTCAAGATAAATGCCCTTTTCAAGATGCTCTTTCATTTAATTCAAATCAAGATCTCATGTGCAAATCTTGGCGTGCATCTGATAGGCCAAAAGGTGGAAGCAGCAGTCTCCCAGTGCCTCTAGATGTATTTTCGTTCAACTTTTTCTGTGTGTGTGTGTGTGTTTTCCTGGTATGATAGGAAGAAACTAAATCCCACTAAAATTATTCTTTTTAACTAAATCCTAACCGAATCTCAAATCAAATCTAACCAAATTACAAATAAAATCCTAGTCCAGATAAAATAAACAAAATAACAAATAAAAATAAATTCTAGTTAAGTTCTATGATCCGTCGGACTCTAATTAGCTAAAGATTGTCGTAGTCAATTCCTACTCGACTCAGACTCGAGTTCAATGAACCGTTCTCCATCATGAGGTCATGGCAGAGAATTAGGGGAAGGTAATTTCTTACAAAACAAGAATGATCGTGTAAATTGATGTGCATAATATTATTTTATTGCATAATTGTGATTCCTTATCTGCTTTCTTTTATTTCATATAAACGGTTGTACTTGGTTACGCAATACACAAAATAAAGGCATAGAGTTCTGATGCATGCTAGATTCTTGTACATTCTGATGTCCTTCCACTGTTTTGCTCACAAAAACTACAATTGTACACGACATTTTTGAACAGGAGATTGTTTTTGCTTGGAGAAATATGTTGCATAAATAAATTGGAATGTTGCATAACAGCATGTAAGTTATTGTCAGAGCACATACAGTCTCTAATTTGTTGGTGGATAAAACATTTGGACAGATGGGTGGCGAAGGATGGTCTAGGAGCAATTGGACGTCTATTCATTGGTACGGAAAATAGATGCGACAAGAAACTCGAAGATAGTTTTTATTTTTTCTGATAAAAGTACATTATTGATAGGTGGGCTTTTCGGGGATCTTTTTGATGATGATCCAAAGCAATGGCGGATGTATGCCGATTTCATTGGCAGTGCTGGAAGGTTTCTGAAACAACTCGTCTAGAATTTATATATATATATATATATATATATATATATATATATATATATATATATATATATATATAGAATTAGACTACTATATTGTTGGATTTTATTTGGGATTTATTGGTGATTTAAAACTTAATTTGTCTCTTGAGGAGCCCAATCCATAATGGGCCTCACTTGGGAGCCCATGCTTTGGTTACCACATGTGAGGTTTAGTCCCACATTGGAAACTAATGACTTGTTGTTGCTTTTTATATACTCTTTCATTCTCTTGTTAGATACTTGGGTAAAAGTGAGAGTTATACTCTCGACTAAACACGCACGCACGCACGGCACGAGCCGAGCCGGGCCGGGTGGCGGCGCGCGTGATCCGTTACCCGGTTCATTTTATTTTTTATTTTTATTTTTGGTTGCCTTAATCCGAAAATTGGTTGCCTTAATCCGTAAGTCACGGGCACGTAAGGGCTTATCTTCCGGAGCCTTCAAATCATGCCGTTGGAGCACGATCTCTCGCTTCGGGTGTTTAAGAGGAGATTAACCCGAACGTTATCCGATGTCTTACGGTGCCATCTCCTTTTTTCCCCAATTCTACTATTCCAGATTTTACCGTCTTCGCTTTGTTCTTTCTTTCGATTTGCTGGATCCCTGAAAGTTTGCCGGGTTCATCTTGCGCCACCTTGAAATCGTGCCGACGGGGTGGAACGTGGACGTTGTATCGCTGGAAGGGATTGCCGGGAAGCCTCGCACGTAGAGGGGCAATCTCGCTTCTAGGACAGTGCCCTGCACGCCTCGATCCACAGGCCTTCTCTAAACCTTTTCTCTTACAGCATTTATTATTTAACTCCTGATCGGATTTTTACAAATTGAATTTGCTGGTTTTAAATCATTTAAAAGAATTAACTTGAAAAGATAAATATTTTACAACATTCTAGAAGCGAGATTAAATTAATTTATCTTTTCATATAATTATCATACTGTGAATAAGATAAACATTTGATTAGTAATTTTATTATTAATTCTGTTAGTACTACGAATCATTTTATTAACTAATTTGTTTGCTCTGTTAATATTTATATATATAGTTGTTGGTACGTACTGTTGCTACATAACATTGATAGCACTAATTGGATACTACTGTCCGTACTGTTTTATAATTTATAGTAAACTGTTGATCAAAAATAATATTGTGTTATTTACACTGTTATATGTCATCTTTGTTTTTTGTTTAACTACTGTTAGTGTAGTATACTTCGCAGAATCATATTGCATTGTTGCAGACTACTTTATTAATTAATTTTTAATACTGTTAGTATTAATATTGTGTTAGTATAATTAATTAATCTACATTGTTGATCTATACAACTCTGTTAGTATTGTTGACATATAATATTAATTGTTAATACAACATATTTAAATTGTTTAATTGTTGCACTGTTAATTAAAACATAGTGTTTGATTATTACACTGTCAATTAAAATCTTAGTATAATTATTGTTGATTAAATTTGAACCCGTCAACTTAGATTAATTGTTTTAAATTTAGAATATTTTTGTGACATTGCGGTAGGATTGTTTGTAAACAGATTTTTCATTATGGACAATTCGGCGAAACCTTCAAAAGATAAATATTTTACAACATTCTCCTCTACATGCGAGGC
The DNA here is from genome assembly GCA_029168755.2 of Tillandsia fasciculata. Lineage (NCBI taxonomy): Eukaryota > Viridiplantae > Streptophyta > Magnoliopsida > Poales > Bromeliaceae > Tillandsia > Tillandsia fasciculata. The sequence goes on from CM054950.1 coordinate 3,561,437, forward strand.
TTCCCGGCAATCCCTTCCAGCGATACAGCGTCCACGTTCCACCCCGTCGGCACGATTTCAAGGTGGCGCAAGATGAACCTGGCAAACTTTCAGGGATCCAGCAAATCGAAAGAAAGAACAAAACGAAGACGGTAAAATCTGGAATAGTAGAATTGGGGAATAAAGGAGATGGATCCCCCACATGATTTAAAACTTCAAATAAAGACTGAGATTCAAAGCAACACAAAAGAACGCTGGATCTCTTATACCACGTATTCGGCGAAGGTACCTTTCGGGTTTGAACCTTCACTTAGTGCTTGTCTATGTACATCCGAGGGTACAATGGTGGACTACGCCTTGAACCAAGGCCGGTGAATCGGATTTCCACAAACCGCACGCATGGTACAGTCGTTTGGGTTCAAAGCGGGTGAGCGCTATAATGGCCATGCGCTGGTATCGATTCATGTGTGTTTTAGGAAACCGCCCGCATTCCATAGTCGCGGCCTCACGACTCCACACATATAGTAGGTCCTCAAAGGGTATCTGCAAGGTCGTACCCTGCCTCATGGGTCTTGGAACCATTCAGGGCCAAAGCCCTTCCTATCCACTTGCAGAAATGAGCACTGTCGCCATAGGGATGAGGAAACAAAAAAAAAACAGTGCTCCTCAAGCTACCTGTTTGACTTGTTACTACCCATTGAACCTGCAACAGGTTGGGTTGCAATCGCCGGTAACTTCTATTGTGGGCTAAGCCCCATCCCCCTCGACGATTCTAGGATCACGGTCCTAGACAAACCCTTGGTGAGCTGATCAGCCAAGTTTCTTGCAGATCTCACAAATTCCAATGCAATCATATTTTCTTTAAAGTTCTGTCGAATGAACTTCTATCTCATTTTCATAAATCTGTTCATCTTAGTCTCCACATTCTCTTGGGCACATTTGTCAATTGCAGCTCTACAATCACAATGAATAGACACAGGTGCTAAAGGTTGCTCCATCAGTGGCAGATCATAAAGAAATTCTCTCAACCGCTTAGCCTCTGTTACAGTAGTATCTAAAGCTATCAATTCAGATTCCATAGTACTTCTAGAAATCAAAGACTGTTTAGTGGACTTCCAAGAAACAGCTGCTCCTCCTAGGAGAAATACAAATCCTGTAGTAGACTTCACATCAGCTGTATCACTAATCCAATTCGCATCACTATAACCTTCTAATACTGCAGGAAAACCACTATAATGTAATCCATAGGAAACAGTCCCTTTCAAATATCTCATCACTCTTTCTAAAGCATTCCAATGCTCTTTGTTCGGATTATGGGTATATCTTCTCAATCGATTTACAGCATAAGCCAAATCAGGTCTAGTGTAATCCACTAGATATCCTAAGGATCCGATAATCTGTGAATATCTATTCTGGCCTATTGGATCTCCTCTATTCTTCTTAAGATGAACGCTAGAATCATAAGGTGTCACTACAGGTTTAATATCAGAATATCCAAACTTCTTCAATAATTGTTCACTGTAGTGAGATTGGCTCATAATAATTTCTTTTGACTTTCTAATGATCTTCATATTGAGAATCACATCGGCTTGTCCAAGATCTTTCATATCAAAATTCTCATTCAACAATTTCTTCATATCATTTATCACATTTAGGTTAGTACCAAAGATCAAAATATCATCAACATACAAACATAAGATCACAATCTGTCCATCATACTCTTTCGAATATACGCACTCATCAGACATGTTCACATGAAAACCATTTGAAACAACCAAAGAATCAAATTTTAAATGCCACTGTTTAGGAGCTTGCTTTAATCCATATAAAGATCTAGTCAATTTGCACACTTTGTTCTCATGTCCAGAAACCACAAATCCTTCAGGTTGCTTCATATAGATCTCTTCATCTAAATCACCATTTAGAAAGGCTGTTTTAACATCCATTTGATGAACAATCAGATCAAGAATGGAGGCTAAAGCAATCAACACTCTAATAGAGGTAATCCTAGCAACAGGAGCATAAACATCAAAATAATCTACCCCAGGCTTCTGAGCAAAACCCTGTGCCACTAATCTAGCCTTATACTTATCTACAGATCCATCAGGTCTCAACTTCTTAAAAATCCACCTACAGCCTACAGGCTTACATCCTAGAGGTAAATCAGATAACTCCCAAGTATGATTCTGTAGAATAGACTGCATCTCAAGATTAATAGCCTCTTTCCAAAACGATGCATCTACAGACTTCATAGCTTGGTCAAAGGTAGATGGGTTGTCTTCTACAAGTAGGACACAAAAATCATCTCTAAAAGTCTTCTCTACTCTAGGACGCTTACTTCTTCTAGGCTCAATCTCATCTATCGGTTCACTGACTCTAGGTCCGCTAGAGCTACCAACGAGTTCAGCAGGAACAGATCTATCTACTCTAGTTTTAAACGAAAAAACATCATCAAAGTACATAGCATCTCTAGCCTCAATGATTGTATTGTTAGAAATCTCACTAATTTCAGAATTCACCACTAGAAATCTGCAGGCATTATTATCCTGTGCATAACCCACAAAAATCGTATCGACAGTTTTAGGTCCAATCTTCCTTTTCTTATTCTCAAATATCTTCACTTTAGCTAGGCACCCCCACACTTTAAAATAATTCAAATTAGGCTTCCTACCTTTGCAAAGCTCATAGGGAGATATATCAGAATTCTTGTGAGGAATCCTATTTAAAATCATACATGCAGAAATCAAAGCTTCCCTCCACAAGTTCTCAGGTGCGCCTGAACTAATAATCATCGAATTTATCATATCCATCAAAGTCCTATTCTTACGTTCAGCAACTCCATTAGATTGAGGTGTATAGGGAGCAGTCACTTGATGTATAATTCCAAATTCTCGACAAAAACTAGTCATCTCATTTGAAGTGTATTCACCACCTCGATCAGATCTCAAAATTTTGATTTTCTTATCCAACTGATTTTCTACTTCAGCTTTATAAATTTTGAATCTGCTAAGGACCTCATCTTTTGATTTAATCAAGTAGACATAACAAAATTTCGAATGATCATCTATAAAAGTCACAAAATACTTGTTTCCACCTCTACTAGATCTACTTCCATCACAAACATCACTGTGCACAAGTTCTAGAAGATCACTATCTCTATCCACAGATTTAAAAGGTTTTCTAGGTTTCTTAGCTTTCACACATATTTCACATCTATGATCAGGTAAATCAGATTTGGAAATCAAATCAAGATGCATCAATCTTTTGATTGTATTGAAATTCACATGTCCTAATCTTCCATGCCAAATATTAGTAGAAACAACATTCAAAACAACAGCACTTATATTCATTGGAAATGAAGATACAGAAAGTTTAAACAAACCATCACTCAAAAAACCCTTCCTTACAAAATTCACACCTTTTGTTATTACTACCCTATTACATTCAAAAACTAACTTAAAACCCTGCTGAACTAAAAGAGAACCACTAATCAAATTCTTCCTAATATCGGGAACATGATGGACTCCGTGCAAGGTTAAGGTCTTCCCAGAGGTCAACCTCAAATCCACTCGACCTGTCCCAAGCACACGAGAAGAGGCTGCATTCCCCATGTTCACCGATCCTCCACATGCGTCCTGATAAGTGGAAAACCACGAACGATCAGAACAAGCATGGACATTAGCTCCAGTATCTATCCACCAATCAGAAGAACAAAGGACAAGGTTAAGCTCAGGTAAACTAGATCCTAACCTGATAGTGGAGTCAGAAGGGTCAGAACCGGCAGTCAGCATATTCGTCTGGCGCTCAGGTGGAGCTCCCTTCTTCTTCATTGGCGCGGAAGGCCGAATTTTGCGAAAGTAGCAATCCTTCGCAAAGTGGTTCGTCTTTCCGCACACAAAGCAACCAGAGTTGCCTCTACTTCCCTCAGGTTTAGGCTTCTTAAAGTTTGGGTTAAACTTTCTATGATGAAACGACTTCTTCTTAAAGTTTCTATAAGGCTGAAAGTTTCTACCCTTATTTTTAGGGTGCTCTACTAGGTTGGCTTGGGTAGTAGACTCATTAAGCTTCTTATCCCTAGCTCGGTTCGACTCTTCTATCCTAATGGATCTTAGGACAAAATTCAGGGATAGCTCTCTTTGATTGTGGTTAAGATCGTTTGCATGGCTCGTCCAAGAGGGTGGCAACTTATCTATAAGGGCAGCAACTAAGAAATTTTCATCAAGATCTACACCACTAGATCTAAGTTGCTCAACTATGTGCTCAAAATCATGAAGCTGGTCAGACATTGACTTATTATCTACCAGTTTAAACTTAATCAAATCTGATGCCTGGTATCTCTTCTGGGTAGGATCAACCTGACCGTACTTATTCTCTAAAGATGCCAAAGCTCTCTAACAGTTTTCATACTACAGTAGATGTCATAAAGTTTATCTGATAAGGTGCTAAGAATCCGATTCATGCAGTGATAATTAATCATATCAGGGTTAAAAGGAGGTACAGGTCTAGGTGCAGAAGTAGTAGTAGTATCAGCATCAGCAGAGGGAGGAGTGGAACCAGCTTGGGCTTGACTCCGAGTAAACGGTCTAGTGACCTCAGTCTGAATTGCACCTTCAGGTGCAAAGCCATTACTATTTTCGGTAGAATCCGAAATAGCAGAAACCAGCCCAAGCGTGGTGAGCCAGAACCTCATTTGGTTCTGCCACCTTCTAAAATTACGACCATCATACGTGAAAGGTTTCGCCGAATTGTCCATAATGAAAAATCTGTTTACAAACAATCCTACCGCAATGTCACAAAATTATTCTAAATTTAAAACAATTAATCTAAGTTGACGGGTTCAAATTTAATCAACAATAATTATACTAAGATTTTAATTGACAGTGTAATAATCAAACACTATGTTTTAATTAACAGTGCAACAGTTAAACAATTTAAATATGTTGTATTAACAATTAATATTATATGTCAACAATACTAACAGAGTTGTATAGATCAACAATGTAGATTAATTAATTATACTAACACAATATTAATACTAACAGTATTAAAAATTAATTAATAAAGTAGTCTGCAACAATGCAATATGATTCTGCGAAGTATACTACACTAACAGTAGTTAAACAAATAACAGTGTAAATAACACTATTATTTTTGATCAACAGTTTACTATAAATTATAAAACAGTACGGATAGTAGTATCCAATTAGTGCTATTAATGTTATGTAGCAACAGTACGTACCAACAACTATATATATAAATATTAACAGAGCAAACAAATTAGTTAATAAAATGATTCGTAGTACTAACAGAATTAATAATAAAATTACTAATCAAATGTTATCTTATTCACAGTATGATAATTATATGAAAAGATAAATTAATTTAATCTCTCTTCTAGAATGTTGTAAAATATTTATCTTTTCAAGTTAATTCTTTTAAATGATTTAAAACCAGCAAATTCAATTTGTAAAAATCCGATCAGGAGTTAAATAATAAATGCTGTAAGAGAAAAGGTTTAGAGAAGGCCTGTGGATCGAGGCGTGCAGGGCACTGTCCTAGAAGCGAGATTGCCCCTCTATGTGCGAGGCTTCCCGGCAATCCCTTCCAGCGATACAACGTCCACGTTCCACCCCGTCGGCACGATTTCAAGGTGGCGCAAGATGAACCCGGCAAACTTTCAGGGATCCAGCAAATCGAAAGAAAGAACAAAGCGAAGACGGTAAAATCTGGAATAGTAGAATTGGGGAAAAAAGGAGATGACACCGTAAGACATCGGATAACGTTCGGGTTAATCTCCTTTTAAACACCCGAAGCAAGAGATCGTGCTCCAACGGGGTGGAACGTGGACGTTGTATCGCTGGAAGGGATTGCCGGGAAGCCTCGCACGTAGAGGGGCAATCTCGATCTAGGACAGTGCCCTGCATGCCTCGATCCACAGGCCTTCTCTAAACCTTTTCTCTTACAGCATTTATTATTTAACTCCTGATCGGATTTTTACAAATTGAATTTGCTGGTTTTAAATCATTTAAAAGAATTAACTTGAAAAGATAAATATTTTACAACATATACTATCAATAGTATTAAGCACTTGGTACTATAGACTTTTTAACCCTTTGATGAAGGGATATGCAGTTAGGATTATAGTGGTCCCCTAGGATTTAGTGGGTTGTTGGTGAAATAGTATAAACCATAGGGGACCACTATAATCCTAACCACACATCCCTTCATCCAAGGGTTAAAAAGTCAATAGTACAAAGTGCTTAATACTATTGACAGTATAGTAGCCGGACTCATATATATATATATATATATAGAGAGAGAGAGAGAGAGAGAGAGAGAGAGAGAGAGAGAGAGAGAGAGAGAGTTAGGCTTGTATGCCTTTACAAGCACGATGGTCACCGTGCTAACAGATCATTTTTGATGTTGGGACTTCCGAATTGTCGATCGGCTTTGTTAGACTTGATTTATAGTATTTGAAGTATCTATAAAATAAATTGTACGATTTTTCGATATCATTTATCTAATGATCGAAAAATCAATAATTTTAATAGTTGTGGTGAGCCATTTGTTAGTTTAACGGTGTAGAAACATCAAAACCATGTAAAATTTTGATAAAACTTTTTTTATAGTATGTAAAACGAGATCAATATTTTTGATCTAAAATTTTCGTATCATATCATCACTTTTTGTGAAATTTTTATTTTTAGTGTCTGATTTTGATCCCTTTCGATCACTAGGTAAATAATATCGAAAAGTCATGAAATTTATTTTCTAGGTACTTTCAATACTCTAGATCAAGTCTAACGGAGCCGATCGTTGATTCGAAAGTCCCAGCATAAAAAACTAATTGATAGAATGAAGGCCCCTATGCGTCTAAAAGCACACAAACTTGCCTCCGTGCTATCGATAGTATAGTAGTCGGACTCTATATGTATATATGTATATGTATATGTGTATATATGTATGTATACACACACACACACATAAATATATATATATATATATAGAGAGAGAGAGAGAGAGAGAGAGAGAGAGAGAGGAGAGAGAGAGAGAGAGAGAGAGAGAGAGAGAGAGAGAGAACTAAGCTACTATACTATTAATAGCACAAAGTCATTGGTGCTATTAAGTTTTTGACCCTTGGATGAAGGGATGCGTAGTTAGGATGATAGTGGGCCCCTAGGGTTTAGTGGGTGGTTGGTTGAATAGTATGATCTAAGGGTTAGAAATGATTAAAGGGGTTAATCTAACGATGGAAAACTTGGTAGCACCAAGTGCTTGCCGCTATCGATAGCATAGTAGCCGGACTCTCTCTCTCTCTCTCTCTCTAGAGAGAGAGAGAGAGAGAGAGAGAGAGAGAGAGAGAATTGGACTACTATGCTATTAATAGCACCAAGTCATTAGTGCTATTAAGTTTTCGACCCTTGGATGAAAAAAAAATGAGGTTAGGATGATAATGGCCCCCTAAGGTTTAGTGGGTGGTTGGTTTAATAGTATGATCTATGGGTTGGAAACGATCAAAGTGGTTGATCTAACGGTGGAAAAGTTGGTAGCACCAAGTGCTTGGTGCTATCGATAGCATAGTAGCCGGACTCTATATATATATATATATATATATATATATATATATATATAGAGCTAGGTTTGTGTGCTTTTAAAAGCACAAAGGCCTTCGTGCGTCCAAGTCGTTTTCGATGTTGGGACTTCTGAATGGACGATCGATTCCGTTAAACTTTATCTAGAGTATTTAAAAGGCCTAGAAAATAAATTTCGCGAATTTTTAATATCATTTGCCTATGATCAAAGGGGCTCAAAATCAACAATTTTAATAGTTATGGTGAGTCGTTTACAAATTTAACGGTGCAGAAATATTCAAATCACGTAAAATTTTGATAGAAACTTCTTTATCCTATATAAAGCAAGATCAATATCTTTGATCTAAAATTTTGGTATCATATCATCATATTTTGTGAAATTTTTATTTCTAGTCATTGATTTTGAACCATTTCGATCATTAGGCAATTGATATCGAAAAATTGCGAAATTTATTTTCTAGGTATTTCAAATATTTTAAATCAAGTCTAACGAAGCCGATCGCCGATTCAGAAGTCCCAACATCGAAAATAACTTGGAAGCACAGAGGGCTCCGTGCTTCTAAAAGCACACAAATCCTACTCTCTATATATAGAGAGAGAAATAGAGAGAGAGAGCTAGGCTGGAATATTATCGGTAGCAAACGGGCTCCGTTGCCATCCATTTGTTTTCGATGATGAAGCGTCCAAAACAACGATCGGCACCGTTAAATATGATCTAGACCATTTAAATTTTTGGAAATTAAATTTTATGCTTTTTCGATATTTTTTTCTTCTCCATCAAGTAGACACAAAAATGAACGGCTCAAAATGAATATCCTTCAAAAAGTGATGATAGGAGTCTTGTAATCAAAATCGAGAATATAGATCTTGTTTTAAATAGTTTAAAGAATTTTGTAATCAAAATTCAATTCATTTAGATTTCTTTACACTGTTAAATGAGTAAAAGAGTCATATCTACTATTAAAATTACAAATTTTGCAACTCTTTGATCATTAGGTCAATGATGTTGAAAGATTTGAAATTTGACTTCTGGATACTTCCAGTGGTCTAGATTAGATCATGTTCAACTGTGCCAATCGTCGATTCGGAGGCTCTATCATCGAAAACAAATGAGTGGCAATGGAGCCCGTTTTCTATAATCTAAATCGAGAATATAGATCTTGTTTTAAATAATTTAAAGAATTTTGTAATCAAAATTCAATTCATTTAGATTTCTTTACACTGTTAAATGAGTAAAAGACTCATATCTACCATTAAAATTATAAATTTTGCAACTCTTTGATCATTAGGTCAATGATGTTGAAAGATTTGAAATTTGACTTCTGGATACTTCCAGTGGTCTAGATTAGATCATGTTCAACTGTGCCAATCGTCGATTCGGAGGCTCTATCATCAAAAACTAATGAGTGGCAATGGAGCCCGTTTTCTACTGATAGCATTCCAACTCAACTATATATATATATATATATATATATATATATATATATATATATATATATATATATATATCAAGGAATTAAGTGCCATGGCACGGGGGCGTGCCGCTCTCCGCCTAGCACGGTACGTTACGGGCACGCTTCCGTGCCGACACGTGGCACGCTTGCGTGCCGATGGATACGCATGACCTCCCAGTGGCACGCTCTGACACGATTTTTTTTTATTTTTTTTATTCCCAATAAGCTCTTATAATATTGTTTTGAAATGTTTAGTCAAAAAATTATGAATATTGACTATATATAACTTATTATACACACCAATTAACATATTGATAGTTTTTTTTTTTATATATAAAGTACAACTATATCTCATAAAAAATAGAAATAATAATATAATAATAAAATTCACAAGTATAATAAGTATTAACCATGTGTTTATTGTAAACCATGTGTTTAAAAAAAAAAAAAAAAAAAAAAAAACTCGGCACGCTGGCACGGCACGGGTGGGTATCACTCCGTCTCGAGCGATACCTATCGGATATTGCCGAGAAGGGGGGGAGGGGGGGTAAGATACTCCCCACATACCGTGCCCCTATTGTAGGGGCACGGTACGTGCCGATCGGCACGGGGCGGCATTTAAAACCTATATATATATATATATATATATAATTGAGCTCCTATGCTTTTAAAAGTATCAAGTCATTAGTTCTTGTAGGTTTTTGGCTTCTGGATGAAAAGATGTGTGGTTTGGATATAGTGGCTCCTTGGGTTAAGTGAGTGGTTGGTGGAATAGAATGATTTGAGGGATGAAATTAGTCAAAGGGGTAGATCTAATGGTAGAAAATTTACAACCACCAATTTCTTGGTACTTGTACAAGTATAGTAACCGGACTCTCTCTCTCTCTCTCTCTCTCTCTCTCTATATATATATATATATATATATATATATCAAGGTTTTAAGTATCCATCGGCACGTATCTACCGTGCCGTACCGTGCCAACAAGATACCGCACGATACAGCTCCCGTGCCGATGACATAGTTCAAAACCCTTTTTTCTTAAAATTACTAAGTAATTTTTTTAATGAAGCTCAAAATATTTGATAAAGATACATAATAAGCAATTAAAAAATTTTGTTGCTAAAGAAATTAAATATTTCATGCCATTATGTGTCGGCACGCATGTATTTTTGTGACCGGCACTCATCGGCATGGCACGCACCGTGCCGTACCGTGCCGGCAAGTTTTCGGCACGACCCGTGCCACGGCACTTAAATCCTTGATATATATATATATATATATATATATATATATATATATATAGAGTCCGACAAGAATACTATCGATAGCACCAAACAATTGGTGCTATCAAGTTTTCAGCCGTTGGATGAAAAGATATACGGTTGGGATTATAGCGGGCCCTAAGATTTTTACTATTCTACCAACCACTTAGTAAACCCTAGGGGCCCACTATAATCCCAACCGCATATTTTTTCATCCAACGGTTAAAAAGTTGATAGCACCAATGGCTTGGTGCTATCGATAGTATTCTAGCCTAATTCTATATATATATATATATATATATATATATATATATATGTATATATACAACTTAATTTGTCACGCCCCGGGATAAACCAGAATCTGGGCTCGTTAACAGATCCGTCGTATACGCGGAATTTCCCACGTACACGAAGCGCTACAACTTGCTCAAGTATAGGAAGAAGTATACACAATAGAGCAACACAGAGCTGAAACTAAAATAAATCTCAGACTAAACTGTATAAATAAAAACATTAGGTACAAAATCTATCTCCCTAAATAATGTAAATACAACCAGCTGGTTAAAGCCAGATCTAGAAATACAGTAGTCTGAACAGCTAAAGAGTAAATACAACACATGATCCACCGCTATCTCACATAATGGCAGGAGATCTTTCTAACCCACGATCCCCTCACATCGATCCACCGGCGTCGCTACAGCCGCGGAGTACTCTGAAAAAGGAGAGCAACAACGGGCGTGAGAACTACTGAAAGCCAGTAGTCTTCAGTGGGTACGTCATCGAACCTCCGACCTACCCACCAAGTCTACCAGAGGCAAGGATAGGAGAAAAACAGCAAAACGGGAAATGAAACTACTGAAAGAAAATCTACCACTACTATGCCTCTAATGTTGTGAATGAACAGTATAAAAGGAATGTATGAATCAACTGTACAACTGCCGAGAATAACCCAATCAACCGACTGGCACGAAGCCCAGTCCCGCCTGCACAACCATCACATCTGATCACACCAACAGCCGTGGATCACCGATGTGGAACCATACCCGAAGTACAATCATGCCGCCTAACTCCGGAGTGGCACTCGAGGGGAGCGACCCTGCTCGAGGTAAGTAACCAAGTTGAGTATGTAGCAGGCTAAAATCATAACTATGCTCAAGGTGGATGACCCTAGCCACTAAGATGATAATTCCGGCCCAAACCGATGCATAATAAACAACTCGGTACAACTATCCAAAATCCACGGCTATCAAACCTCTCAAGAGTCACAATCTGGTGCTATCCCACCCCGACTCGAGAGCTACAACAACACTATCCCTAACCCGTACTCAAAGCCCCGAGCAAACATGAACTAGAAGGCAAGAAAATTGCAAGGTTTTCTCCCAGGTCCAATTCTAACTTGGATAGTGTAAATAGTGAAAGAAGTGACCGATCTAGATGACCATACAAGCAAACAATAGTCCTCAAACAAGATAGATTCAAATCTTAACATAAATGATTGGTTAAAGCATGATTTGATCAAGGAACTAAAACAGAAATCACAAACAATCATGATGAAAATAGGCAAACCAAGTAAGCATGCCGCAGTTTCGATGTGCTCAAAAACTCACATGAAAACATGTCGATTCGGAATCCGATCGAGCTGAAATTTGGCGTGTACGTTCTCCTGGATCCTAACATTCCAACTAGTCCAAGAAGTCCCAAAGATTCCAGTCGGATTGAGCAGAAATGCGAAAACACTAGCCTCAGCCCAGAATTACCAGCAAGCAACATATGAGGGAAAGGATGGAAAATTTGTAATAAATATCTCAATTGGATGATCCAAAATTGGTTCCTAGGTTCCTCTCCAACCTAGGAACACCCAAGAATCCTTGGAACACAACCCTCAAGTCCAAAAATCTAAGAAATCAAACAATCTCTTTAGTGTTGCCCAGAATCTGCACTAAATTCAGTATGCAGGGTTCATCTTGATGTAGAGCTCAAATCCAACACAATCACGAGATGAAACCAAAAAAAAATATGCTCACCAAACTCTTAAGGATGTAACCAAGATCCTAAATCATCATAAAATCCTCATAAGTACCACGAAATAGGTTCCAAAGGTGAAACAATGCTTAAGGTTAACAAAAATTCTGTGTGCAGAATTTTGGTTCATTGAGCTGAAAGAAAACCAAATTTCACCAAAAATATACCTTTAAAAATCCTGAAACAAGGTTCCTACTTGTTCTTCAAGAAGTCTAGAATAATCCCAAGCACTTCAATCCTCATGTCCATAAGAAAAAATATGAAAAAAACTCATGAACATCCAACTCTGTCCAGAAATTCCAAAATGAACACAAGAGGCTCAAAGGAAGCGTAAAATGCCTGCTCAAAAGCTGAAAAGGACTTCCACCAATACCAAACTTCGAGCTTTGCCAAAGATGAAGCTCCCCTCCAAATTTCAGGTCCAAACTCCTCTTCTAGAGTCCAGGGGAAGGTGAGGAAGAAAGGTCGACGATGATGCCAGCAACTGCAGAGAAGCTCCAATGTCACCTAAGGAGGAAGAAGAAAAAGATAGCTCCCAAACAGCTCCAACGCTTGCAACAATGGTGGAGAAGGCAAAAGAGTGTTCTGAGGTCGAAAAGGGTCTATTTATAGGCCAAAAAGTGGGATAAGTTGCACCCTTGGAACACAATAAAAATTACCAAATTTTCAGTTTGAGGGGCAACTTTCGGGTGCCCGAAAGTGCTGAGTGCGCCCGAAACTCCAGCGCCTGAAACAGTACTTCCGGGCGCTCGAATGTCTGACAGAGCCGCCGATCGGACGGGCCAACCGGAGCGCGACATGTGGCCGACGTGGGGGGACACGTGGCGCAGCGGGGTCACTGGTGACACATGGTACGCGGAGGAGAGCACACAGCGGTTTCGGGCGCTTCCTGGTGGCGACGCGTGGCAAGTAACTTTCGAGCGCAGGCGTTCCGGGCCAAGGTTTTTAGTATCCATCGGCACGGGCCATATCTACCGTGCCGTACCGTGCCAACAAGATACCGGTACGATACAGCTCCCGTGCCGATGACACAGTTCAAAACCCTTTTTTCTTAAAATTACTAAGTAATTTTCTTAATAAAGTTCAAAATATTTGATAAAGATACATAATAAGCAATTAAAAAATTTTGTTGCTAAAGAAATTAAATATTTCATGCCATTATGTGTCGGCACGCATGTATTTTTTGTGACCGGCACTCATCGGCACGGCTCGGCACGCACCGTGCCGTACCGTGCCGGCAAGTTTTGGCACGACCCCGTGCCACGACACTTAAATCCTTGTTCCGGGCGCTCCTGCTATTTTCGGGCGCCCAGAAGTTGCCCCTCAAGCTGTGGATTGGTTAATTTTCTGGTGATCCGAGGGGGCAACTTATTCCATCTCTTGGCCTATATATTGAACCATTGCGACCAAAGAGGAAACTTTTCCATTCCCCTCTACTCCTAGCTTGGTTTGAAGCAACTTGGAAGCATTCTTCTCCTTCTTCTTCCTCCATTGGTGATATTAGAGTGTTTTTGCAGTTGCTGGCAGTATCGTCGACTTTTCTTCATCGGTTTCCCCTGAACTCTAGAAGAGAAGTTTGGACCTGAATTTTTGAGGGGAGCTTCATCTTTGGCAGAGCTCGAAGTTTGCTATTGGTGAAAGTCCTTTATTTCAGCTTTTGAGCAGGTATTTTTAAGCTTTCTTTGAGCCCCTTGTGTTTATGTTGGGATTTTTGGACATAGTTGGTTGTTTATGGGTTTTCTTTATCTTTTTCTTATGGACATGAGGATTAAAGTGCTTGGGGATACTCTTGGCTTCTTGAAGAACTAGTGAGCATCTTGTTTCAAGAATTTTGAAGTTATATTATTGGTGAAAGTTGGTTTCCTTTTGACTCAATGAACCAGAATTCTGCACACAGGATTTTGGCAACCTTGAGCATTGTTTCACTTTTAGATGTTATTCCGTGGCACTTACGAGGTTTTTATGATGATTTAGGATCTTGATTACATCCTCAAGAGTTTGGTGAGCATCTTTTTTTGTGGTTTCATCTCGTGGCTGTAATGGATTTGGGCTCTACATCTTGAAGAATTCTGCTTGCTGAATTTAGTGCAGATTCTGGACAGCACCAAGAGATTGAAGCATTTCTTGGATTTTTGGACTAGAGGATAGTGTTCCAAGGAATCTTGAGTGTTTCTAAGTTGGAGAGAAACTTAGGAACTAATTTTGGATCATCCTATTGAGGTATTTATCACAGATTTTACATCTTTTCTAGCATTTGTTGCGTGTGGAATTTCTGGGCTGAGGCTGGTGTTTTTGCATTTCTGCACAATCCGACAGGGATCTTTGGGAGTTTTCGGATTCGTTGGAACAGTATGAGCCAGAGGACCGTGCACGCAAAATTTCTGCTCGATTGGATTCCGGATTGACACATTTTCAGGTGGGTTTTAAGAGTACATCGAAACTGCGGCATGCTTGCTTGGTTCGCTTATTTTCAGCATAATTGTTTGTGATCCCTGTTTAATTCCTCGACTCAAATCATGCTTAAACCTATTATTATGTTAAGATCTGAACCTATCTTGTTTGACTATTATATGCTTGTATGGGCATCTAGATAGGTCACCTCTTTCATGTTGTTACACTATCCATGTTGGAATCGAACCTAGGAGAAAACCTGTATTTTTTCCTTGCATTATGGTTCATGTTGCTCGGGGTTTTTGTGCAGGGATTGGGGATAGTGTAGTTGTGGTTCTCGTGTCAGGGTGGGATAGCCGAATTGTTGGACTCGTGGGATGTTCGGTAACCGAGGATTTTGGGCGGTTGGACCGATTAGTGTTTATGCATCGGTTTAGGGCTAGGATTGCATTAGTTGATCATGATTTTGACTTTTGCCTGCTACATACTCGACCTGGTTACTTTCCTTGAGCGGGTCGCTCCCCTTGAGTGCCACTCAAGAGTTAGGCGGCATGATTGATTTTGGGTATGGTTCCACGTCGGCGATCCATAGCTGTTAGTGTGATCAAATGTGATGCTAGTGCGGCCGGGACCGGGCATCGTGCCGGTCGGTTGATTGGGTTATTTCTCGGCGGTTTCTTTTAGTGATGCATACACACCAGTTACTGTTCATTCACAGCATTGAGGCATAGTAGTGGTAGATTTTATTTCAGCAGTTTCATTTCCCGCTTTACTGCTTTCTCCTATCCTTGCCTCTGGTAGACTTGGTGGGTAGGTTGGTCGATGACATATCCACTGAGGACTACTGACTTTTAGTAGTTCTCACGCTCGTTGTTGCTCTTCTTTTTACAGAGTCCTCTGCGGCTGCAGCAGCGCCGGCGGATTGAGGTAAGGGGATCGTGGGCTAGATAGATCTCCTGCCATTATGCGAGTTAGCATTGAACCCTGTACTATATTTTCTTTTTAGTTGTTCAGTTGTAAGAACTCGAAATTTTGTAAAGAAATAAATAAATGAAATTGATTTGAGTCAAGTTGAATCTAGATCGTATATGGCTCAAATAGCAATAGTAAACCCTTAAATGAGTGTCTCGAAAAGCGTGCCATGCATTGGAGAGGGACTTAACTGTGAGATGAGCATACTGTGAGGGACCAAAGTCGAAATGCCTAAGCTTGAGGGGCTAACATGCAAAGTTGCAAGGATCCTATATATAGCATATGCCCGAGCTAGGGTTTCTCCACAAACCCTAGACCCTCTTCCCTTCCAGCCGCGGCTCCAACAGAACCCACGCCTCCTCTGCCTTATCCCTCGCCAGCCCCGCACCAGCCGCCGCCGCGCCACCACCGGAAAAGGTAGATCAAGGACTCCTCTTGGTCTCGGGTGGTTGGTGAGGAGAGCATTTGGAGGGTGATCGAGAGGACGGGACCCTGTCTGGTGGACTCCTCGGTGACCCCGCGTCCGAACCTGAGTGGGCCCGTGCTCTGCCGCCGCCGTGCGCCGCCGCGGCCACCCGCTCCTCTTCTTGAAAGTCCGGCGAAGGTGAGTCCTTGTAAAGTTTTATGCATTCGGGTTTTTGGGCTTGAGCAATGTGCTCCTGACATCGGGGTCATCATCCGGGTGCAGGCCCAGCCGGCGCCGTCGTCCCGATCTCCGGCGGACCACCAGTATCGCCGGATTATCGTTTTTGGACCGATCACAGGCGCGGGCTCCATCCGGCCGTCAAGTCGAAGATCAACACCGTTGATCTCCTTCTTCTCGGCGACTGCTACGTCCCCACAAAGTCCCGTCGTCATCGGACCAAGATCGAGCCCGCTCGGCCGTGCCCTAGAAACCCGTATTTTTGCACCGCGGCCGATCGTCGCCGTCCGGCGCCGCCGCGGTCTTCCGGCGCCGACCAACCCTGCAGCGAGCCTCACTGCATCGAGAGGAACCCTTTGATCCAAGTTGCCCCGGCCGGAACCCAGCCGGCCGGAATCCGCCATTAGAGCCCTCCGATCTTGACCGAGCTCCTCCGGCGCCGCCTCGCCGGCGCTCCTCGATCGCCGGGAACGTTCAGGTAAGCTTATCTCATGTTCTTGAGTCTCCCCAAAGCCTTGCATGTCGATCTTAACGTCGGGCTTTCTATCTCTGTAGTTGCACCCAAGGAGGGCTTTGGCTTGAGCTCCGGCGATCCCCGGCGTTCCGGCCTGCGACCAATAGCTCAGGTAAGTCCCTAGCAACCCCACGATGATCTCCATCTTTTTAGTTTACCCCAAAACACCCCTCTGTGTTGGGTCTTAAACCTTGCACCCGAGCCTTGTATTCCGGGCTTTAGCTCCGGCCGCCGCCCCTCCGGCCGCCGGGCTTCGACCCAGCTAACACCTGATGACCTCTGGGACCTCCAGAAGCCTGATGCTCCCCTTTGTTGCAGGTGAGAACCCAAGTTGATCCAAGATCACCCTAACCCGAGCCTAGGCCATTCTTGGGTGTTGCTCCGGCCACTGTTCCGGCGGGTTTCCGGCGCGCCAAAGGTGAGCACACCACTCCCCTGTCATTACTGAACAGCATGCTCCACTAAGTTTATTTTTAAAGCATGTATATATTAAGTTTTATCAAAGTGTTATATTGGACCTTTCAAGATCATGGGCCAACTTTGCCCTCGGGATCCGTGTCGACCAAGATACTGTGAGCACGGGATCCGTCTCGACGTAACGGACGCGCTGAAACTTACGGCGCCATCATCGGATTCCCGGATTTTACGAACGAGTTAAAACAGTCAAATAATATAAGGTTATTATGCAAATTTTAATAAATTATGGACCAACTTGCAATTGTAACCCCTTAGCTGCCCCTGGGAAAGCACTTACGCACCTCCTGGACATTTCGTTAGTTTCCGAAGGTCCTCGTTGACCGGAAGTCGGATTTTGATCGATAATTGACCGATTTGACCCATTTAAACGTTTCATTAGTGTAACGCCGTCGGGAAAGGGTTGTGTGAGTTATTTACTGATCATATCTCTTTACAGGGCCCAGTTCTTCAGCACCAGCCTCCCAGTAGCAGCGCGGGAGTTCGAGGAATCTGCCGTCGTCCAGGTGGGTTATCTTCGAACCGGGCCTCAGCTTTTTGGCCCTCTGGTTGCTTTAGTCCAGTCGGACACCTGTTATTGACTTGCCCTGCTGATTTTGCCTATATGACCTAGCCTGACATATACTGATCTTGTTTGACATAGCATGACCTTTGATTGACATTTACTGATTAGACCTGTGATTACTTATTCATGATCAGCCGATATACATCTTGATTGACCTTGATTGATAAACACTACTCGATATACATCTTGATTGATCCTGATTGATAGACACTACTCGATATGCATCTTGATTGATCCTGATTGATAGATACTGTTTGATATGCATGATTGATTGACTCCGATGGATAGATACAGACAGATGATTCCCTGTTGGGATTTCGGCGTATGCCGACTACTCGGTCACTTGACCATCAGATTGATCATTATGACTTGCCATGCACTGCTGTACTTCACGAACCTGGCCGGGGTCGCTCCCCGTGGAGCTGGTTCTTTACCGGTAGAGTGGTCTGGTGATAGACCCGTGAGCCCTTCGACAGGGGTATGTCAGCGGATCGGGTGCGGATCGGTGGCTTTTGCCTGAGGTCCCCGGGACCAATAGTGGCGTATGATTGGATATTTGATTTCCTCAGTTGATGCATTAATTATTCATACTTGTATGATTGTTCAGTTACTCCCAGCATGATTTTTGTAGACATCTTCTATTTCCTACCTGTATGATTTCCCGCTATTATGATTGATGATTACTAGCATATCCTGATTTACAGCACCTTTTACCTGCTTTCCTGCTTTCCTATAGATCTTTTACTATCCGCAGATTTTAGTACCCAGTAGGTACGATTAGCTGATCCTCGGCTCGTCGTGCCCACTGGGATACACTCCGGTGTGTCTCACACCCTCGGGTGACTGTTTTTCAGGTCATTCGGGTGCTGGGATGTCGGGACGATCCAGTGAGGCTGTCACGATAGAACTGTCCCCCTGATGACATAGATCGATGATTGAGATCCCCGATTATCTGTAGTTGACTTTCATTTATGTTATTTCAGTTTTCAGTTTATTTAGATACTTCAGATTGATGATAGTATGATATTTCGGATTATTCCTGATGATTAGTATGGTTTACTTGAGATATCTATTACTCTCTGATTGATGATTGGATTAGCCTAGCCGTGCATGTATAGGGGAGTCTCTGTCCATGGGATAGAGGGTTTCCTATATGTGTGGCGGTCTGTTACGCCCAGGTTTGCAAACTCTGATTCAAAAAAAAAAAAATTTCTTACCGGATTTTTAAAACTCGGGGCGTGACATCAGTTTACTGTATATTTGGGTCTGGCTTTAAGCAGCTTGTTGTATTTATTTATTTTCTGGGAGATGATTTTTGTATATGAAGTTTTTAGTTATGTATACACAAAGATTTAAGTGTCGTGGCACAGGATCGTGTCGAAAACTTGTCGACACGATACGGCATGGTGTGTGCTGAGCAGTGCCGATGAGTGCCGGTCACAAAAAATACAGGTGTCGGCATAAAATATTTATTTTCTTTACCAACAAAATTTTCTAATTGTTTATTATGCATTTTTATCAAATATTTTAAACTTTATTGAGAAAATTATTTAGTAAATTTTAAAAAGAGGGTTTTGAGTTGTGCCATCGGCACAAGGACTATATCGTGCCGGTATCTTGTTGGCACGATACGGCACGGTGAATACGGACCGTGCCGATAGATAATTAAATCCTTGATATATGTATATATATACATACATATTTATATATGTATGTATATATATACATACATATATATATATATATATATATATATATATATATATATATATATATATATATATATATATATATATATATAGTGAATAGTATTTACTATCAACTGTGTTGCCCTTGGATCAATACTATTCTGCCTATCTCCAATAAACCCTATGCATCGAAGGGATAAAAAGCTAGTAGTAAGCACTATTCCTTTACTATCAATAGTATTCCAGCCACATTATATATATATTTATTATTCCCAAGTATAAGAGGTATAAACATTTGTGTTTGAATAACTATGCAGCATCTTTGAGCTCATCACTCCATTATATCCTGCATACTTCCTGCCACTGGCATCCGTAGGAAATCTTGCTAAGGTACTGAAGCATGAGCGGCTATGCTTTTCTCCATAGTCTTCTATCAAGTTTTTGTATATTTTTCTTGTTTTGTATGTTGTTTTTGTTAGTAGCTGCAAGCATGCATAACTTATTTCTATAGTAATTTTAGAGGCTGCAAATTCCTATTATATCTTATGAAGCCAGTGCAAAAAAAGAATGTGTTCATTGTCATTGCTGCTGTTTGCATATTTGCTCTAGATTATTGCTAGATTCATGTCCTTAGGACCATGGCAAATTTTCATATGTAATACATTTGATAAGCAACAATTTTTTTCAGTAGAATTGGAAGTTTCGAATTGTTTCTTTCGTAACAAATGCATCTTCTGTGAATATACCTGTTAATCTTCATTTACGTGATCTTCTTTTTCCGTCAACCTTAGAGGTCACTGACTTTGGACATCTATACAGGCTATGGCAAGGGGCCTCAAAGATCCTTCCTTCCGTGTGATCCAAAGTCATTTTGCCATCTCAGAGAATCTTGGAGAGGTTGCTGCAAAGGTATCTAAAATTAAATTTTCACAAGAGTATATATAAGATAGTTTGATCTATTTTCCTTAATTTAGTTCCGTCCATCTTAAACCTTTCTACACTTTAGGTCTAGGACACATCGAAAGAATTCTTATGATTCATCTTACTTGACCTGCTATATGCTTCATGCTTCCATGATGACTTCAACAAAATTGTTCTTTACCAAAATGATAATAATATGAGGATACCATAAAACTGCAAGGGACATAGATTTTCTGTGGAAAAGTTAGGAGGAAAGGGCTTAACAAAGAATCCTCGTCAGAGCAATCCATTAGCATGTACACATTCAAATCTATTCTACGAACGTCCGCGGTACATTGTTTTGTAAATCATTTTCTAACTTAAATTTGGATTGCATATGCTCGATGACATTTTCTATCATTTTTATTGCCGAATTTTATTTATTTTGAAACTCCGACACGAGTCTAAATAACATATTTCATCTCATTTAGTTGCATTAGCATCATCTAGATTAGTGTTTTGCCTTTCATCGTTCATTTTGCATCAAACCAGTCTATTACGTATCGCTTACTAGTTTGTCCCTAAACACGTTGTACATTAATTTGGCTGTTCTGATCTTTTGGTGAATTCTTTTTTTGGTATTCATAACAACCCTCAATTTGAAATGAATGTTTCAGGAAGAAGTGTGGGAAGTAGCAGCTCAGCTTGTTGGCCTGATGTTTGGTGTACTTGTCATGGTAATTATTTAAAAATTAGGTAGTGATAAAAGTAGCTTTTAAGGAACTAAAGTTTTTCTCTCTTTTCATTTTGATGAAGGACAGAATTATTTGGTTGGATTAGTTGTTGTAAAATTGTTTCAAATTAATCATGTAGGACACTCCTGGAGTGCAATCATCATATTCGACGTTGGTTTTAACTTGGTTGAGTGTGCGTCTGCTTCATCTTTGGCTCCGTTATCAGTCGCTGTCTGTTCTCAAGTTTCGCACAGTAAGGTGGTTGGTTGATTCAGATATTCTTTGTTACTAACCGTTGTCAGTTTTCAAGTTTGACGAATGGAATTTCATCTTATATTGAAAAATTTGAAAGTCAACAAACATTATTTTTGATGCATGGGGCCATCTAATATTTCATAATTATTTAGTAACTATGGATCTTGACTCTCGCTTCTCAACTAAGGTGGAGCAAAAACAATTTGGTATTAGAGATAAGTATGACTTTTTGTTTTTCCATCTTTTCGTTAGAGAATGTAGGAAAAGACAAGGATTTCATCTCATGATCTTTATTTGTTGTTTCCTTTATAATTTTCTTGCTGCGTATTTTGACCTATAAGTAAATTTTATAGCTAAGGTATTTGTTTTAGATTAAAGCTTGCACTTCATCAGTTTGTATGTTTTTCTTTGATCCATTACTCTTCCAG
Source organism: Tillandsia fasciculata (assembly GCA_029168755.2). Taxonomy (NCBI): domain Eukaryota; kingdom Viridiplantae; phylum Streptophyta; class Magnoliopsida; order Poales; family Bromeliaceae; genus Tillandsia; species Tillandsia fasciculata. The sequence goes on from CM054950.1 coordinate 3,583,311, forward strand.
CAGATAAACCTTAAGCGTGCTAGAGTGCTTGTAAAATCACATGTTTCAAACCACACAGTTCCGGGTGAGGTTTTTCATGGCTCAGTAATATTGGTACCATTCTTGTAGCTTAAGAAATATTTTTCTTTATCTGATCATATAGGATACATTGGTTGCAACAAAGAGGAAAATATATTATCTTGGGAAAGATTTTTGCAGCCCCAAATTACATTTGGTGTTTCCATGGAGAGTATGATTGGCAGTGAAGGGACTAGTCGCATGGTATAATTCTCCTTGTTTTTCGTTGTTTTCTTTATGTTTTTTTTTAACATTATTGAGGAGATGCCTTCTTTGTATGATGAATTCTGTGACATATTCTTCCTCCTGCTTTTGATTTTTTTCTTGACCTTGATGCCCAACATGATTAAATGAGGAAGTTAAAATAAAGAATTGGTAGTTATTCATACATTTTTTCTTTTAGATCTTATTCCCACACAATTAAATGAGGAAAGAAGTTAAAACAAAGAACCGGCGAGTTATTTGTACATCCTTTCATTGAAAACATTTGTAATAGTCGCATGTACTTACTGGTGATCTCCAAAGCTATTTTTGCACATTTCCCGAACATGAACTTATTAAAGCACTACCTTCTTCTTTTTGGTCCTTAAACAATGAAAATGAACCCTTGTTTGGGCATTCTTGTCATTCTTTGTTTTTATAAACTAAAATATTATGTGATAGGATGTCACGCCTCGCCCCGTTCCATAGTGGAAACTGCACGAGTGCGTGCACCAGACCCGCCGAACGAATAAAGTTTTTCATGTTCGTTCAAGATATCACAACTTGTACAATTCAATACATTCCAAACAGGAATATAATTCATACATGAATTGTATAAAGGGAGTACCATAAATATAAAGCAACTATGCTATTACATGCATTCACTTATTTATATTCTCTTTTTTTTTTCCCCAAATACAACCCAAGATGTTAATTTACATTTTTCTTTTCTTTTCTTTATCCTTTAGCTATACAACGTCTAAGAGTACACCTATCTCGATCACCAAAATGGAAGGGCCTCTAACTATGGAGCTACGCCATTTCCTCTCTTCGTAGTCGCAGGCTCAACTGGACCTGAAAAACATGGTGTGAGAATTATAAATATTGTTATCAGTGGGTACGCCCACCCAAGGGAAAAGCACGACCCACCAGGTCCAAAGGAGGCATCTAAAAGCATATAGTAAATAAGAATCCACTCAAACAAGGAAATATATATTTCTACTATATGCAAGTACAATCAACTATGCTTATGCCTCAAGCAATGCGATAATGAAATCCACTCATGTAAGTATTACTATTTTCTACTTACTATTTCATTATCCATTTTTTCAGTCTATATTTAAAGTTTCTCTTTACCTTAACCACGTCACCCAACTCAATCTTTAGTCAATCATATGCGAGATCGCCGCTTTACTATAGCATTAGGTGGCGAGATTATCGCTCACCCCCAGCCATAAGTCCATAGCTTGGGAAGTTGCCCCTTCACTTTGGCATTAGGTGGCATCCCGTACAACTTCGGCCCTAGGATTATAGGTGGCAAGCCTAGCTTCCCTTACCTTCACTTTGGCATAAGGTGGCATTCTCCACACCCCCGGCCTCGGGTTTATTTGCATCATGCCATGCCTTTGGCATTAGGTGGCATTTCGCACACCCTCGGCCTCGAGTTTAGAAATTTTCAGAATTTCCTCTTTCATGGTCTCAAGGGTCCAATGCTTTCACCATACATGTCAACCTTTTTAGATCCATGTCCTCATGCACAAGTGGCATCCTATCCACTAAGTTTTCCAACTTATGTTCGATGGCACAATGTTCTCTATAGTTCAATGTTGAGTTCTTTAAATCCCTAGAGAATGTCAACCTACTTTAATAGACCACAACATAGGTATATACGTACATATATCAACACATGCATTTTATTACTTGTCCAATGATAGTTAATTCATCCAAGTAATATATTGTCACGCCCCGTCCTGCCTTCCAATTAGGAATGCCCTGCGAGCGTGTGCCTTGACTCGCCGAACGGACAGAGTTTCCCGTCTGCCCAAGGTATCACAACCAGTACAATTTAACGAGTTCCAACCAGAAACAAAATTCATATACGGATTGCTAAAGGAAAGTACAGAAAACATAATACATCTAGCTATTACAATCATTCATCACAACCTATACATTTACATTTACATTTTTTCTTTGCTTTACAATCCAAAATATTATTACAATTTTATTTACCCTTAGCTATACAACGCGAGGGTATGAGTCCAAAATGGAAGTGCCTCTAGCTATGGTGCTCGACCTTTCTCTCTCTCTGCTGCTGTTGGTTTAGCAGGACCTGTAAAATATAGGAGTGAAAACTATAAAAATAGCTTCCTATGGGTACGGCCACCCAAGTGAGAAGCCCGACCCACCAGGTCCAAAGGAGGCAATATAATAAGCGGTTAAAGCATATATATCCACTATACCTTAAATGAAACGCGATAATGAAAATCTACTTGCAAGTTTACTAATTCTACTTACTATTTCACTACCCATTTCTATTTATCTCAAGGTTCTTCTTACCTTAGCTATACCCGACTCAGTCTTTAGTCAATCACGTGTGGGATTCCCGCATCCATCTCAGTATTAGGCGGCGTTGCCGCACACCCCCGATTGTTAGTCCATGACTTGGAAAGTTGCCCTATTAACCTTGGCATTAGGGGACATTCCATTCACCCCCGGCTGCTGGATTAAAGATGGCGAGCCTAGCTTCTCTCTTGTTTCCCTTTTGGTCTTAATCCACACTACTTGAGAAGTTGCCCTATGCCTCGACATTTGGTGACATTCCGTTCACCCTTGGCCTTGGATCGTAGACGGCAAGCTTGACTTTCCCTCACCTTTGCGTTGGGCATTAGGTGGCATTTAGTGCACACCCTTAGCCCTGGTTTTGAAATTTCGGAATTTCCTTAATCTCGGTCTCAAGGGTCCCTTATGTACTCGACCTACATGTTAACCCTTCTAGACCCATGTCCTTATGTCTCATTGCTCGTCCTACCACTATATATAGCAACCTATGTTCAATGACGCTAGGTTCTATGTCCTTATCTAGTTTCACGCAACTCTAGGTTTTATGTTCATCCTACCCAAGTGGCCTACCTACCAGTATGTTTGATGGCACTATGTTTGCTAGTTCATTGTTGAGTTCTTTAATTCCTAGAGACTGTCAACCTACTTTACTAGTCCCCCGACATAGGCCTACATACATGTCTCTACATATTTTTCCTATTGTCTTATGGTAGCTTATTTGTTCACGTAGTGCATGATCCACACCTACGAACTATACCCAATTAGCTTACCATTATATTAATTTTATAAAATTATGCTCTAGACACGAAAGGCAATCTAGTCGCTTCGGTTCAGCACAACCCACCTGAAAACGCTTCCGATTGCTTGTAGACACCTGCAATCGGATTCCTGCAGCAATTTGCTCACCTTGGAGCTCGTACGGCCACAACTGCTCCGGTTCGGTTTGTTACTTGAAATTAATCTCCGACGCTCGTCGCTTTTCAAATTAAAGTTGTCTAGGGCTCTTCTGTAACCTTTAATTAGAGAATAACACGATCAAATTAGATCGAAACCCCAAAAAATCAGAAAACCCTACTTGTGCCCTAGGTTCCCTTTTTCTCCCAAATTACTTTGAAATTTCCAGAGAATTTTCAATTATGCTAGCTTGGAAATCTCTAGGGACCACGAGAAGCTTGATTTTAAAGGATTTACCAAAAATTCAAACTTTAAAATCGAAACCCTTACCTTGACCGCAAAGCCCTCCGAGCTCCCACACGCCAAGGCTCAACCCGTCATTCTATGCAGCTCCCGAGCTCGAACTCCACCTAGGTGAAGCTTTCGGAGAGCGAGCGGGAGAGAATGAGAGGGAGAGGGAGAGCTCCTTCTCTATATCTCGTGTGCGTGCGGGTGGGCGTACAGAGAAAGGGAAGAAGGTTCCCTTTATAAAAGACCCCACCCCTAACAATTTACCATTTTGCCCCTTACATTGGGCAAATCACGCGCGGACGGACTGGTCCGCCCATCATGGATTGGTCTTGGAAAGTTCAGTCTAAAAACCCTACGCGCTGACGGACCAGTCTGTCCATCATGGACCGGTACCCATACCCAATTTTTTCAGGGTTAGCAGGGAAAGGCTGGTCTCTTCCTCACGGTCCGATTTTCTCAGGTCATGGTCCGGTCTCTGAACCTTCTTCAGCTCAGAATCGCCTCATTCGGAAATTCTCATTTTCGCTCCATAGAGATCCAACTCCCTTCTAATCATTCTGAAATCCTTGGACTCCATTTTGGACTTGTCAACAGTCGCTTCTGATCGTACTTTACTCGATTGGTCAATGTTCAATATTCTCTTAATTCCCGTTTCGCACCAAATCCGCGCCAGAAACACTCCCATAGGCTTGAAACTTCGCCTGAACTACAAAGATAGTCCTCCAAGCCAGTCTCCACAAGGACTTTGCTATTTTAGAAGTTCAGATCGCTACATATATGATTCATACCTACATTTTTGCTAATTAAACTACCATTACATACATCAATTTCACATATAAAATTCTCTCTAGACATGAGAGGTGACCAATTCACTTTGGCAAAGCACAACCTACCTCAAAACACTCCAAATTGCTTGTAGACATTTGCAATTGGGTTCCCGCGAGCTAATCGATCTCCTCCAAGCTTGTTTGCCCAAAAACTCCAAGGTTCGATTCGTTACTTCAAAGTGATCACCGAAACCTTTTCGTTTCTCCAAATCGAGTTGTCTCTCGCGTGCTCCTAACCTTCAATTAGGTTTTCAAAGGGTTAGAACATTTTTAAACCGTTCAAATCCAAAAACCTATTTTTTACCTAAGGTTTTCCAAAAACCATGGCAAAAGCCAATTTCTTTTGCTATTCTCTATAATTTGTAGTCTAGATTAGCCTAGGATTCGATAAAAACTCATTTATAAGACATCGGGCCCCAAAATTAATTTCTCGCCGACTTCACTCCAGTGTATCGTAAATCGACATTTCCTTCCATATAGGGCCTCAAATGGTGCCATCCCAATACTCACCTGATAGTTATTGTTGTAAACAAATTTGGCCATTGGCAAGTAGGTGGTCCACGCACCTTTGAAGTTAAGAACACACCCTCGAAGCATATTCTCTAGGATTTGATTCGCCCTTTCCGATTATCGTCCGTTTGAGGATGAAATGCTATGCTAAAATCAAGTCGTGTGCCTAATGCTTCGTGCAAGCTCTTCTAAAATTGAGATGCAAAACGGGGATTCTGATCTGACACAATCGATGCTGGAACCCTATGTAGTCTCAGTATCTCGTCCAAATAGAACTGTGCCAATTTGTCCCTTGAATGTTGTGTGGATCGGCAAGAAGCCAAGAAATGAACCAATTTCGTCAAACGGTCTGCCACCACCCAAATCGCATCATGCCTTCCTTGTGATCGAGGCAACCTAACAATGAAATCCATCGTGATGTTCTCCATACCAGAATCGATAGATTTTGCGATTTCCTCGCCAGGAGGCGATGTTCTGGTTTCATCTGTTGGCACATTAAACACTACGCCACTAAGCGTCCAATGTCCCGCTTTACTCCCGGACACCATAGTGCATTTTGAGATCCTTGTACATCTTAGTGCCGCTTTGGGAATCGAGTATGGAGATAAACGAGCTTCTCTTAAAATCTCCCCACGGATGTCCTTATTCTTGGGCGCACACCATTGGTCCCAAAATCGAAGAGTGCCCTTAGGGTCCACACTAAACTCACCGGCTCGTCCACTATCAACATCACTCCGCACCTTTTGGAGTTTCGGATCCGAAGATTGATTTCTTTTTATTCTCTCCAACAAGGTCGGTCGGATCACTATGGTCATAAGCGTGGCAGGAGTGCCGGGAGTCACAATTTCCAAACTGAACCGCTGCATTTCCATAGTCAACTGCGGTTGTACGGTGATCATCGTTGCAAAGTTCTCTATGGATTTTCTGCTGAGCGCATCGGCCACCACATTTGCTTTGCGCAGGTGGTAAAGGATGGTCACGTCATAATCATTCAATAACTCCAACCACCTTCGCTGCCACAAGTTCAACTCCTTTCGAGTGAATAAGTATTTCAAACTTTTGTAGTTCGTATAAACTTTGCAACGCTTTCCATACAAGTAGTGTCTTCACTTACTATCAATAGTAAAGGAGTATATGTATATATATATATATATATATATATATATATATATATATATATATATATAGGTTTGCATACAAATTACTAGAATACTAGAATAATCAACAGGGATTAGAAAAAGCCTGTGAGTCGAGGCGTGGCAGAGCATTATCCTAGAAGCACGTGGCTCCGGCAATCACTCCTAGCGATACAACGACCACTGTCCGCCCCGTCGGTATGACTCCGGGATGGTGCAGAGCAAACCAATTCGGCTTTCAGAGATCCAGCAAAAATAAGAATAGAAGAGAAAAAATTGTAAAGCTCAATATATAAGAAGCTCAAATAGTATTGTATCAGTCTCTATGTGACCTAACCAATTTTCACCAATATATAGAACAAGAAAGCTGCCTCTAGCAGCCCACCTCCACGCAGGGTTTATTGGCTAGATCTCAGATTAGCCGTTGGACCTCACCGAGGAGGCCCTTGGGTAGCTCATCAGGCTCTTCCCAAAGCAAGACTTTTAGGTAGCCCGATAAGGCATTCCCAAGGTAAGGTTAAGTCAACAAAAATAAAATAGAAAATAAAAAGTGAACTGGGTTAAGACCGCGCGCCCCGCCGCTTGCCCAGCCCGGCTCGTGCTTGTGCCGTGCGCGCATGCGTGTGTTTTGGAGATGGCTTTACTCTTACTTTCTCCCAATCAACTCACACAAAGAAGAAGGAATGTATATATTGCTACTGCATGTGATGAGTTTTCAATGTGGGACTAAATATCACATGTGGTAAGCAAGACTTTGGGCCCCCGGGTAAAGCCCATTGATATTGGGCCACCTAGAAGGCCCATAGGCTAAAATCAAGTTTTAAATCACAAAATTAATATTAATTCTAACATTCCCCAACATGATTTAAAACTTGAAATAAAAGAAATAAAAACAAAATAAGATACAAAATAACTAGAGCATATGCTGGATCCCTTATACCATATATTCGGCGAAGTTACTTTTCGGGTTTGAATCTTCACTTAGTGCAAGTCTATGTACATCCGAGGGTACAATGGCGGACTATGCCATGAACCAAGGCCGGTGAATCGGATTTCCACGAGCCGCATATATGGTACAACCGATTAGGTTCTATGCGGGTTAGCGCTTTTATGGCCATGCGCTTATATCGCTTCATGTGTGTTTTAGGGAACCACCCTCTTCACATAGTCGCTGCCTCACGACTCCACACATATAGTAGGTTCTCAAAGGGTGTCTGCAAGGTCACACCCTGCCTCATGGGTCTCAGAACCATTCAGGGTAAATACCTTTCCGATCCACTTGCAAATATGAGCACTGTTGCCATAGGGATGAGTATATAAAGTCAGTGCTCCCCACAACTACCTATTCGACTTCTTTCTACCCATTGAACCTTCGAAAGGTTGGGTTGTCGTCGCCGGTAGCTACTATTGTGGGCCAAGCCCCATCCCCCTTGACGATTCTAGGATCACTGTCCTAGACAATCCCTTGGTAAGTTGATCAGCCAAATTCTTTGCAGATCTCACAAATTCCAAAGCAATCACATTTTTTTTAATATTCTGTCGAATGAACTTATGTCTCATTTTCATAAATCTATTCATCTTAGTCTCCACATTCTCTTGGGCATATTTGTTAATTGCAGATCTACAATCACAATAAATACACAGGTGGTAAAGGTCGCTCCATCAGTGATAAATCATAAAAAAACTTTCTAATCCACTTAGCCTCTGCTACAGTAGTATCTAATGCTATGAGTTTAGATTCCATAGTACTTCTAGCAATCAAAGATTGTTTAGTTGACTTCCAAGAAACAGCTGCTCTTCGGAGAAAAACAAATCCGGTAGTAGACTTCACATCAGCTGTATCACTAATCCAATTTGTATCACTATACCCTTCTAATACTGCAAGAAAACCACAATAATGCAATCCATAAGAAATAGTGCCTCTCAAATATCTCAAAACTTTCTCTAAGGCATTTCAATGCTCTCTATTTAAATTATGGGTATATCTTCTTAATCGGTTCACAGCATAAGCTAGATCAGGTCTAGTATAATGTACTAGGTATTCTAAAGATCCTATAATCTGAGTATATTTATTCTGACCTATTGGATCACCTCTATTCTTCTTAAGATGTACACCAGGATCATAAAATGTTACTACAGGCTTAGCATCAAAATATCCAAACTTCTTCAACAATTGTTCACTACAGTGAGATTGGCTCATAACAATGTCATTTGATTTTCTAATAATTTTCATGTTGAGAATTACATCTGCTTGCCTAAGATCTTTCATATTAAAATTTTCATTCAGTAATTTCTTCACATCAATTATTACATCCATATTGGTACCAAAAATTAAAATGTCATCAATATATAAATACAAGATTACCATGTATCCATCATATTCCTTAGAATCTACACATTCATTAGACATATTTATATGAAAACCATTGATAACAATCAAAGAATCAAATTTCAAGTGCCATTGCTTAGGAGCTTGCTTAAGTCCATATAAAGATCTAGTTAACTTGCACACTTTATTTTCATGCCCAGTAGCTACGAATCTCTTAGGTTACTTCATATAAATTTCTTTTTCTAAATCACCATTTAGAAATGTTGTCTTAACATCCATTTGATGAACAATCAAATCATTAACAGAAGCTAAGGCAATCAACCCTCTAATAGAAGTAATCCTAGCAGCAGAAGCATACACATCAAAGTAATCTATACTTGGCTTTTGAGAAAAACCCTGAGCTACTAATCGAGCCTTATACTTTTTTACAGTACCATTAGGACTCAACTTCTTAAATATCTATCTACAACCTACAAGCTTACAACCAAAAGGTAAATTAGATAACTCTCAAGTATTATTTTGTAGAATATATTGTATCTCCAAATTAACAATATCTTTTCAAAAGAATGCATCTACAGATGTCATAGCTTGGTCAAAAGTAGATGGGGTGTCTTCTACTAGTAGGACACAAAAATCATCTCCAAAAGGTTTTTCGACCCTAGGACGCTTACTTCTCCTAGGTTCAATCTCTTCTATAGGTTCACTAGTTCTAGGTCAACTAGAGCTACCTATAGGCTCAATAGATAGGTCTATCTACTCTAGTCCTAAAAGGAAAGATGTCCTCAAAGTACACTGTATCTCTAGCTTTAATAATAGTGTTGTTAGAAATCTCACTAATATCAGAATTCACCAGCAAAAGTCTGTTGGCATTGTTATCCAAAGCATAACCTAAGAAAACTGTATCTACTGTCTTAGGTCCAATATTCCTCTTCTTGTTCTCAGGAATCTTCACCTTAGCAACGCACCCTCACACTTTAAAATAGCTAAGATTAGGCTTCTTATTTTTCCAAAGCTCATAGGGAGAGTTAGAAGAACTCTTGTAGGGAATCCTATTGAGAATTATACATGCAGAAAATTCCCCCAAATTTTCGGGTGCACCTGAACTAATAATCATATAATTAATCATTTCCAATAAAGTTCTATTCTTTCATTCTGCTACTCCATTTGATTGAGGTGTATATGGTGCAGTCACTTGATGTACAATTCCAAACTCTTGACAGAAAGCAATCATCTCATTTGAAGTATATTCACCACCTCGATCAGATCTCAAAATCTTAATTTTCTTATCTAATTGATTTTCCATCTCAGCCTTATAAATCTTGAATTTACTCAGAACTTCCATCTTTAGTCTTAATCAAGTAAACATAGTAATATTTAGAATGATCATCTATAAAAGTCACAAAGTACTTGCTTCCACCCCTATTGGGTCTACTTCAATCACAAACATCACTATGCACAAGTTCCAAAAGATCACAATCTCTATCTATTGTTCTAAAAGGTTTCCTAGGCTTCTTCGCTTATACATAAATTTCACATCTATGATCAGATGAAACAGATTTAGGAATCAAATCAAGATGTATCAATCTTTTAATTGTATTGTAATTCACATGTCCCAATCTTCCATGCCAAATATTAGAAAAAACAATGTTCAAAACAAGAGCACTTTCATTAATAGAAGGAGACATCATAGAAAATTTAAATAAACTATCACTCAAAAATTTCTTCCCAACAAAGTTCACACCTTTAGTAATCACTAACCTATTACATTCAAAAACTAACTTAAAACCTTGCTGAACTAAAAGAGAACCACTAATCAAATTTTTTCTAAGATCAGGAACATGAAGCAGGCCATGCAAGGTAAAGGTCTTCCCAAAGGTCAGTTTCAAATCCACTCGACCGATCCCAAGCACGCGAGAAGAAGCTGCATTCCCTATGTTTAACGATCCTCCACTTGAGTCCTGATAAGTGGAAAACCAAGTGCGGTCAGAGCAAGTATGAACATTTGCTCCGGTGTCTATCCACTAATCAGAAGAACTAAAAGCTAGATTAATTCAGGTAAACTAGATCCTAACCTGATAGTGGAGTCAGAAGGCCTAGGTTCAACAGTCAACATGTTCACCTGGCGCTCAGGAGGAGTTTCCTTTTTCTTCTTTGGCATGGAAGGCTGAGACTTGCGGTAGTAGCAGCCCTTCGCAAAGTGGTTGGTCCTCACGCACACAAAGCAACCGGAATTAACTCCACTCCCCTCAGGTTTAGACTTTTTAAAGTTTGGGTTAAACTTCTTATGGTGGAAAGGCTTCTTCTTAAAGTTCCTATTGGGTTGAAAGTTTCTACCCTTAGATTTAGGGTTCTCTACAAGGTTGGCTTGGGTAGTTGGCTCACTAGGCTTTTTATCCTTAGCTCGGTTGGTTTCTTCTATTATAATGGATCTAATGACATAATTCAGGAAAAACTCTTTCTGATTATGGTTAATATCATTTGCATGGTTAGACCAAGAGCGAGGCAGCTTATCTATAAGGGTGGCAATAAAAAGAAGCTCTCATCAAGATCTACTCTACTAGATCTAAGTTGTTCAATTATGTACTCAAAATCATAAAACTAGTCAGACATATGCTTACTATCTACCAACTTAATCAAATCACAAGCTTGGTATATTTTCTCAGTGGGATCAACCTGACTATTCTTCTGTTCTAAAGAAATCCACAGTTTCCTAGCAGTTTGAACACTACAGTATACGTCATAAAGTTTATCAGATAGGGTGCTAAGAATCCGGTTTAAACAAAGATAGTTAATCATGCTAGGATCAATAGGAGGTGCAGGTGTAGAGGTAGGTGCAACAGTCGGAGGAGTAGAAGTATTCTGAGTTTGGCTGCGAGTCTCGGGTCAATTTACAATAGGCTCGATAGCACCATCAGGTGCAGTTTCATTGCCATTCTCGACAGGATCCAAAATAGCAGAAACTAGTCCAAGAGTGGTGAACCAGAACCTTATTTGGTTCTGCCATCTTCTAAAGTTGCGACCATCAAAAGTAAATAGCTTTGTCGAATACGAGTCCTCCATCAATATGAATCTGTTTACAAGTCACCTACTACAATGTCACAAGAATGCACAATATCTATAATAGTAAACAGTTGTGTGTTATCTAAGTTGACAGAGATAAATATATAAAACAGTAATTATACTTAGTTTTTAATTATCAGTGCAACAATAACACAATATATATAGCTTCAGCAATATGAAATATATCAACTGTATTAACACGAAGATATTGATTAACAGTGTAACGACAAACTATATAACTATCAGTGCGACAAGATGTATATAATTAACAGATCAACAAGATATATATAATTAACAGAGCAATAAGATGCCTATATGTATGATTAACAGTACTATTTCTTTAATACCAAAAGAAATCGAAAGATAAAATATTTAAATCTTGCTTTTCTAAAATATTGGAAAATCTTTATGTTTTCTTTTAGAAAAATAACACTTTAAATTAATTTAAATTAGATATATTTATATATATAGGTTTGCATGGAAATTACTAGAATACTAGAATAATCAACAGGGATTAGAAAAGGCTTGCGAGTCGAGGTGTGCACAGTACTGTCTTAGAAGCAAGATTGCCCATCCACGTGTGAGGCTCTGGCAATCACTCTTAGCGATACAACGGCCACTGTCCATTCCGTCGGCATGACTCCGAGATGGTGCAGAGCGAACCAATTCGGCTTTCAGAGATCCAGCAAAAATAAGAATAGAAGAGGAAAAATTGTGAAGCTTAGTATATAAGAAGCTCAAATAGTATTGTATCAGTCTCTATGTGACTTAACCAATTTTCACCTATAGATAGAACAAGAAAGCTGCCTCTAGCAGCTCACCTCCAGGCAGCGTCCAACGGCTAGATCTCGGGTTAGCTGTTGGACCTTACCGAGGAGGCCCTTGGGTAGCCCATCAGGCTTTTCCCAAGGCAAGACTCTTGGGTAGCCCGATAAGGCATTCCCAAGGTAAGGTTAAGTCTACAAAAATAAAATAGAAAATAAAAAGTGAACCTGATCAAGACCGCGCACGCAACCACCCGCCCGGCTCAGCTTGGCTTGTGTTGTGTGCGCGTGCGTGTGTTTTGGAGATGGCCTTACTCTCACTTTCTCCTAATCAACTCACACAAAAGAGAAAGAATATGTATATTGCTACCACATGTGATGAGTTTTCAATGTGGGACTAAACATCACATGTGGTAAGCAAAACTTTGGGCTCCCAGGTAAAGCTCATTGATAGGCCACCTAGAAGGCCCATAGGCCAAAATCAAGTTTTAAATCACAAAATTAATATAAATTCTAACATCTCCCAGCCTGAGCAAAACCACTGGCTGTATTAAAAAGGTTGAAATGTACCAAAATAACCTGAACATTGGACCATTGGATCATTTGAATCCAAAAACGGTTGTCTGACCTTTACAATTTTGATTTTACTATATCACCTTTGAAGTCATTTTATTTGAGTCATCTGATGGCTCGAAAAAATTTATTGGCTGCACCTAGTGCATCCTTATATACGTGCACCGTGTTTTCATCCATTGTTCACCCGTCTGAAAGTTTGATCTTCATAATCCAAATAGTTGTAGTATTTTTCCCTTAAGAGCTGACTAGATTGCTGGATTAAAAGTATGATATGCATTGAGGACAATCTGAGGTGTGGTGCGCAACACTACAGATGCACCAGCTGTGGGCAAAAATTCTCCAGGACTCAAATCAAATAGTTTAAAAGGTTAGGCAGTAAAATCAAAAAATTTTGAAGATCAGGCAGTCGTTTCCAAACAATCCAAAGTCCAGGTTAGTTTCATGCACTTTTTGCTTATCAAAATTGATAAAATGGTGAAATACAGATCATAATGATAGCTAAATTTCTGAATGCTTTTTGTACATATAATGTTAAATTTGGCTAGTTGCTATCCTGGTTTGTCTAGGGAAATGGTTAACCATTTTTTAAAATTTCTGGAACAGGTGATGGCTCTTTTAAAGTTATACGCAAAGGAAAAATATGTTCTCTTCATGAATCAACAGGGATCAGGAAGGATTGCATTCTATGTAACATTTAAGGTTCCTTGCTGGTGATGATTGTTGCAATTCAAAGGAATATCAGTTGTACTCCTGTTTAACTAGATATGATTAATTTTTCTCCCCTCCTTTTTCTTTCTTGGTTTAGGCGGGAGCTACTAGCTTAACAGTGTTACGAAGCCTATGGCAGGCTCATTGGCTCCAGGAGCATCATCACCAGAGGGGATCTAACTTTGTCTTCTCTTTGCTGGAGGAGAGCCTCCAAAAATTGGAAGGCGGATTCATCGACTTCCTCAGGCTATTGGAAGAAGCTGGTTGGGATGCAGGGCAAATCAATCTTAAGGTACCCAACAAACTTCTTTTTGAGGAAGATCAGTTCCCTGATGATGCTGGCTACTTGTAGATGACAGCAGTTGCTACCTGCTAGCCTGCCTGTTTAGTGAGCCACACCCTGTCATTCAGAATTGCAAAATATTGCCTCCAAGATGGGTGAAGTGTCACAAGAATGTAATGAAGAGCCTTTTACTTGGCAATTGCAAAATTTGGGTGCTCAACTCGTGTCAGTTACTTTCATTAGTTGATTTTAGCCAAACAGAAGTTATGTACAACGAAGAGAATTTATTGTGGCAAAACCAAAGCAATAATACGACACCCCGAAAGGGGTGTATATCTTACACCCCATCTATTCTAGGATGGAGGCTTTTCCACTCGTCACTTTGAAATGACGGGTAGAATTTATCCCATCATAGAATGGGTGGGGTGTAAGATATACACATCTTTCGGGGTGCACAACTAGTGTTTTCCAAATTTAAAAAATAGAATGTGTGAGAACTTTTTTTAAAAATGATCCTGAAAAAATTTAAAATTTGCAAATTGATCCTACCAATTTTTTTTTTTTTGCAAAACTAATCCTCTTTTTGCCACGTCGGCGCCACAGCGGACTGACGGGCTAAAGTCAGTGAATTGTTCACCACCTTTTGAAAGGCGGTGAACGATTCACTGCCTTCACAATAACCCTGTTGTGAAGGCGGTAAATGATTCACCGTCTTCAAGTCTATGCTGAAGGCGGTGAACCATTCAGCGCCTTCCTCACACTTCGCCAATTTTTTTGAAAATTGGTTTAGTGTTAGAAAGACGGTGAATTGTTCACCGTCTTTAAGCCAATGAAGAAGACGGTGAACGATTTACCGTCTTCAACACATTCCAAACCAAACCACTTAGCTAAGTGTGTTTGTTGACTTAGGCGGTGAACGATTCACCGCCTTTAACAAAAACATTAAAGGCGATGAATCGTTCATCGTCTTTAGTACAATGAAGAAGGTGGTGAACCACTCACTACTTTCAGCATTAACACTAAAGACGGTGAATCGTTTACCGTCTTCTTCATCACTAACCCCCCGCGCCGGCACAGTGCCCTCAAGTGCTCCCTTTTCCTTCACATAGTGCTGCCTCTTCCCTTCTCCTCCTCTCCCTACTCTCTCTACGGTTGTCGTCGCCGTCCCTACTCTCCTCACACTCTCATTGTCTCTCTCTTTCTCTCTCACTGTCCCTCTCTCTTTCTCTCACTGTTCCCTCTCTCTCTCTCTCTCACTGTCTCTCTCTCACTGTGAGAGAGATCTATCTCACTGTCCCTCTCTCTCTCTCTCTCACACATTGAGATCTCTCTCTCTCTCCTCTCTCTCTAACTCTCTTTTACTGTCCCTCTCTTTCTTTCACTAAGAGAAAGACTTTCCACTTCCGTTGTCCCGTCATCCCTCATCGTCGTCGCCCTCGCACGTACAGGTATATATCTTTTCAGAGTGTTATCAAATTTCACAAATTTCACAAACCGAGAGCACAGGACAATTGTATATATGAGAGCGAAGATGGAACCAAGTGAGCACGACTTGTCTTCGTGGCGGGTTGTTCCCATTATAAAATCTTTGATTTGGTTTCTCATGTTCCCTACTTCATAGGTGTTACAGTCGATGAGACGGGTGCGGGCGCGGCATGAGGTCTACGGCAGTTAGAGCTAGCGATTACCCATTTCAGTTATTCATATTGTATTTAGTTTTGTGGTTTAGTTAGTCGTGATTTTGAGTTGGACATGATTTTCTCTATATACTTACTCGAATTTTGAATAGTACTTTAAGTTGGTTTTCTACCCCTCGTGGTAGTCAGTATTAAATCAAAATTTTTCCGTGTAGGGATTGGTTTTCAAAAAAAAATTCTTAAAATATTTGTAGGTAGTGAATGTTTATTGTAATTGTTACCATTAACAAGTATGCCATGCAGATATAGGAAAAATTCTATATCGGTGGCGGGTTTGTACGTTCCGAGATTAAGCTGAAAAGAAAAAATGAATAAAAATGGCTTTCCTCAAAACTCTGATTTTAAAAGAATAAAAGATTTCAGCGAGGGCATCGGGGCGTAACAAATTGAGATGGTATCAGAGAGAAAGGTTAACAATTATAATAATATTCGATTTTCTGACTAAACCATATGTTAGGTTGACCTTAGGAGGACCTTAGGCACGTGAGAGCAGGGGGGATTGGAACTTTATGCTGACGGTTGTTGAGTCTATTGGACTTGAGGTTTTGGATTATTGTAATTACCTTATGGTTGTGCTGCATGAGATGGTGCGCACTCGTACCGGAGCTAGTGGTGGGGACAGTGACCTGGCGGGCACTAGGTGCTAGGACAATACGAGTTGGGCCCAGGCGCTCGAGGACTAAGTGGTGGCCCTTGCAGGTCAGGTGACCTCGTTGGAGAGGTTGGTGCGGCAATTGGTACAGCAACCGGCTGCTACCGCCGCGGTTCATGATCCACCTTCAGTGCTCTGTATGTGTACGAGCGCGGCTCCCCTCGCACAGTCACCACTAGGTGCGACTATAGTCGTGGGTACCACGATGACTACTGTGGTACAGCTGGAGGATATGACAACAGCTACTTAGCGGGCCCCTTTTTCTATCACCGTAGGTGTTGCCCGCGATGGAGTGGGGCCAGTACTTATGAGTACGGCTAGCGCATTGGCGATTCCCTTCTTTGCCATTACTTCTGTGGGTGGTGAGAAGCTAGTGGTGTTGGAACGAAACAAGACAAAGGCGAACTTGGCTGAGTTCCAGAGGTATGGTCTGTCTAATTTCAGGGGTGAGATTACGGATCTAGCCGTGGTCGAGGAATGGGTCGATACTATGAAAAAGTTATTTGAAGACTTCTTCGTGGAAGAGCATGAGAAAGTGCCATTGGCGGCATATTGCTTGGAAAGATTGGCGCATATTTGGTGGAAGGGTGTCAGACTGAATCATGCAGTGAATGCTTCATTCCCTTCTTGATCGATATTTAAGAAAAACTATTCGATATCTATTTCTCAAATAGCGTAAAGCAAAAGTTGGAGGACAATCTATGGAACCTCTATCAGGACGATAGGATGGTAATGGAATACGACTGGGAGTTCTCCCGGCTAGTGAATTGCATCATGTTTGTAATTAGGGATGAAAAGGATTAGTCACGAATGTTCGTGGATGATTTTCGCCCGAATATTTATCTACTGGTACAATATGCGGACTTGAGGACGTTCTGGGGGACTGTAGATCGAGCTACTTTGGTTGAGCGTGGAGCTATGGTGGCACGTGCAGAGCGGAAAAAATAGGAAAAAAAAAGAAGGAAAAAAGGCGTCTTCACGAGAATCCGAGAAATGGTCAGCCTGACAGCAAGCGACCACCCAAGCATAAGAATTCACAGGTAAAGGCAGAGAGTGCTTCTGCATCTTCTCAAGAACTGGGTGAATGACCATGTGTCATTCGTGGCGAGGCTCACTCGGTGAAAAAGTGCCCTCAGCATCATAATCACTGCTTTACTTGTGGGCAGTCAAGGCACATGAGTATTAACCGCCCTCATAATTCTGGCACGACATCGGCGACAGCTTCTCCATCCACTCCACGGCAAAATAGAGGTAGACCGACTTCGCGACATGTGGATCGGACTCGTCAGGCTACGGGTAGTCTATGCCATGACACGCGAAGAAGGCAAGAATCCGGTGGACGATGCGCCAAATTAGATAGAACTTGAGGCATAACTCGAGGATAGGCAACTAGGGGATCAATAATGTAAAAGCGGTATTCAGGTTTTGTTTAGGAGGTAGTTTAGGTAAGTTTCGAGGACGAAACCTTTTTTTAAAGAGGAGATGATGTAGAATCTAGTAAAATTTAATTTAAATTTAATTTAATTTAAATTTTAGAAAAAAATTTAGGAAGGGAGGAAATGAATTTCGGCGGAAGTGAATCTGTAGAGTACTGGGACTTGGTGGAGTGTACCGACCTCGCAAGATGGCGTGGTGCGGAGAAATCGCCTCGAACGTGTTCCATATTTGTTTGCAGATGATTTCGGATTGATTCGGATCGACGCGGAGGCCCCAGCTTAAATTGGAGTTTTCCGGGCTTTGTGCGCCGTTAGAGGACTGGTTTGTTAGAGCCGCGACTCCACTGTGGTTTGCAGAAAATTGGGAAAGGTTTGGAACAGGTGTATTTTCAGTTTACAGTGAAGTTCGGGAGGTTTCGGACTGGTGCGGAGACCCTGAAGGCGAAAAGTGAGTTGGAGTCGACGGATATGGGAGCCGGTTTTTGGATTGAGCACCTTGACTCTACGATTGAGCTTTTTGAGTGGAGAAAACTTTGGACATGTGTATTTTCAGATTACAGCGGAGTTCGGAAAGTTCCGGACCGGTGCGGAGGCCCTGAGGGCAAAAAGTGAGTTGGAGTGGGCTTAATTGGATTATTTAATTGATTAATTAATTATTTAGTGTTGGCTGTGGAGGAATTAGAGAAAGAAATAGTAAAGAAAGAAAAAAGGAATTAAAAGAGAGTGTGTTTGGTGTATGATTGGATTTAGTGTTGGTGTTGGGAGAGTGTTGGAGGATTTTGGGGCTCTTTACACCATGCACCATGCACCAACACTAATTAATTAAAGTGCCATGTCATCACCTTCTCCAAATGAAGAACAGAGGATTTTTCCTCAATCAGAGGAATGAGAAGGAAGGGAAGGAGGAGAAGAAGAAGAAGAATTGAAGGGAAGTAAAAGAGGATATTGATTGTCTTGACGGTGCGGATCTTCTGTTAGCAGCCGCGTGGAGCCGAGCGGAGCGCGCGCGAAGAACTTGAGTGAGGAGTAACGGTTCTTTTTTTTAAAGCTTGAGTTTTTAGGATTTTTGTTGATTTTGTTGGAGTTGAATGGGGTTTTGGAAGAGGTTGGTGTTGATGATTGGTGGTGTGGACTTGGTTTTGCTATCCATGGGTGGAGGAGTCGCGCGTTTGGGCCCGCGCGGCAGGCGCATGGGCGCTGCGAGGCTGAAGCATGGGCGCCACGCGTGCAGGACCTGAGCGGGGTTTTGGCGGTTGGCTTGGAGTTCCGGAACCTAGAGGGGGGTTCCGGAACAAGCTCTTGGGTACCGGTACTACTTGAAGAGTACCGGTACCCCATTGTCCAGGATGCCATTTTAGTGATTTTTTTGTGGGCAGTTTGGTCTTTTCACCTCCCCCAAACCCAGGTTGACTGGTTGACCCTCTCTTCTCTATATATGTGGACTCCCCCACCTCCTCTCTTCTCAGCATGGATCAGAGAAAAGAAAAAGAGAAGAAGAAAAGAGAGTGAGAGAGGTTGAGAGGGAAGGATTGTGCAGCTTGGTTATCTGTTGCTTGGATTCGAGCGGAGCCGCGTGCGCACGTCGACCACACGTGAGGTAAGTGGCAGATTTTTGGTAGTTGGCTTTGGTTTTATTCTATGGTTTAGAAGGAGATTTTTGAATGGGAATTGGTTATTTCCTTCTCTTTTTCGTGTGCACTTGGGCTGTGAGCTTTGGATTTTCACTGCGCGGAGCTGAGGCATGCTGCGCGTGTACTGTGAGTGGACAGCGGGAGTCGGAGCGCGCCGGACCTTCATTAGAGGACTCGAGAGGATTGATCGAGCTTCCGGGGGATTTTTTTTCGAGGACCCCGACAGCGCGCGCGCGTGCGGCGCGATTTTTGGGCGTTCCGGTAGATTTCTGGCAGTGAGCCGTGCGGCGCTTCTCCGACTTCAGCGATTGCCTGCGGAATGCATTTGAGGTGGGTTATAATTTTTTCAAGATGTATGGAATGCCTTCTAAAGCTAATGTATGCATGTTGATCATGTTTAGCTTAATGTTTATATAGCTGGTAAATCTGATAATTGCCTAGAAAACTATAGAAAAATATTTATGAGCCCCAGGTATTTTTAGCATGATCTAGGGATGATATGACACTAGACTGCATGATTAGTTGGCATTAGATTGGCATCTGAACCGTTTTAAAAATCGGCGGACCGGTTTTAATGAAACTGAGATTTTAAAAATAGTTTGAAATTTTTGTGAGCTTCCAGAGGGTTTGAGTAGGTTCAGGATGCATGTATCCTCGTGCCAGGGGGCCGAGTGGATTTTTAGAGCTCTGTGTGACGAGCTTCTAGTGTCAGGTGAGTTGAGGTCCCTGGTGGGATTATTCTAGATCATAGATTGGTATTTTCTGATTTGGTAGTGGAGTTGGTTCTCCGACTTGGTTTCGAGAGATTGGGCTCTGGCGGATTGAGTCGTGGAGGTTTCCCGACTTAGCCATGGGTTGTGCATTATCAGATTGGGTCGTTGAGGGTTCTTCGACATAGCTATGAGAGGGTTTGGCATTCCCTGATCCAGTCGTGGAGGGTTCCCGACTGTGATGTGTTATCTGGTATTGGGTATCCTATCTGTTTGATCGTGGATCATAGCCTGCATGTGCCATTTATGAGACAGTTGAGACTGACTAGATACTAGAGCTCGGTGGGGTCGCTCCCCTCGAGTACACTCCGGATGCGTGATGATGATTGAGATAGACCGACTAGGGCGTCCCACGGGGGTCGGCAGGTGTGTTCCTAGTGGTCAGTTTAGGACGCCCCACGGGAGTGGGCAGGTGCGTTCCTAGTAGTCAGTAGTACGCCCCACGTGGAGTGGGCAGGTGCGTACGACGCCCCACGTGGAGTGGGCAGGTGTGTAGGACGCCCCACGTGGAGTGGGTAGGTGCGTTCATAGTAGTCAATAGGACGCCCCACGTGGAGTGGGCAGGTGCGTTCCTAGATGACAGGCGCGGGCTTGACTGTGCCAGTTTTGGACAGTCATTGAGATTTGGGTTTTGGGAGCACCTCGCGTGCGAGTGATGCATAACTTGCTCTTAGATGAGTTTTCCTTTAAGCATGATACTTGAGGCATCTAATGGTGAGAGTGTATGCATAGCAGGTTCATAGTAGAGGTTTCTTGAGCATGATGTTATGACATTTTAGCTGTAGCTCATTTTCTGCTTTCCTTTATATATCTATCTGCATACCTATCTTCTGTGCCTCCAGTAGACTTAGTGGGTATGCCGTGGATATTGGTGACGTACCCACTGAGATCTACCTTCTGCAGTAGATCTCACACCCGCTGCGGTGACAGGTTCCTGAGGTAGCTGTTCTGGATGGGTTCGGGCGGAGACAGCTGATCGAGGTGAGGACGTGGCTGAGTAGTTCCTTACCGGTTTTGAGAGTCAGAGATAGATGTACCCTGTATTTTATGTTTCCACTTTTGTACTGGACAGTCTGAGAGATTGGTGAGGTTTTGTATTTTATTTGACAACTGTGAGAGTTTGTACTGAGGATTATTTATTTATTTATATCAGATGTTTAGTGGATTTCTATAGCTTTTGCCATTTTAGTTCTATTTCAGCTCTGATACATGTTTTAGCTATAGATCTGACTTGCAGGGTAGACGCTTCGTCTGTGTGGCAGTTTTCGTACAGATGTCGGATCTGTTGGCGAGCCCGGGTCGCAGTTTAGACCCTGGGGCGTGACAGAATCGCTTCCGTTGTTTGATTTGCCGTAAATTACTACGGTAATGTCTACTTCATCTAAAACATTGAAATTGATTTCGCTCCATCATTGGGCGAAATCAATTACAGTGAAGTGGAGTGAAAGAGAAAAAATAAAATAAAATATTTAGGAAGGAACTTAATTATGGTGATACATCGGTTATATGTTTAAAATATGATGCAATTTGGTTAGTTAAGTTTTAATATATATTTTATTTAATTTGTAGTTTAAAATACGACGATAAAAATTAATTTGTTGAATAATAATAATTTTTTAATTCATTATTTTATTTGTTGCATTATTATAATTTATAAAAATAAAATTAATATAATTATTTTAAATTTTATTTTATAATTATATAAAAATATAATTATATTAATTTTTATTTATTATATTATAATTTAGGGGCAATTTTCTATATACCCCTAAAAATTTTTCTGTTTTCAGATTTACCCTTCTTAGAAGGCTAATATTAAAACTACCTTTCTTAGGTTCCAACTTCTTTCCAAAATACTCCTGAAGTTAAACTCTGTTACACTGTCGTTATCTGTGTGTAATTACTATTTTGCACTTTCAAATATACCCTAAACCCTAAAACCCTAAAACCCTAAACCCTAACCCCCGTTTGGTTAAGGGGATAAGGGGGAATAACCCCCTTATCCCCAAAACTATACCCAAACGGTAAATAAGGGGGGGGGGGGTTTACTAAACCCGGAATAGTGGAATAAGAGGGGTTTAGCAAATCCACCCCCTCCCCTGGAATAGTGGAATAAGGTGGGCACGGTTTCTGAGGTCTCTCTCTCTCTTTCTTATTCATCTTATTCTTTTTATTCCTCTTTAACTACCAAACACAATTTTTTCTAAACCCGGTATAACTCTTAAACCGAACCAAACGTAAATTTACTCTAGTTCCGGCTTAAACCATAATTTATACCTATCCCCGATATAACTAAAACCCTCTTAAACCCGAACTAAGCGGAGCTAAAACCCTAAATCCTAAACCCTAAAACCCTAAAAAACCCTAAACCCTAAACTCTAAACCCTAGAACCCTAAAAAACCCTAAACCCTAAAACCCTAAAAAATTCTAAACCCTAAACCCTAAACCCGGGCAAAATAGTTTTCAACTCCGATTATTATTTAACTCTAGTTTAATCCTAGTTAACTTAACAAAGGGAAACGGTAGGGGTATTTTTAATAACGGTGGAACGTATGAAGGGTATATTGGAAAGAAAAAAATAAGAAGGGTAAATCAGATATTTCTTCAGATTTCAGGGTTACACAGACAATTATTCCTATAATTTATTATTTATTAAGTTACAAAACGAACAATAATATTATATGAAAAGTAAATTTATCATCTGTGTGAAAATTAAATATTTTTTAATAAAAAAAAAAAAAAAATTATACTTTTTATGTTGAGCAATGCTACATATACACTCCAAATGGGGTATATATCACACACCCCACTCCATCCAGGAGTAGGGACTAATCTACCGGTCATTTTAAAATGACCGATAAAATTTACCCCATCCTTGAATAAGTGTACATCCCATTTAGAATGTAAGATATACATACTAAATAAAATGTAAACTTAGCATTAATCTTTTACGTCATCCATCTTCTACCAAATAAATAGTAAAACTTTTCTTTCACACCTATTAAAATAAATAATAATTTTTATTGAATTTTATTTCAATCCAAAGTCCAACAACTCTTACTCACGTGGAAACATACAAACCCGTAGTATGTGTGTGAAACTGTGAAGGTCGTTCCGTTCCTGTATGGTCGTGGCTCCCGCTCCTCCCATAAAGACACTCCTAAACTTCCCCACCTTCTCGCTGTATTTTGGCTTTTGCTATTTTCCTCTAATCTCTCCTCCTGAAGACGAAAACTAATGGGCCCGTCCACGAGAGACGAATCGAAGGCGCCGCGAGCTCGTTTCGTTCATAACTTTCGAAGAGCGACCGCCGACTCCGACCATGGCATCTCCTCCTCTGCCTCTTCCTCGTCCGAAGAAGAAGAAGAAGAAGAAGAAGAAGAAGAAGAAGAAGTTTCTTCAGATGATGTGGAGACGGCAGAAGTAGAAGAAGCAGCAGCAGCAGCAGCAGCAGCCCCATCATCCTCCTCGCTAGCATCATCCCAGTGGAAGAAACAGAAACAGCAAGCGGAAGTACAAGTGAGAGAGGAGGCAAAACCGCCGCAGACGACGAGGACGACCAATAAATCACCTATCACCATCAGCCTTAAGAATGTCTGCAAGGTCTTTCCATTTCTCGACCTTCCCCCTCTCTCTTCTTCTTCTTCTTCTTCTTCTGCTCCGCTTTACCCTAATTCTCAGTGTGAAATTGCAATGGCTTGTTTGGTTTTTTATTTATTAGGTGTGCAAGAGGAAGGGTCATGAAGCCGGTTTCAAGGGCGCCGTATACATCGACTGCCCGATGAAGCCCTGCTTCCTTTGCAAAAAGCCCGGTTTGTTGTTTTAGATTTTGAGTTTCGAGTTCAAAATGTTGAAGCTCAGTACAATAATAAAATCTTTAGTCGGTGTTTGAATGATTGATAGGCCATACGACCGTGACCTGCCCGCACCGAGTGGCCATGGAGCATGGCGTAGTTCCAGGCCCTAGAAGAAACTCAAATACCTCTTTTGATTATATCTTTCAACGCCAACTCAAAGCAAAAGTTTCAATGGTATGGATGGTAGAATGAAATCTTATTCTCTGTATGCTATCACTGCTTTATTTAGTTTTTTAGCCTACTCTGTGTCATGAGATGTTAAATGTTTCTGAGATGGAATCTGTTTTTGTAGTTGTGTATGCTACAAACAAATATGTTATCAATTACATTCTTTGTCATGGAGTTTTTATCATTATTTGGAATATTGACGAGAACCATTTTCAAGATGATCATTCAGTTTAAGTTTTTATTACTCACATTACCTGCAATTGGATCAGTTTATCTTATCTTTTCTTCTTTCCTGCTGCATAATAATGTGTTGATCAGCATCAATTTTCCTCTTAATTACTGTTAGATGTGACTCCGAAATCAGAAATCGCTTCGATTTAGGTTTCCGGTTCGCCGACGGTTTCGCGGTGCAACGATAAAATTTGATAAAATTTCGAGAAAGATAAAAATGGATGTCTGTGGTGGAAGCGGAGGGTCAAACCCGTTAAGATTAATGTTCTTTTTCTTTTTGCCCTAGCGAGATCGAGCGATTGTACAATTATAAGAACATTCTGTATTCCCTTTTTCGACATAATGAAACTCTTTTTTTTCGCCCGTAGTTTTTTACCCTACAAAAAGTTTTTCACGTAAATCTATGTGTTATTTCTCTGTCGTGTATTTTGGATTTACTTTAGTGTCGTGATCACTAATTGATTTCGTTTGATTTGTGCGCTCGTTGCTAACAATTACTATTTTTTTTCATTTTCCTTTTGATTGTTAGATGAAGCCTCCTTTTGTGATTCCTAGTCATTTGGACTGCGGAAATATCAGATTTCACAGTAGGCGTGTGACTTGCCTAGAATTTCATCCAACTAAGGATTATATTCTTTTATCTGGAGACAAGGTATGACACACGCTGTGTGTACTTCTGGCCAGAAAGAAATTCATACTTCGCCTTCGATTTAGTCTAGACAGATGTAGATTAATAACCGTGTTGCTTTTGACTTTGTTTATTCTATGAAAAAGAAGGGGCAGCTTGGCATCTGGGATTATGACAAACTACACGAGAAGATTGTTTATGAAGCCATACACTCTTGCATAGTTAACAACATGAAGTGAGTGTCCCGGCTGATGTCATGTACTTTCTCTTTAATTTTCCATATATCAGGTTTTTAAGCACCTTTTTATTTTGGTTGTCTCATTCAGGTTCAATTTGGATAAAGAGGGAGCGATGTACACATCATCATCCGATGGGACTGTGCATTGCACTGACTTGGAGACTGGCATCTCATCTCCCTTGATGGATCTTAACCCAGACGGGTGGAATGTAAATTTCTTGCCCCTGGATTTAATATGGATGTCTTTTCTTGCTATATATAGTATTGATTAGTCTGAGAACCTGTTACCGGTCAGGACTTGAGCTAGCTCGAATTATGTCACACCCTGAAAATTCATCAAGCTGATTGATTTAAGAATATTCACACTAATCACTGCAGTTCACAAATTTTAGCAGAAAAGTGCACCTATCAGAGAGCATAGAGGGAGTAAAATGGATAGAAAAAATTGAGCCGAGGAAAAAGAAAGCCGGTAATCAAAAGAATCAATTGTTTCATTTCATTGTCAGCAAATTATGCCTTTTCTGTCATCTGCACCGTTTTTTCTAATTATAATGGAAAAGTCTTGATTATACAAGTCTGTCTTTAAATCAGGATAAAAATAAAATTTATCTTAGCCCTTGAAGGTCTGTCTATTATATTATTATCTATGGTCATAGCATACATTTTGGCTTTTAAGATTTTCTATCTGGATAACTTTTAATATTATAATCTCTTTGAATTCAGCTCCTAGACTAGGCATCTCTAGCAAACCGTGGAAAATATGATCAGCAGTTGAGTTGTATGTTCTCCAAAATTAGTATCTCTGAAGTACCCAAAATTTTGATGCTAGCTAGACAATGGACTCCTACAGAGACAATTTTAATTAATTATAAACTTGGTTGGTTGCAAATGAACCTAACATGACCAACAGATCATCCAACATCTGTATATCTTGTTTTGTTGGCATTACTGATCTAACCCATATAACTGCCTTAGTATATACCAAAATGAATAGTACTTAATGCTTGCAGTCAAATTAGTTGAGAAGAATGAAAGTTATGAGAGCAGTATGGAAAATGAATTAAAAATGGGGAACATGAAGAAGTTTTTTTCTATAAAGTATCGGACAAAGATATGCAAATTAAGTCTTTTTTTAACCTTTATTTAACATTTTCGTCATCCATTTTTGTCAGCCTGATAATCAAGTCTTACAAGCTGATTTTATTTAACTAATTTTGTGCTGTCTTAAAAAGACTACCCGTGTAACAATATTGAGAAATCTAACAATATTAAGAAATCTTTTCTTGACATGATGGGGAGTTTTGAGTGAATAGTTTATGACCTACTGCCTCTTTCATTTTATGAATGGGTACTTTTACCATATTCTTTGTAGAAAATTAACAGCTAGGCCTTCAGATGTTGATGTGTTCATTATTATTCAGAAACATTCCTAATTTTTAATGGAATTACCTCACACTTTTCTAATTTTGACAGACCTGATTTGTTCCTGATACTAGGGCCCTGGTACTTGGCGCATGCTGTATGGTATGGATATAAATACTGAGAAAGGTCTTTTGCTGGTGGCTGATAACTTTGGATTTCTTTACTTGTAAGTATCTTTTAACATTTTGATTATCAGGTGCCATGTGGTTCATTTAATCGCTTAGTTTTATGAAACACCTGTAGTATAAGATATTTAGTCTAACTCTTCATATCATTTGCTGGACTAATACCCTCACTGAGCATGAGAAGTACATAAGCTTTCTATTTTGAAGTTTGTGCAGAGTATTGGTGAGGGTTCTTCCCCTCAAAACTTAAAACAGACATAATGATATTTAAAAGCCTTATTCTTTGTTCATCATCGGTTTGCTGTTTTAATGTCGTCAGGTCTTGTTAATGTTTTGGTGTTAGCCATATGCTATTGATAATTGATATAGAAAAACTAGTATGTTAATAACTGTTTCCTACTCAGCTTGCCTTGCTTGTGTTTTTATGTCTTCTATTTTGCATATATTCTCTAGTACGTGTGCTCACTCTGTTCTTCTATAATGTTAAAAGGTTGGATGCACGGTCAAGGACGGGAATGGGAGCACCTATCCTAATACACAAGAAGGGTTGCAAGGTAGTTGGGCTTCACTGCAATCCTGTTCAACCAGATCTTCTTCTAAGCTGTGGAAATGATCACCTTGTGAGTTGAATGAAGTGTTGCTGTTTTTCTTTTCCTTTTCTGTTCTTTTCTTTTTTGAAGTTACTACTAATGTACTAATCAAGTATGCTTAATGCTTTGGGGTTTCCATTTATTTACTGTCTAACTTTTTCCTTCCCCCTTATATCTGATATTTAGGCTCGGATGTGGGATGTACGTCGGATAGAAGCTAATTCTTCACTTGTTAGTCTTGCTCATGGGCGTGTGGTTAATTCGGCATATTTCTCACAACACAGTGGAAGCAAAATACTAACAACATCTCAGGACAACAGAATTCGAGTGTGGGATTCTATTTTTGGCAATTTGGAATCACCAAGCAGAGAGATTGTCCATAGTCATGATTTCAATCGCCACCTGACTCCTTTCCGAGCTGAGTGGGATCCGAAGGTTGTCATCTTCATGCATGTTTCTTTGGCTAGCTATTTGATTAAATATTGTTTATGCAATTTGTTCTTGCCTTCTTTCATTTGCAATTGCTATTTAGTCAAACTAAGATAATTGGTAAGGTGCTGGTTAAGTTATACTTAGAAAATGTGAGAATGGTAATTTTGTTACAGCAAACTTTATGGAATATTATATACTCTGTAGGATCACTCGGAGACTATTGCAGTTATCGGCCGTTACATAAGTGAGAACTACAATGGGGTTGCTTTACATCCTATTGATTTCATAGACACCACTACTGGGAAGCTCTTGGCGGAGGTGATGGACCCCGACATAACAACTATCAGCCCTGTGAACAAACTACATCCTAGAGACAATGTGCTGGCATCGGGCAGCTCAAGGTATTGGGTCACTTTATAGTTCATCTTTTCATTATGGCGTAAATTTCTTCTTTTTTCCTCCCCACTGCGGTCAAATGGATTTTGCTCTTTTCACAGGTCTCTTTTTATTTGGAAGCCGAAAAAGGAAACTACTCCCAAAGCTGAGCAATTCAAGACAAAGCAGAGGGAATTCATATATGGAAGTTCTGGAAAGAAATCAGTCAGTTGGAATGATAACTACGATAGTGATGATGATGATTTCAATTTTGGTTCCAAGGAGAAGAACAAAAAGGCCAGGAGAACTGATGTTAAATATACTCAAACTTCTAAAGGCAAAGGAAAAACTATACTTTGAAACTTTGCTGTGCCACTCATTTTGGGAATGCTGGTAAATGTAGCTTGAAGTTATTTTGACAACTACTGAACTACGGTGGAAACAGAAACAATCATTTTTTTGCTGAAATTATTAGATAATGATGTCATCAGTTTGTATACATTCAGCTAGTCTCTGGTGTTTTGTTTAAAAGAACCGCTTCTATCGTCTTTTTTGTTGTGGCAGCTCATTACAGTGGTTGAGCCTGAAAATGGTTCCCCCCATGACTTGATTTGTGATCTGATATGTAAATGGATCTGTCCTCTTAAGCAATGTAAGTAACGTAGTATTCAGAATGGTAATGGTGTTGCCATATTGTTTTATATTTTTGTGTGAGTTGTGCTACTTTGTATTCGGCATATTTGTATGGATCCTCTCAGCAATAGGCCTCTTGGACATGGGCTCTTGATTTTTTTTAATTGACACAATTCTCGTTTGATTTAATTTTGAGCTAGTTAATTTGAACTAATTTAGGACCTGCATGATGCGGCGGTTAAAATTTTTTTAGTAAAATAATTAGTTGAATTACAACAATAAGAGGAGCAATATAGAAAAGTATTTATGATTTAGGTTTTAGGATTAGTTATAAACAATTTTAATTTTATCATTTTCAACAATAGGAGTAAGGATAGTAGCACTATTAATAGAAGGAAAAAAACATTTTCAATATATGTTCTGGATGCAAATCTTGAATTAAATGCAGATCGATTTTGAAATACACTTTCGATTCCTAGAGCCGATCGAAAATATCATCGATCCGCGGAAGAGGATATCTGTTCTTAATGGTGATCTTGTTCGGCTCACGGTAGTCGATGCAGAGACGGAGGTTGTCGTCTTTCTTCTTAACAAAAAGCACGGGAGCACCCCAAGGAGACACACTAGGTCTGATGAAGTCCAGCGCCAGCAAATCATGGAGCTGAGTCTTCAGCTCTTTCAGCTTGACAAACGCCATTCGATATGGTGCCCGAGAAATCGATGCGGTGCCGGGGACGAGGTCGATCTTTCGCTTGGGAGGTATCCCAAGAAGATCGGCTGGGAATACATCAGGAAACTCCTGTGCCATAAGAATATCCTCAATCTTCGGTGCCTCTACACGGGTGTCAATAGCCATGGCGAGAAACACCACACACCCGTTCTTGATCTGCTGCATAGGGGACACTAAGCATATCCCCAAGAACACAGAGGGCTCAAACCCTGAATAGACCATCTCCGCCTCACCAGGCGGTGCAAGAATCAAGCTCCTAAAAGCACAGTTATTGGTAGCCCTGTATTTCACCAACCAATTCATCCCTAGGACGATGTCGTACTAATGCAGCTTGATGACCCACATGGTAATTGGGAATACCCTCTCACCCAGACAAACTAGACAAGAGCGACACTCCTTATCGATAAGAATACTATGGCCAGGTACCACCACCCAATATCTACATCTAGTCGGCTCGATCGTGATCCCGTGGGTGGTGACAAAGTGGGTAGAAATAAAGGAGTGCGATGCTCCAGTGTCAAAAAGAGTCTTAGCCTTTCTACCAAAAATAATAGTCGTACCTGCCAAGTTCTCCTCCGTTATTGCCTCCTATTGGATCAAGGAATAGACCCGTCCTCCGGAAGTCTGGCGCATCTACTCGGACCGGCGAGGGAGAGGGGGACGCCTAGAAGTAGCAGTGCTCGTTGTAGGGCCCTATTGCTGAGATGGAGCCGCAGGTGCTAAAGCAATGGAATGTTCTGGTGCGACACCACAGGGACAATTGGACCGAACATGCCCTGCTTGCTCGCACCTATAGCATCGCCCATGTAGCATTGCCCATGTCACTGATCACAAGTGTTGGCCCAATGCGGCACACCACAAAATATGTAGGGTTACCTACCCTGCTGTCGGCTACCAGTGGAGACACTCTTGGCCTGTTCATGGGATCGGGAGTGCTTGGGGGGTTCCTGAAGTTCGAGGATCTACCCGCATTTCCAGAGAAAGGTTGCTTCTTCTCCTTTTCTTTCTCCGTCGCCTCCCGCTCAGCGCGGGAAATCTCGATGTTGTTCTGTATAGAGAGGCAGCGTTCCACCTTCTACGAATAGTTCCCATAGTTTTTGGTAGGTTCGTCCGCCGAGAAACATGCTCTACACCTCTTGATCCAATGGAAATATTAGTAGCAAGATATATATATATATATATATATATATATATAGAAAATTACAAATACTATACTAGCATACTGATATAAAAATCACTACACTATTAATTCATACTCAATGCCACAATGCTACTACGCCATGACATGTTAGGCTACTAAACCATATCTCGACCACTATGCAGCTACTCGAGGGTCACATCTAACCCGACCGCACCCAGTCACTTTAATTATATTATGATTTAGATTTCATAGTTGTGCCATGTAGAGAGTTCTCTCATTCGCGCTCATTCTCTGCTCGGCAGTTGCTTGGGCCCTTTTAGAACCATCTTTCTATGGAGAGTCGAGTCTTGCTCGCTCACTCTCCCACTTGCCTCAAATGAGTTCAAGGCATCTTGGCACTTATTCACACGGGAAGTCGAGTCTTGCTCACGCCCTTCCTCGGGAGTCAAAATATGCTCGCCTCTTTCGTTGGCTCTTTTCTCTTCTTTTCAGAAGCTTTACTTACTTTACTTTTCTCTTTTATCTTAGGTTATTAACACTAGGATAGCTAGGATACCCCAAGGATACCAATTTAGGTTAGAGTTCTCTTGTTTATTTATTTTGCACATTCAACTCTAAGTTCTTTACTCTAGGGTTACAAGATGCCCTAAGGACACCAAAACATCAACCATATCACTCTAACCTAGAGTTCAATGACTCTACATTTTTTCACCTTAGGTTTTTCCTAGGTTAAATGTCACTCATTTTGATCTAGTTTTCTTCTAGGTTCCATGTCACACATATTACATCTCGATCTAGTTTTTCTCCTAAGTCCATATTCATGCAAGAACTAGATTTATTAATCACTTTCATGCATTGCTAAATCTTGGACTTTTACTCTTTCATTCTACTTAGGGCCAAACCCTAATTTACCCAACTACACATGCACTAAATGCACCAATCCTTACTGTAAATGCTTCTAAATCCATAAAAGTACAGGAAAAAAGTTTAGTTCACCATTTTCGGTGAAATCTCCCACCTTGTGGTCTTTTGTGAAAAGAGGGGTGCTTGATCTCTCAAATTCAAATAAAAACTCATAAAATAAGATTTAGAAACCAAAAGAGATCATTAAAAACTCTTTTAAGACTCAAAAACCGCAAAATCCACAGTAGCTCAAAAATCCTAAAAACTCATATTTTGAGTTTTTGCTCAAACATGGGTGAGAAGGGTTCTTTTTTCTCCCAAGGTCTTCTCCTTGTGATTCTCTTCCATTTCGTCACTTCGGAAGAGATCAAAACCCTCCAAGAGCTTCTATCCAAGCGAAGGTTTCTCCATCTCTAGAGAGAGAGAGAGAGAGAGAGAGAAGAAAGAGAGTACGAGAGGGTTGGGTTGCACGGGTGAGGGGTGGGGAGTGCAATCCCTGCCTTTTATAACCCAGCCCCACTACCTTATTACAAGTTTGCCACTCTGACTTTGCGTTTTAGGGGCAAAAGGTCCGAACTTTTTTCAAAAGGTTCGGACCTCGAACGTTGGTTTTTTTGCACACGCTGAAGGTCTGTACTTTTTCCAAGAAGGTCCGACCTCGAACGTTGGGTCAATAATTTTCAGCAGAAAGTACGAACCCTTTCTCCAGGGTAGGGGTTTCGCTGCCCAGATTTGGACCTTGACCCAAGGTCCAGACCCCGAAGGTCATATGCCCAAAAACTTTTTGTCTCGAAAAGTGTGTTTTCGCTCCACGAAGCTCTAACTTTCATTTAATCACTCTGACATGCTCAAAATCCATTTCCACATGTCCACAGTCGTTTTGACTGCTCCTGGGGTCTCTTTAAGCCGAAATCCAATACGAAACTTCTCTAAAATTCAATTTTCGACCCAACTTTGGTCCAAATGCATTTTTCTCATAACCAAACTTACTCTAAACTCTTTTTATCATATTTTTAAGTATGTTCAAGGTGACTTAGCCTCACATTGCCAATTTTAGCGAAAGTCGGAGCACCACAAAGCTTCAGCCGAAGCAGATGCCCGCAGTGTGGGAATTGTATCGCCGATACGATTCGTTGATTTCAGAAAAATTAAATCAATTTGCAAAAACACCAAACTGATCCCTGGGATCTAGCCGCTCTGATATAAAATTGTTATGTCTAAACCTTTCTCTTACTCCTATAAAGCTACCGAGGCTATGGATAATGAATAACCTGACCCTTCTAGTTATGATATATGAATTGAGAATATGGCTGCTGGGAATGGTAGTTCTAGCCTCTCTAATCCTGATCTGATTCCTCTTGCGATGAGGCTGATGATGAGCGATGTAGGAATTGGAGATGATGGCGAAGGGGCTTCGGCTCCAATGATTAGAAGAAATTGAGAATAGGGGGGAACTAGAGAGATAGAAAGAGGATGAGGGGAAAGAGAGATGAGGAGGAAAGGAAAAGATCATGAGAAGGAAAGGGAGAGGGGAGATTAGAAAAAATAAGGATTTTATTATAATTCTTTCGTGCTTTTTACTGGTAAGAGATCATTACTTATACTCTGTTGCTCAAGTTACTAAATTATAAAAGCTATCTTTATAGGATTTTTAATAGTAAGAGAATTATGGCCGATGGGCCTTACTGGGCCGTATTCGGATGTGGGTTGGGCCACTTGACTGATCTGGACTGGCCTATAGCATGCGATTATCTGAGCTAAATAAGATATAATGGGTTGGATGGATGGCCCGGGGCAACCTCCGACTATAAATCTCGACAACCAGATATGCATTGTCTGGAATATCCCCATTGTCTCTAATGGATCATGTCTTCTTTGCTGTCGTCCCTCTTTCTTTCTTCAATCCTAAACCTCCGTCCCTTACCCTCTTCCTACCTTCTTAGCTACGAACATAACAGTTTCTCGGTGGTTAAACCCACTAACAATTATTCGTAGTTCTCACACATTGTAGTTTACTCCTTTTACTGATTTAGGTATTGCCGATGAGGCATGGGATCGAGGCAAAGGCTTTCCCGACTAGAGAACCTAGCGGGGTCTAGAGAGTGTATTTTTTTGTATAGAGTGAACTTTATGTATTTTGAGAGGGAAAAGAAATTTGTACTAAACATATATTAAAGTTCATTCTAGTATTACAGTTTCAACTTTATGCAATTGTGTTTTATGTTAAAGTTGAATCTTTAAAATTTTAAGTCATACTCTAATATTCATGTATCTCTTCGTACATGACGTGTGATTGAGATGTTACCGTTCTTTTTGGGTAGGGAGAGGTCATGCCTGATTGGTAGGTCTGTTAGCATTGTTGGTTATTTATTTATGGGTTAAAATGGACCCAACTTCCTGTCCTGTGATAATAGGCCCAGGAGACTAATAAGTTGAGTTAGATGAGCCCAATAAGTTGAGTGGGGCTGCGGTCCACAATAGACCTAACGGCAAGAGGCCCAACAATAGACCTAACGTCTAGGTGGTTTGAGTCCGGTCGAGACCCGTGGGCGCTGTGTTTATTTGCTTTAAGTAAATTGGTTGCGTATTTCTAACAGCTCGAGCTTTTGGGATTAATGGTTAGTGCCAGCGATCCGACAAGTGTTATCAGAGCTAGTGGTACGGGTTCGATTCCCACACGGTGCAGGTGTTGTGGGGGGATTGTTGGCCATTTATTTATGAGTTAAAATAGGCCCAACTTCCTGCCCTGTGATAATAGGCCCAGGAGACTAATAAGTTGAGTGGGACTGCGGTCCACAATAGACCTAACGGCAAGAGGCCCAACAGTAGACCTAAAGTGCAGGTGGGTTGAGTCCGGTCGAGACCCGTGGGCGCTGTGCCTGTACGCTTTAAGTGAATTGGTTTCGTAACTTGTATTGTCCTGGATGCTTACTTCGGAGGCATAGGGGCATTCGGTTAAGTAGCACTCTCGAGGAGAGTTTGTCCGGCTAGGCGGAATATACTCGACTTGAAGGCCAACCTCGGTGGCGGGGTTGTTTGTTCGGAACTCGCGGAGTTCGACAAGGGGTTCGACGTAAGGCGCGGCGCCGGGCAGTCAGGCTCGTGGAGGAGCATGCTTGAGTTGTGATCCCGCTGTTTAAGTTTGAAGGCGTGTTCGTGGCAAGGGACTCGGGAAGGCTGGCTCAGGTGTGCGACACTTGAGCGCCGCACGGGGCAATTTTAAGGCGAAAAAGCTGGCCCCGTGACAAGTGGCTGCACATACTTCCTATTGTACAATGATAATTATACATCTAAGTAACATATATTTCATTCTTGTATATTTATTAAATAAACTGCCATTTAAATGTATTAATATTTGTATATAGTTTCTCTCTTGAGAGGTGACCAATTCACTTTGGTAAAGCACAACCCACCTCACTACACTCCTAATTGGTCGTCGATACTTTCAATTAGGCCCCGCATGCTTGCTCTCCTCCAAGCTAGAACACCAAAAAATTGTTCGTTACTCTAAATTGAACTCAGGGATCGTTTTGTTCACCAAACAAAGTTGTCCCTTGATTTCCTTAAGCCCTAAGAAAAAATTTCAAGTGGTCACAATCATGCAAAAAGATTTCACAAAATTCTTCAAAAATCGCAAAAAAGATAAATAAAATTACCTCAAAGTAAAACTTCTTGCCAAAACTTCAAATCAAAACAATTAGGCTTTAATTTCATCCCAAAAGCTCATATTTGAAAACCCCTAATTTTAACCCTAATTTCTACAAAATTAGAAATACTACGCAAAATCTTTACAAATCTTTCAATTTGAGAGTGAAGAAAAGTTACTAACATTGATCCAAGCCTTATTCCCTCCTCAAAGCGCTAGGGTTGCCAACTAGAGTTCCAAACAACTTTCTCTTTTAAGTCCAAACTCCACTCCAAGCTCAAGATCTAAAGTTTCGATGTAGGAGATGATGGGAAGAAGTAGAAGATGAGGATTGGTGGGATTGGAGGAGTAGATCAAGGAAGAAGACAAAGAGGATGAAGAAACCCACCTTCATTGCACTACTCCCGAAAATGCTTCAACTAAGACTTGATCCAAAATTTTTAATTTTACGCTAATATGTGCTATGAACTGTCCCTAGCGCAAGTGACAAAGAGCTTGATGGTTGATACTCGAGACCTGAGTTCGAAGTCTAGTTGCTTCACATTTCCAGCTAAGTTTATTTTAGAAATAAACGAAATGGATAGCATGCTATCTTTCTCTCTAAAAAAAACGCTATTATGTGCTGAAATCATTTTAATACCCTTCAAAAACGCTAAT
The DNA here is from genome assembly GCA_029168755.2 of Tillandsia fasciculata. Classification (NCBI taxonomy): domain Eukaryota; kingdom Viridiplantae; phylum Streptophyta; class Magnoliopsida; order Poales; family Bromeliaceae; genus Tillandsia; species Tillandsia fasciculata. Next base: position 3,619,250 of record CM054950.1, read on the forward strand.
ATGTGCTGAAACATTTTTAATACTCTTCAAATATATCCAAAGTCTATCCAATAGTGTCAAATACTATATCTCTCGCTTCAATCATATCAAATACTATATCTCTCACTTCAATCATATCCGAAGTCCATCCTGTTAAAGGAAATAATCTCCACATACTTACTGCCATATGTGCTTTCATTCACCTTCCATATTCTTCTTAATTATATACCATATTTACCATGTATTCCTTTCCTTTTGGGGTTGATTGATATTTATCATGTAAGTCCTTTCCTTTTGGGGTTGATTGATATTTACCATGTAAGTCTTATTCTTGTATTATATAAAGGGTGAAAACCCTCATGAATGATAGGGTGAAAACCCTCATGAATGATATATTCAATTCAGCCCAATTCTATCTTTTCCTAGTTATTATGGTATCAGAGCAAGGATACTCCAATTACTCTATTTTTTAGACGATAGGTTATCTATCCCGGTCGATATCATCGATTCCATCCAGCATTGCGCGTTGTCGTCGACGTTGTCACCACCGTACTCAGAGCCTGTCTGCCTGATCGTCATTATCACTGTAGTCAACGTTGCTACTACTGGTTGTGCAGCAGTAATCACGACGGATTCCGATAGTTCTACTGTTCTTGCCACTTCTGCTTTCCCTCGTTATAAGCTTTTTTTCGATGTACATCATGACATGCGATCCAGTCCTACTGCACCAGCCTCACGTCCATCGCGTGACTTGTCTCAAGTACAATGCAACTACTAAAGCAACTGAGAATGGCCAGCATCGTCCCCCATAACTCCCCCTGCAACCTCGCCCTCCCCTGCTTCAGCTCCGTCGCCTGCTCCTACTACGGCTCCGGCTTCTGCTTCTCTTGCTCCTGCTACGGCTCCGGCTTCTGCTTCTCCTGCTCTTGCTACGGCTCCGGCTTCTGCTTCTCCTGCTTCTGCTACGGCTCCGGCTTCTGCTACTCCGCTAGCACCGTCTCCTGCTCCGCTGGCACCGTCTCCTGCTCCGCTGGCACCGTCACCAGTCCCCGCGGCGACTTCGAATTCTCCGTCGCCAGCGCGGAATGCACCGGGAGAGCCGAATGCGCCGGGAAGTCCGGCCGCGCCTTCCCACGGGGGCGGAGGGTTTTCGCCGCCCTCGTCTCCTCCGGGCCTTCGCCGCCCTCGTCTGCTTCCCCTGTTCTGAAAGCATCTGGAATTGAGATTGCATAACCAACCTACCGACGCCTCGCGCGCGTGAGCCACCCAGACGTCGGCCGCGGCGCCTCCGCCGACGAGTTCATCCGCATCCACGCCGTCTCCGTTACCCAAACTTCAATATATTCAATCAAAACAACAAGCTGCTGACCTTTTTACCAAGACACATTTCTTGGAGCGTTTTCGGACTCTGGTATCCAAACTTCAGCTGATTTCCAACAAACCATCTTCAGTTTGAGGGGGGGTTAAAGGAAATAATCTCCACATACTTACTGCCATATGTGCTTTCATTCACCTTCCATATTCTTCTTAATTATATACCATATTTACCATGTATTCCTTTCCTTTGGGGTTGATTGATATTTATCATGTAAGTCCTTTCCTTTTGGGGTTGATTGATATTTACCATGTAAGTCTTATTCTTGTATTATATAAAGGGTGAAAACCCTCATGAATGATAGGGTGAAAACCCTCATGAATGATATATTCAATTCAGCCCAATTCTATCTTTTCCTAGTTATTACATCCAATAGTATCAAATACTATTTCTCTCACTACAAACATATCCAAAGTCTGTCTGATAGTAAGAAAAATAATTTCTTTCACTATGATTTTAAAATTTGCAAAGGTCTAATGTACTACACTTGGATTCTGAAATATCTTGCCGAGTGATCATTCTATTGTCAGAATAGAGTGATCATTCTATTGTCAGAATAGATGAAGCAACCAAATTAGATAATTTATGATGGCACTCCATAGCTCTAAGTGGCGGCCTATGGTATCTTCATTTGTTCACTAACTTTGGATGACATAGGAACTTATATGAAATAGTTCAAAATTTGAAAAGTTTGACTTGTATTATAAAAACTTAGCCAAGCAAATTTAAAACTCTCTACAAGAGTTTTGAGAGTGTTGCTACAGTTTATCTCAATTTTTTTTTTTTTTTTATATAATCCAAATAAACTTTTTTGTCAATATGCTTAAAATAAGATAGAAAAAAAAATATTTTTTTTACAAGTGATAGATATAAACGTTTAAGATTATTCTTTACAAGAAAAAGATTTATATAGGCATATCCTACATAGGATGTGCTCCTTGCAAGGAGGCTACAATTGGACCGTCATTATGAAAATGCCTTGGACGTTTATTATGTGATAAAGTGTTAAATATTGTTTACAAAATTTTTATTATTTTTTAAAAAATCTAATGTGAAATGGGCGTATTGAGTTAAATAAAGGCGTGTTTGATATTTGTGAAATTGTTTGCAGAGAAAGTCGCAACTTTCTATTGTACATAAATTAAAAGTTTCTTAATTAAGATGAATTGTGTATAAATTTTATGTGGGATTCATTAATTTTTTTACTTTTAAATTTTTTTTTAAATATAAAATATTGTGACTTTCACGAAATGAGCACTTTCCCCTAATAAAGGAGGAAATACTACAAAGACAAAATGAGTACCTAAGTTCTAGAAGTTTTCCAGAAGAACAAATATATAAATAGCAAAATTTGAAGTGCTTCTATCTAATATTAGAAGAGTTTGGGGATGCAGAGAGCAATACTAATATGCATACATTGTAATCATTCAAGAGTGAAATATAAAATATAGGATTAATTGCATACATGTCCCTACAAATATGTCGAATTTCAAATATATCCCTGCAAAATTTAACTTTTCATATTTATCCCTTCAAAAATTCACCGTTATTCAAATATGCCCCTACCGTCCATCTCTGTTAGAAAAGTTGATTTAACCCTAGGTTAAATGCTTAACCTTGGTTAGATTAAAAAGAATTTCCATATTTACCCTTTATTTGTAACAAGTATAATGGTATTACTTTTGGAGGGATATATTTGTAAGGGGGCAAAAAAATAATTTCACATCGAATCTGTTAAAAAATAAACAGATTCCAAACGGGGATTAACCAGAGGGGCATATTTGAAGAACTTTGAATTTTTAAAGGGATAAATATGAAAAGTTGAATTTTGCAGGAATATATTTGTAATTCGACATATTTGGAGGGACATGTATGCAATTAATCCTAAAATTATAAACCACATTTGGAAGGTGAGAAAGCAATTTTCTTGGTTGAAAACTCACCCCATATTGGATGCATTGTATGTTTCATCTTCTTATAGTGGCCTACTTCCTAATAATATCCCAACGTTCTCTTTATTTGAGATCACTGTAATCAAACCTCCCCCTAACTTTTGCCCAAACCGCACTTTTGTGTGAGCCAAGAAAACAAATGCGAACCAAGAAAAACATCCGCATTCTTTTCCTACCATCCCTCCCCTCCCTCCCCCTCTCCCTCCTCCACCTCCACCTCCACCTCCACCTCCACCTCCAACCATTTTAGAGGGTAGTGAGTATGCGAGCGAGACCCTCGTCGTCTTCTTCGCTTCCACGGGATCGGGTCCTGGTGGTGTTGTAGGTCGCTGTTCGATCGTCTGTGCACGCGGCACCGACCAATCGAGCCGCGGAAATGAGATCGATCTGGGACTCCGGTGCCGGTGGCGGCCCCCAGCTCAGCCATTTCTTCTGGGCCGTCTGCTTCGCCGCCGTTTTCTTCTGTGCTCGCTTCCTCATCGACCGCCTTATCTATCAGGTAATCATCGTGCTCAACAATGGCGAGTTCTTGATTCTGTAGATGCCTGTATCTTGATTGATGTCCAGCAGTTTTTTGTGTTAGAGCATAGTTTTTTTTTTTATTTTTTGATAATCCTTAGGTTTGATCCTTTTCGGGGAAGAAACTCGGATTACTGATTCTTCTATGACCTGCAGCGTTGGGGATTCACATTGCCGAATGCTCATTTAGTCCCTCACATTGTTGAATGTTCATTTAGCTCATCATATCCTTTTCGGGAAAAAAAAAAAAAAAACTGACATTAACAGTTTTGTTTGTTATCTTCTTACATTGGAAAATAGTTTTGAAATCACAAAGTCTTCAAAAGTTCTTAATCTACTTTGTTTTTGTTTAATGAATATGCATTAGCTGACTATGGCTTTTTCTTGATGTTTTTTGCAACGACATATATTTTCGTACGTTTCTTGTATCTTATTTATAATGATTTTGGTGGCACATTTTCTAGAATCTTACTAATGTTGAGAAATAAGTTCTTGAATTAGTGGATGTCGAAGATCTTGATTAATTTTAAGCAACATTTGATCTTCGATATAATGTCCTTCCTTGTGGGTTTAGGATGATTTTTGGAGAACAGATGATGTTGGATTTAATCTTGTTTACGGTGAAAGCCAAATTCTTCCTTTTTCTATGATGATCTCTAAAATTAGGGAGTTGCATTCTTATAAGCTCGTTATATTTCTATGGATGCGTGACGTATATTCTTTCCTACAAAGAAGATTGTTGCTATGCTACGACGCTCTTTTGGTTAGAAATATATATGGTTTCCAAAGTTCTTAATCTACTCAATTTCTAAAGGAAAATGCCTTTGAACTGATTAGTTTACATGCATTCTCCTTCTCAAATTTCTTATTGCTGCGTCTTTCTTGGGTCTGATGGATCAATAGTTTCACTCTTCTTGTTGTTCCCAGTAATATAAAATGATAAAACAAGAAGGTAACAAAGAAATGTTGAAGTTTATAACATCGTCTGTTACTTTCCATTATTATTATGATATTAGTAGAGTCAGACATCATGATAAATCTAGAGCAAGTTGTTTCTGAGCTATCAAAATCCACCTTCAATCCCCATTAGCTGTATATTGAATTGCATAAATGTAAATTTCTAACAGATTCTTCTTCTTTCAACGACGCTTGTATTTTAATACGGTCTAAATATGCTTGCATGTTGCATCACACTATCTTTCCTGCTAAAACTCTCACGATTCATCACTTCCTAATGTGTTATGCACTTTGTTCTGGTTTCCCAATTTAGTCGTATGTGAGCCATGTAATTCATCTTAGCAGTCACAGATTGACAGAAAACCTGTAATAGTACCATTGGTAACTTGATGTACTCTTAAGATAGACACACGCCTTGCACTTACTGTTGGCCTTTGGTTATCCTGTACTGTAAGGAGCAGTTTGTTTAATATAATGTGTGGGATTTCCCTTATGCTTGACTTATTTAAGTATACAGCTTACTTTATCACCTAAGTGTGCTGGAAATCCTATCATAATGGAAGACTTAGTTGAAAGGATTTCCGGTGGAGTCAGCAATTCGCTCTATTGCCGACTAATCTTTTTGGCCTTAGAGTTTTGAAAAATCATGTCAGTCCCTTTACATATACAAGCTTTCGCTCAACCACAACCACTTAACAAACTGAGTACATTACAAAAAATTGTTTCCTTCCCCTCGAAATTATTCTTGGAAAACCACCGTGTAAAAGATCAATAATGAGGAAAAAGGGCGATAGAGTTCATCAAGCAGCAGAGCTGCCGGCTTTGTGGCATGTGTTTCTATTATGGAAGTATGAGCTGTAATCATCAAGAAACCAAACCATGGCAATAAATCATCTAGACTAAACAGACATTAATCTTTTTGTAGAAAGTGTGAGTACCATTGTATCTGTTTTCCTATAGTATCTATATTAATTTATTTGACATGACATTCTAATATAAAAATTGGAGTCAGTTATTTCAGTCCTCAACGCAAGGTTTAAGTATCCATCGGCACGGGCCGTATCTACCGTGTCGTACCGTGCCAACAAGATACCAGCACGATACAGCTCTCGTGCCGATGACACAGTTCAAAACCCTTTTTTCTTAAAATTACTAAGTAATTTTCTTAATAAAGTTCAAAATATTTGATAAAGATACATAATAAGCAATTAAAAAAATTTGTTGCTAAAGAAATTAAATATTTCATACCATTATGTGTCGGCACGCATGTATTTTTTGTGACCGGCACTCATCGGCACGGCTCGGCACGTACCGTGCCGTACCGTGCCGGCAAGTTTTCGGCACGATCCCGTGCCACGGCACTTAAATCCTTGCCTCAACGTAATGATGTATGGAACAAAATTTGAGTATCAGTATTTCTTTCTTTGCTCTTGAACTTTAATATTTGATGAGAAGCATATATAATATTGATGTTAAAACTTTGATTGGCTTCATGAGATCATACTTAAAAGGTTTATATCATGGTTCAATCAATCAGCAATATTGTTTTTGCATGCATAAGCTTGATTACATCATGAAAATCATACAGTAGTTTTGGATATCAATAGTCAATAATTGTCTAAGCTTTCATGCTACACATAATTTATCTATACTAACTGTTGGCCTATTTATTTTCTGCATTTTCAATATTGTCTTTGGCATTTTCAATATTGTCAGTCCAAAGAAAAGCTTTCTTTTCTTCAAATTATTCATCATCCATTTTGAAGAAATTTTTCTCTGAGATATTATGTCATTTTGCAAGACTTAGTATGCCCAGACCTGTAACATATTTAGAGACCATACCCCTTTAACGAATGTATTTGATTTCAGCCATTGGCTACCAGAATGTTGAGTACTAAAGGTGCTTTAATGATGAATGATGAGGCTAGACTGGCAAAGATTGTGAAGTTTTCTGAGTCAATGTGGAAGCTGACATATTATGCAAGCGTTCAAGTGTGGGTTCTTTCTATAATAACACAAGAGCCTTGGTCATTGGATACAAAACAGTACTTCAAAGGGTGGCCAAATCAAGAATTGAAGTAAGTCCTGTCTTCGTCATCCCTTTCTTTGGGAAGCTTTTCATATTCTTTAATACATAGAAGCCCAGGAAAGAAACAAATGATTACATGAGGCTCAAAGGTTATAATCCTTTATGTTATTTAAGTCAGTTTCAGTTGCACAACTGCTATGCTCTTCACTTGTTTTGTTGGTTATGCGCTGTATGATTAGAAAAGTGCCGTACTTGAATCTACATTGTGTTTCTTCCTATATTTGTTTGATTATTGTGTTCTAGCAGTGTTTCTCAACAAGTAGTAGATGTAGCACTTTGGAAAACTTAGAAATCATGACAAAAACTCTGGTTGGAATAGCGAGTACATATCTATTCTGCTACTTCCTATATTTATTTGTCTAATGTAGCTTGTTAACTCTTTTGAGGTATCAAGTGATGCCCTAGCTGATTTCATATTTTCTGAGTTAGACTTCCATTCTGTTTTTGTCTGATGGCTTTCTTTCTGTAGTGGTTTCCTGAGAAAACTTATATATTACCCGCTTTGCTCATTTTCTGAACTCTGTCATTCTCAATAGATTTTCATTTCTAGAATGTTTTGTTTAAAGATTTGGAGGACTGTACCTGCTTATTTTTTTGATCATCTCTGTTGGATTTGCAATTACCTGCTTGACTTTGTTTAATCATTATCTCTTCTCACGTAGGTCCTTACTGATGTTGTTCTACATGTGCCAATGTGGGTTCTACATTTATAGCATTGGTGCTCTTGTTGCATGGGAAACCCGCAGGAAAGATTTCTCTGTTATGATGTCTCATCACATAGTAACTTCATTTTTGATTGGATACTCATATCTAACAAGGTAAATATTTACTAAAAGCTAATAGACCTTGTGATCTTCTGATTATCTACAAGCGAATTTTGTTTCTTTTTATTTGTTCTTGTTGAAAATTTTCTGATTATCAGAATGAAGCTTCAAAGAGTGAAATGTATGATTTTACATGTGACCATGCAAACATTTTCTCAATCAGATATTTATGTGCATGTGGTTAGACATTACAACTGGTAAATATCCCCTTTTTTGGTGTTACTAATGCCTCCTCAATGCAGATACATAAAGGAGACATTAGCAATCATATTAACCTTTTTAGATTTTTTTTTTATCGTCGAATGAGTTTGTCCAATCAATACTATTTTATGCTATTCTATGTGGTTTTGAAGGTCGGTCATCTAAGAATCATGTTTCACAGTCTCAAAGTTCTTCAAATTCTTTCTTGGTGCCTTCTAACTTAGTTTCTATTCTAATCAAGTTTCTATTCTAATCATCTTACATGAGTAACTTATAGTGTAAACTCTTTTCTAGCTAATTGGCCATGTTTCTCTGGCATCCTTTGCTCATGAAATGGGGCCAAAAGGAGACATGTTGGATGTATGTATAGAATCACACATGTTCTTATAGAGCTAAGATAAAGGATT
>CM054950.1:3627652-3666790 GCA_029168755.2 Tillandsia fasciculata
CCCTGAAAATCCATCCAAGCTGATTGATTTAAGAATATTCAGGACTGATTCGCCGTTCACAATTTTTCCTTAGCCAGAAAAGTGCCACCTATCAGAGAAGCACTAAGAGGGAGTTCAGTAAAATGGATATAGAAAAAATTGGCAGCCCAGAGTAAAAAGAATAGCGTGTAATCAAAAGAATCCAATTGTTTAATTTCATTGTCAGCAAAATTATGCCTTTTCTGTCATCTGCACCGTTTTTTTTCTAATTATAATGGAAAAGTCTTGATTATATAAAGTATGTCTTTAAATCAGGATAAAAATAAAATTTATCTTAGCCCTTGAAGGTCTGTCTATTATATTATTATCTATCGTCATAGCATACATTTTGGCTTTTAAGATTTTCTATCTGGATAACTTTTAATATTATAATCTCTTTGAATTCAGCTGCTAGACTAGGCATCTCTAGCAAACCGTGGAAAATATGATCAGCAGTTGAGTTGTATGTTCTCCAAAATTAGTATCTCTGAAGTACCCAAAATTTTGATGCTAGCTAGACAATGGACTCCTACAGAGACAATTTTAATTAATTATAAACTTGGTTGGTTGCAAATGAACCTAACATAACCAACAGATCATCCAACATCTGTATGTCTTGTTTTGTTGGCATTACTGATCTAACCCATATAACTGCCTTAGTATATACCAAAATGAATAGTACTGAATGCTTGCAGTCAAATTAGTTGAGAAGAATGAAAGTTATGAGAGCAGTATGGAAAATGAATTAAAAATGGGGAACATGAAGAAGTTTTTTTCTATAAAGTATCGGACAAAGATATGCAAATTAAGTCTTTTTTTAACCTTTATTTAACATTTTCGTCATCCATTTTTGTCAGCCTGATAATCAAGTCTTACAAGCTGATTTTATTTAACTAATTTTGTGCTGTCTTAAAAAGACTACCCGTGTAACAATATTGAGAAATCTAACAATATTAAGAAATCTTTTCTTGACATGATGGGGAGTTTTGAGTGAATAGTTTATGACCTACTGCCTCTTTCATTTTATGAATGGGTACTTTTACCATATTCTTTGTAGAAAATTAACAGCTAGGCCTTCAGATGTTGATGTGTTCATTATTATTAAGAAACATTCCTAATTTTTAATGGAATTACCTCACACTTTTCTAATTTTGACAGACCTGATTTGTTCCTGATACTAGGGCCCTGGTACTTGGCGCATGCTGTATGGTATGGATATAAATACTGAGAAAGGTCTTTTGCTGGTGTCTGATAACTTTGGATTTCTTTACTTGTAAGTATCTTTTAACATTTTGATTATCAGGTGCCATGTGGTTCATATAATCGCTTAGTTTTATGAAACACCTGTAGTATAAGATATTTAGTCTAACTCTTCATATCATTTGCTGGACTAATACCTCACTGAGCATGAGAAGTACATAAGCTTTATATTTTGAAGTTTGTGCAGAGTATTGGTGAGGGTTCTTCCCCTCAAAACTTAAAACAGACATAATGATATTTAAAAGCCTTATTCTTTGTTCATCATCGGTTTGCTGTTTTAATGTCGTCAGGTCTTGTTAATGTTTTGGTGTTAGCCATATGCTATTGATAATTGATATAGAAAAACTAGTATGTTAATAACTGTTTCCTACTCAGCTTGCCTTGCTTGTGTTTTTATGTCTTCAATTTTGCATATATTCTCTAGTACGTGTGCTCACTCTGTTCTTCTATAATGTTAAAAGGTTGGATGCACGGTCAAGGACGGGAATGGGAGCACCTATCCTAATACACAAGAAGGGTAGCAAGGTAGTTGGGCTTCACTGCAATCCTGTTCAACCAGATCTTCTTCTAAGCTGTGGAAATGATCACCTTGTGAGTTGAATGAAGTGTTGCTGTTTTTCTTTTCCTTTTCTGTTCTTTTCTTTTTTGAAGTTACTACTAATGTACTAATCAAGTATGCTTAATGCTTTGGGGTTTCCATTTATTTACTGTCTAACTTTTTCCTTCCCCCTTATATCTGATTTTTAGGCTCGGATGTGGGATGTACGTCGGATAGAAGCTAATTCTTCACTTGTTAGTCTTGCTCATGGGCGTGTGGTTAATTCGGCATATTTCTCACAACACAGTGGAAGCAAAATACTAACAACATCTCAGGACAACAGAATTCGAGTGTGGGATTCTATTTTTGGCAATTTGGAATCACCAAGCAGAGAGATTGTCCATAGTCATGATTTCAATCGCCACCTGACTCCTTTCCGAGCTGAGTGGGATCCGAAGGTTGTCATCTTCTTCTTTGGCTAGCTATTTGATTAAATATTGTTTATGCAATTTGTTCTTGCCTTCTTTCATTTGCAATTGCTATTTAGTCATAATTGGTAAGGTGCTGGTTAAGTTATACTTAGAAAATGTGAGAATGGTAATTTTGTTACAGCAAACTTTATGGAATATTATATACTCTGTAGGATCACTCGGAGACTATTGCAGTTATCGGCCGTTACATAAGTGAGAACTACAATGGGGTTGCTTTACATCCTATTGATTTCATAGACACCACTACTGGGAAGCTCTTGGCGGCGGTGATGGACCCCGACATAACAACTATCAGCCCCGTGAACAAACTACATCCTAGAGACAATGTCCTGGCATCGGGCAGCTCAAGGTATTGGGTCGCTTTATAGTTCATCTTTTCATTATGGCGTAAATTTCTTCTTTTTTCCTCCCCACTGCGGTCAAATGGATTTTGCTCTTTCCACAGGTCTCTTTTTATTTGGAAGCCGAAAAAGGAAACTACTCCCAAAGCTGAGCAATTCAAGACAAAGCAGAGGGAATTCATATATGGAAGTTCTGGAAAGAAATCAGTCAGTTGGAATGATAACTACGATAGTGATGATGATGATTTCAATTTTGGTTCCAAGGAGAAGAACAAAAAGGCCAGGAGAACTGATGTTAAATATACTCAAACTTCTAAAGGCAAAGGAAAAACTATACTTTGAAACTTTGCTGTGTCACTCATTTTGGGAATGCTGGTAAATGTAGCTTGAAGTTATTTTGACAACTACTGAACTACGGTGGAAACAGAAACAGTCATTTTTTTGTGGAATTGAGTTTGCTGAAATTATTAGATAATGATGTCATCAGTTTGTATACATTCAGCTAGTCTCTGGTGTTTTGTTTAAAAGAACCGCTTCTATCGTCTTTTTTGTTGTGGCAGCTCATTACAGTGGTTGAGCCTGAAAATGGTTCCCCCATGACTTGATTAGTGATCTGATATGTAAATGGATCTGTCCTCTTAAGCAATGTAAGTAACGTAGTATTCAGAATGGTATGGTGTTGCCATATTGTTTTATATTTTTGTGTGAGTTGTGCTACTTTGTATTCGGCATATTTGTATGGATCCTCTCAGCAATAGGCCTCTTGGACATGGGCTCTTGATTTTTTTTAAGTGACAATTCTCGTTTGATTTAATTTTGAGCTAGTTAATTTGAACTAATTTCGGACCTGTATGATGCGGCGGTTAAATTTTTTTTAGTAAAATAATTAGTTGAATTACAACAATAAGAGGAGCAGTATAGAAAAGTATTTATGATTTAGGTTTTAGGATTAGTTATAAACAATTTTAATTTTATCATTTTCAACAATAGGAGTAAGGATAGTAGCACTATTAATAGGAGGAAAAAAACATTTTCAATATATGTTCTGGATGCAAATCTTGAATTAAATGCAGATCGATTTTGAAATACACCTTCGATTGCATCTTGAATTAAATGCAGATCGATTTTGAAATACACCTTCGATTCCTGGAGCCGATCGAAAATATCATCGATCCGCGGAAGAGGATATTTGTTCTTAATGGTGATCTTGTTCAGCTCACGGTAGTCGATGCAGAGACGGAGGTTGTCGTCTTTCTTCTTGACAAAAAGCACGGAAGCACCCCAAGGAGACACACTAGGTCTGATGAAGCCCAGCACCAGCAAATCATGGAGCTGAGTCTTCAGCTCTTTCAGCTTGGCGAACGCCATTCGATATGGTGCCCGAGAAATCGATGCGGTGCCGGGGACGAGGTCGATCTTTCGCTTGGGAGGTATCCCAAGAAGCTTGGCTGGGAATACATCAGGGAACTCCTGTGCCATAAGAATATCCTCAATCTTCGGTGCCTCTACACGGGTGTCAATAGCCATGGCTAGAAACACCACACACCCGTTCTTGATCTGCTGCACAGGGGGACGGCATATCCCCAATAACCCAGAGGGCTCAAACCCTGAATAGACCATCTCCGTCTCACCAGGCGGTGCAAGAATCAAGCTCTTAAAAGCACAGTTAATGGTAACTCTGTATCTCACCAACCAATTCATCCCTAGGACGATGTCGTACTAATGCAGCTTGATGACCCACATGGTAATTGGGAATACCCTCTCACCCAGACAAACTAGACAAGAGCGACACTCCTTATTGATAAGAATACTATGGCTAGGTACCACCACCCAATATCTACATCTAGTCACCCAATATCTACATCTAGTCGGCTCGATCGTGATCCCATGGGTGGTGACAAAGTGGGTAGAAATAAAGGAGTGCGATGCTCCAGTGTCAAAAAGAGTCTTAGCCTTTCTACCAAAAATAGTAGTCGTACCTGCCAAGTTCTCCTTCGTTATTGCCTCCTACTGGATCAAGGAATAGACCCGTCCTCCGGAAGTCCGGCGCATCTACTCGGATCGGCGAGGGAGAGGGGGACGCCTAGAAGTAGCAGTGCTCAGTGTAGGGCCGTATTGCTGAGATGGAGCCGCAGGTGCTAAAGCAATGGAATGTCCTGGTGCGACACCACAGGGCCAATTGGACCGAACATGCCCCGCTTGCTCGCACATGTAGCATCGCCCATGTAGCATTGCCCATGTCGCTGATCACAAGTGTTGGCCCAATGCGGCCCACCACAAAATATGTAGGGTTACCTACCCTGCTGTCGGCTACCAGTGGAGACACTCTTGGCCTGTTCATGGGATCGGGAGTGTTTGGGTGGGTTCCTGAAGTTCGAGGATCTACCCCCATTCCCAGAGAAAGGTTGCTTCTTCTCCTTTTCTTTCTCCGTCGCATCCCGCTCAGCGCGGGAAATCTCGATGTTGTTCTGTATAGAGAGGCAGCGTTCCACCTTCTACGAATAGTTCCTATAGTTTCTGGTAGGTTCATCCGCCGAGAAACATGCTCTACACCTCTCGATCCAATAGAAACATTAGTAGCAAGATATATATATAGAAAATTATAAATACTATACTAGCATACTGATATAAAAATCACTACACTATTAATTCATACCCAATGCCACAATGCTACTATGCCATGACATGTTAGGCTACTAAACCATATCTCAACCACTATGCTGCTACTCGAGGGTCACATCTAACCCGACCGCACCGAGTCACTTTAATTATATTATGATTTAGATTTCATAGTTGTGCCTTGTAGAGAGTTATCTCATTCGCGCTCCTTCTCTACTCGGCAGTTGCTTGGGCCCTTTTAGAACCATCTTTCTATGGAGAGTCGAGTCTTGCTCGCTCACTCTCCCACTTGCCTCAAATGAGTTCAAGGCATCTTGGCATTTATTCACACGGGAAGTCGAGTCTTGCTCGCGCCCTTCCTCGGGAGTCGAAATATGCTCGCCTTTTTCGTTGGCTCTTTTCTCTTCCTTTTAGAAGCTTTACTTACTTTACTTTTCTCTTTTATCTTAGGTTATTAACACTATGATAGCTAGGATACCCTAAGGATACCAATTTAGATTAGAGTTCTCTTATTTATTTATTTTGCACATTCAACTCTAAGTTCTTTACTCTAGGGTTACAAGATGCCCTAAGGACACCAAAACATCAACCATATTACTCTAACCTAGAGTTCAATGACTCTACATTTTTCCACCTTAGGTTTTTCCTAGGTTAAATGTCACTCATTTTGACCTAGTTTTCTCCTAGGTTCCATGCCACACATATCACATCTCGATTTAGTTTTTCTCCTAAGTTCATATTCATGCAAGAACTAGATTTATTAATCACTTTCATGCAATGCTAAATCTTGGACGTTTACTTTTTCATTCTACTTAGGGCCAAACCCTAATTTACCCAACTACACATGCACTAAATGCACCAATCCTTACTTTAAATGCTTCTAAATCCATAAAAGTACAGGAAAAAGGTTTAATTCACCATTTTCGGTGAAATCTCCCACCTTGTGGTCTTTTGTGAAAAGAGGGGTGCTTGATCTATCAAATTCAAATAAAAACTCATAAAATAAGATTTAGAAACCAAAAGAGATCATTAAAAACTCTTTTAAGACTCAAAAACCCCAAAATTCACAATAGCTCAAAAATCCTAAAAACTCATATTTTGATTTTTTGCTCAAACATGGGTGAGAAGGGTTCTTTTTTCTCCCAAGGTCTTCTCCTTGTGATTCTCTTCCATTTCGTCACTTCGGAAAAGATCAAAACCCTCCAAGAGCTTCTATCCAAGCTAGGGTTTCTCCATCTCTCTAGAGAGAGAGAGAGAGAGAGAGAGAGAGAGAGAGAGTAGTCGAGAGGGTTGTGTTGCACGGGTGAGGGGTGGGGAGTGAAATCCCTGCCTTTTATAACCCAGCCCCACTACCTTATTACAAGTTTGCCACTCTTACTGTGCGTTTTAGGGGCAAAAGGTCCGAACTTTTTTCAAAAGGTTCGGACCCCGAACGTTGGTTTTTTTGCACACGCTGAAGGTCTGTACTTTTTCCAAGAAGGTCCGACCCCGAACGTTGGGTCCATAATTTTCAGCAGAAAAGTACGAACCCTTTCTCCAGGGTAGGGGTTTCGCTGCCCAGATTTGGACCCTGGACCCAAAGTCCAGACCCCGAAGGTCATATGCCCAAAAACTTTTTGTCTCGAAAAGTGTGTTTTCGCTCTACGAAGCTCTAACTTTTATTTAATCACTCTGACATGCTCAAAATCCATTTCCACATGTCCACAGTCGTTTTGACTGCTCCTGGGGTCTCTTTAAGCCGAAATCCAATACGAAACTCCTCTAAAATTTAGTTTTCGACCCAACTTTGGTCCAAATGCATTTTTCTCATAACCAAACTTACTCTAAACTCTTTTTATCATATTTTTAAGTATGTTCAAGGTGACTTAGCCTCACATTGCCAATTTTAGCGAAAGTCGGAGCACCACAAAGCTTCAGCCGAAGCAGATGCCCGCAGTGTGGGAATTGTATCGCCGATACGATTCGTTGATTTCAGAAAAATTAAATCAATTTGCAAAAACACCACACTGATCCCTAGGATCTAGCCGCTCTGATATCAAATTGTTATGTCTAAACCTTTCTCTTACTCCTATAAAGCTACCGAGGCTATGGATAATGAATAACCTGACCCTTCTAGCAATTATGTTATATGAATTGAGAATATGGCTGCTGGGAATGGTAGTTCTAGCCTCTCTAATCCTGGTCTGATTCCTCTTGCGATGAGTGCTGATGATGAGCGATGAAGGAATTGGAGATGATGGCGAAGGGGCTTCGGCTCCAATGATTAGAAGAAATTGAGAATACGGGGGAACTAGAGAGATAGAAAGAGTATGAGGGGAAAAAGAGATGAGGAGGAAAGGGAAAGATCGTGAGGAGGAAAGGGAGAGGGGAGATTAGAAAAAATAAGGATTTTATTATAATTCTTTCGTGCTTTTTACTGGTAAGAGATCATTACTTATACTCTGTTGCTCAAGTTACTAAATTATAAAAGCTATCTTTATAGGATTTTTAATAGTAAGAGAATTATGGCCGATGGGCCTTACTGGGCCGTATTCGGATGTGGGTTGGTCCACTTGACTGATCTGGACTGGCCTATAGCTTGCGATTATCTGAGCTAAATAAGATATAATGGGTTGGATGGATGGCCCGGGGCAACCACCGACTATAAATCTCGACAACCAGATCTGCATTGTCTGGAATATCCCCACTGTCTCTAATGGATCATGTCTTCTTTGTTGTCGTCCCTCTTTCTTTCTTCAATCCTAATCATCCGTCCCTTACCCTCTTCCTACCTTCTCAGCTACGAACATAACAGTTTCTCGGTGGTTAAACCCACTAACAATTATTCGTAGTTCTCACACATTGTAGTTTACTCCTTTTACTGATTTAGGTATTGCCAATGAGGCATGGGATAGAGGCAAAGGCTTTGCATACTAGAGAACCTAGCGGGGTCTAGAGAGTGTATTTTTTTGTATAGAGTGAACTTTATGTATTTTGAGAGGGAAAAGAAATTTGTACTAAACATATATTAAAGTTCATTCTAGTATTACAGTTTCAACTTTATGCAATTGTGTTTTATGTTAAAGTTGAATCTTTAAAATTTTAAGTCGTACTCTAATATTCATGTATCTCTTCGTACATGACGTGTGATTGAGATGTTACCGTTCTTTTTGGGTAGGGAGAGGTCATGCCTGATTGGTAGGTCTGTTATCATTGTTGGTTATTTATTTATGGGTTAAAATGGACCCAACTTCCTGCCCTGTGATAATAGGCCCAGGAGACTAATAAGTTGAGTTGGATGAGCCCAATAAGTTAAGTGGGGTTGCGGTCCACAATAGACCTAATGGCAAGAGGCCCAACAATAGACCTAACGTCTAGGTGGGTTGAGTCCGGTCGAGACCCGTGGGCGCTGTGTTTATATGCTTTAAGTAAATTGGTTGCGTATTTCTAACAGCTCGAGCTTTTGGGATTAATGGTTAGCGCCAACGATCCGACAAGTGGTATTAGAGCCAGTGGTACGGGTTCGATTCCCACACGGTGCAGGTGTTGGGGGGATTGTTGGCTATTTATTTATGGGTTAAAATAGGCCCAACTTCCTGCCCTGTGACAATAGGTCCAGGAGACTAATAACTTGAGTGGGACTGCGGTCCACAATAGACCTAACGGCAAGAGGCCGTGGGTTGAGTCCGGTCGAGACCCGTGGGCGCTGTGCTTGTACGTTTTAAGTGAATTGATTGCGTATTTCTAACAACTCGAGCTTTTGGGATTAATAGTTAGCGCCAAAGATCCGACAAGCATGTCCGAACCGACCAAATTGGCGACATCATGAATGTCCGAACCGACCAAATTGGATACACCGGGGCATGACACTGCACATACTTCCTATTGTACAATGATAATTATACATCTAAGTAACATATATTTCATTCTTGTATATTTATTAAATAAACTACCATTTAAATGTATCAATATTTGTATATAATTTCTCTCTTGAGAGGTGACCAATTCACTTTGGTAAAGCACAACCCACCTCACTACACTCCTAATTGGTCGTCGATACTTTCAATTAGGCCCCGCATGCTTGCACTCCTCCACGCTAGAACACCAAAAAATTGTTCGTTACTCTAAATTGAACTCAGGGATCGTTTTGTTCTCCAAACAAAGTTGTCCCTTTATTTCCTTAAGCCCTAAGAAAAATTTTCAAGTGGTCACAATCATGCAAAAAGTTTTCACAAAATTCTTCAAAAATCACAAGAAAGATAAATAAAAATTACCTCAAAGTAAAACTTCTTGCCAACACTTCAAATCAAAACAATTGGGCTTTAATTTCATCCCAAAAGCTCATATTTGAAAACCCCCAATTTTAACCCTAATTTCTACAAAATTAAAAATACTACCCAAAATCTTTACAAATCTTTCAATTTGAGAGTGAAGAAAAGTTACTAACATTGTTCCAAGCCTTATTCCCTCAAAGGGCTAGGGTTGCCAACTAGAGTTCCAAACAACTTTCTCCTTTAAGTCCAAACTACACTCCAAGCTCAAGATCTAAAGTTTCGATGTAGGAGATGATGGGAAGAAGTAGAAGATGAGGATTGGTGGGATTGGAGGAGTAGATCAAGGAAGAAGACAAAGAGGATGAAGAAACCCACCTTCATTGCACTACTCCCGAAAATGCTTCAAGTAAGACTTGATCCAAAATTTTTATTTTCACGCTAATATGTGCTATGAACTGTCCTTAGCGCAAGTGACAAAGAGCTTGGTGGTTGATACTCAAGACCTAAGTTCGAAATCTAGTTGCTTCACATTTCCAGCTAATCTTATTTCAAAAATAAACGAAGCGGGTAGCATGCTACCTTTCTCTCTAAAAAATAAACGCTATTAATATGTGCTGAAACCTTTTTAATACTCTTCAAATATATCCAAAGTCTATTCAATAGTGTCAAATACTATATCTCTCGCTTCAATCATATCAAATACTATATCTCTCACTTCAATCATATCCGAAGTCCATCCAATAGTATCAAATACTATTTCTCTTACTACAAACAAGTGACGCCCCCAATAGTCCCATATCGGATGTGGATGGAATTATGATTGTGTTTATATGAGACATGAACATTAGTAATAATAACTGGGCTTAAGCATTTTTGGGCTGTGATTTGGGCCCAACGAGTTATTATTGCTAGTGGGCCGGTCGTTAAATTGGTATCAGAGTCATTAACCAGCTGGAAGTGTGTGGCGAGTCTCGGCTGAGCCTGGATCTACATGGCAGGGCTAGCGAGACAAATCTCACATCGCCTGGTGATTTTGGGCTGCTGCGTGTATGTTTAGGCTGACGAGGACGTCAGACCTAAACGGGGGGAGTCTGTGACGCCCCCAATAGTCCCACATCGGACGTGGATGGAATTGTGATTGGGTTTATATGAGATATGGACATTAGTAATAATAACTAGACAAATTATTATTGCTAGTGGGCCGAGTCGTTAAAAAACGTATCCGTCTGATAGTTGCAAAGGTCTAATGCACTACACTTGAATTCTGAAATATCTTGTCGAGTGATCATTCTATTGTCAGAATAGATGAAGCAACCAAATTAGATAATTTATGATGGCACTCCATAGCTCTAAGTGGCGGCCTATGGTATCTTCATTTGTTCACTAACTTTGGATGTCAGAGGAACTTATATGAAATAGTTTAAAAGTTTGAAAAGTTTGACTTGTATTATAAAATCTTAGCCAAGCAAATTTAAAGCTCTCCACAAGAGTTTTGAGAGTATTGCTACAGTTTATCTCAATTTTTTTTTTTTTTTTTTTTTTAATATAATCCAAATAAACTTTTTTGTCAATATGCTTAAAATAAGATAGAAAAATAATATTTTTTTGGCTAAATTACAGAAAACCCCGTATAATATTCCGTTTTTTCACTTTGCCCTCTGTTTTTTAAAAGCCTACATTTTGCCCCCTCGTAATTACCGAATTGTCTTTAGGGGGCAACAGCGTTAACGGAGGAGGTAAATTAACGAAAATGTCCTTACCTTATATTGGAGAGAATGAATTTTAGTTTATTTTCCGCCATTCTTGAAGGGTATTTTGGATGTATCCAATAATATTTTTTAAAAAATTAACAGTTCACTCACGGAATGGTGACGGCGGGGATAAATGCATATTTCGATAATTACGAGGAGACAAAATATAAACTTTTAAAAGATATGGGACAAAATAAAAAAGCAAAATATTACAGGAAGATTTTCTGTAATTTAACCTATTTTTTTTACAAGTGATAGATATAGACGTTTAAGATTATTCTTTACAAGAAAAAAATTTATATAGGCATATCCTACATAGGATGTGCTCCTTGCAAACCGTTATTGGCATTAGGGAGGCTACAATTGGACCGTCATTATGAAAATGCGTTGGACGTGTGATATAGTGTTAAACATTGTTTACAAAATTTTTATTATTTTTTAAAAAATCTAATGCGAAATGGGCATATTGAGTTAAATAAAGGCGTGTTTGATATTTGTGAAATTGTTCGCAACTTTCAATTGTACATAAATTAAAAGTTTCTTAATTAAGATGAATTGTGTATAAATTTTATGTGGGATTCATTAATTTTTTTACTTTTAAATTTTTTTTTAAATATAAAATATTGTGACTTTCACGAAATGAGCACTTTCCCCTAATAAAGGAGGAAATACTACAAAGACAAAATGAGTACCTAAGTTCTAGAAGTTTTCCAGAAGAACAAATATATAAATAGCAAAATTTGAAGTGCTTCTATCTAATATTAGAAGAGTTTGGGGATGCAGAGAGCAATACTAATATGCATACATTGTAATCATTCAAGAGTGAAATATAAAATATAGGATTAATTGCATACATGTCCCTACAAATATGTCGAATTTCAAATATATCCCTGCAAAATTTAACTTTTCATATTTATCCCTTCAAAAATCCACCGTTATTCAAATATGCCCCTACCGTCCATCTCTGTTAGAAAAGTTGATTTAACCCTAGGTTAAATGCTTAACCTTGGTTAGATTAAAAAATAAATTTCCATATTTACCCTTTATTTGTAACAAGTATAATGGTATTACTTTTGGAGGGATATATTTGTAAGGGGGCAAAAAAATAATTTCACATCGAATCTGTTAAAAAATAAACAGATTCCAAACGGGGATTAACCAGAGGGGCATATTTGAAGAACTTTGAATTTTTAAATGAATAAATATGAAAAGTTGAATTTTGCAGGAATATATTTACAATTCGACATATTTGAAGGGACATGTATGCAATTAACCCTAAAATTATAAACCACATTTGGAAGGTGAGAAAGCAATTTTCTTGGTTGAAAACTCACCCCATATTGGATGCATTGTATGTTTCATCTTCTTATAGTGGCCTACTTCCTAATAATATCCCAACGTTCTCTTTATTTGAGATCACTGTAATCAAACCTCCCCCTAACTTTTGCCCAAACCGCACTTTTGTGTGAGCCAAGAAAACAAATGCGAACCAAGAAAAACATCCGCATTCTTTTCCTACCATCCCTCCCCTCCCTCCCCCTCTCCCTCCTCCACCTCCACCTCCACCTCCACCTCCACCTCCAACCATTTTAGAGGGTAGTGAGTATGCGAGCGAGACCCTCGTCGTCTTCTTCGCTTCCACGGGATCGGGTCCTGGTGGTGTTATAGGTCGCTGTTCGATCGTCTGTGCACGCGGCACCGACCAATCGAGCCGCGGAAATGAGATCGATCTGGGACTCCGGTGCCGGTGGCGGCCCCCAGCTCAGCCATTTCTTCTGGGCCGTCTGCTTCGCCGCCGTTTTCTTCTGTGCTCGCTTCCTCATCGACCGCCTTATCTATCAGGTAATCATCGTGCTCAACAATGGCGAGTTCTTGATTCTGTAGATGCCTGTATCTTGATTGATGTCCAGCAGTTTTTTGTGTTAGAGCATAGTTTTTTTTTTTATTTTTTGATAATCCTTAGGTTTGATCCTTTTCGGGGAAGAAACTCGGATTACTGATTCTTCTATGACCTGCAGCGTTGGGGATTCACATTGCCGAATGCTCATTTAGTCCCTCACATTGTTGAATGTTCATTTAGCTCATCATATCCTTTTCGGGAAAAAAAAAAAAAAAAAAAAAAAACTGACATTAACAGTTTTGTTTGTTATCTTCTTACAATGGAAAATAGTTTTGAAATCACAAAGTCTTCAAAAGTTCTTAATCTACTTTGTTTTTGTTTAATGAATATGCATTAGCTGACTATGGCTTTTTCTTGATGTTTTTTGCAACGACTTTCTTGTATCTTATTTATAATGATTTTGGTGGCACATTTTCTAGAATCTTACTAATGTTGAGAAATAAGTTCTTGAATTAGTGGATGTTGAAGATCTTGATTAATTTTAAGCAACATTTGATCTTCGATATAATGTCCTTCCTTGTGGGTTTAGGATGATTTTTGGAGAACAGATGCTGTTGGATTTAATCTTGTTTACGGAGAAAGCCTAATTCTTCCTTTTTCTATGATGATCTCTAAAATTAGGGAGTTGCATTCTTATAAGCTCGTTATATTTCTATGGATGCGTGACGTATATTCTTTCCTACAAAGAAGATTGTTGCTATGCTACGACGCTCTTTTGGTTAGAAATATATATGGTTTCCAAAGTTCTTAATCTACTCAATTTCTAAAGGAAAATGCCTTTGAACTGATTAGTTTACATGCATTCTCCTTCTCAAATTTCTTATTGCTGCGTCTTTCTTGGGTCTGATGGATCAATAGTTTCACTCTTCTTGTTGTTCCCAGTAATATTAAATGATAAAACAAGAAGGTAACAAAGAAATGTTGAAGTTTATAACATCGTCTGTTAGTTTCCATTATTATTATGATATTAGTAGAGTCAGACATCATGATAAATCTAGAGCAAGTTGTTTCTGAGCTATCAAAATCCACCTTCAATCCCCATTAGCTGTATATTGAATTGGATAAATGTAAATTTCTAACAGATTCTTCTTCTTTCAACAATGCTTGTATTTTAATACGGTCTAAATATGCTTGCATGTTGCATCACACTATCTTTCCTGCTAAAACTCTCACGATTCATCACTTCCTAATGTGTTATGCACTTTGTTCTGGTTTCCCAATTTAGTCGTATGTGAGCCATGTAATTCATCTTAGCAGTCACAGATTGACAGAAAACCTGTAATAGTACCATTGGTAACTTGATGTACTCTTAAGATAGACACACGCCTTGCACTTACAGTTGGCCTTTGGTTATCCTGTACTGTAAGGAGCAGTTTGTTTAATATAATGTGTGGGATTTCCCTTATGCTTGACTTATTTAAGTATACAGCTTACTTTATCACCTAAGTGTGCTGGAAATCCTATCATAATGGAAGACTTAGTTGAAAGGATTTCCGGTGGAGTCAGCAATTCGCTCTATTGCCGACTAATCTTTTTGGCCTTAGAGTTTTGAAAAATCATGTCAGTCCCTTTACATATACAAGCTTTCGCTCAACCACAACCACTTAACAAACTGAGTACATTACAAAAAATTGTTTCCTTCCCCTCGAAACTATTCTTGGAAAACCACCGTGTAAAAGATCAATAATGAGGAAAAAGGGCGATAGAGTTCATCAAGCAGCAGAGCTGCCGGCTTTGTGGCATGTGTTTCTATTATGGAAGTATGAGCTGTAATCATCAAGAAACCAAACCATGGCAATAAATCATCTAGACTAAACAGACATTAATCTTTTTGTAGAAAGTGTGAGTACCATTGTATCTGTTTTCCTATAGTATCTATATTAATTTATTTGACATGACATTCTAATATAAAAATTGGAGTCAGTTATTTCAGTCCTCAACGTAATGATGTATGGAACAAAATTTGAGTATCAGTATTTCTTTCTTTGCTCTTGAACTTTAATATTTGATGGGAAGCATATATAATATTGATGTTAAAACTTTGATTGGCTTCATGATATCATACTTAAAAGGTTTATATCATGGTTCAATCAATCAGCAATATTGTTTTTGCATGCATAAGCTTGATTACATCATGAAAATCATACAGTAGTTTTGGATATCAATAGTCAATAATTGTCTAAGCTTTCATGCTACACATAATTTATCTATACTAACTGTTAGCCTATTTATTTTCTGCATTTTCAATATTGTCTTTGGCATTTTCAATATTGCCAGTCCAAAGAAAAGCTTTCTTTTCTTCAAATTATTCATCATCCATTTTGAAGAAATTTTTCTCTGAGATATTATGTCATTTTGCAAGACTTAGTATGCCCAGACCTGTAACATATTTAGAGACCATACCCCTTTAACGAATGTATTTGATTTCAGCCATTGGCTACCAGAATGTTGAGTACTAAAGGTGCTTTAATGATGAATGATGAGGCTAGACTGGCAAAGATTGTGAAGTTTTCTGAGTCAATGTGGAAGCTGACATATTATGCAAGCGTTCAAGTGTGGGTTCTTTCTATAATAACACAAGAGCCTTGGTCATTGGATACAAAACAGTACTTCAAAGGGTGGCCAAATCAAGAATTGAAGTAAGTCCTGTCTTCGTCATCCCTTTCTTTGGGAAGCTTTTCGTATTCTTTAATACATAGAAGCCCAGGAAAGAAACAAATGATTACATGAGGCTCAAAGGTTATAATCCTTTATGTTATTTAAGTCAGTTTCAGTTGCACAACTGCTATGCTCTTCACTTGTTTTGTTGGTTATGCGCTGTATGATTAGAAAAGTGCCATACTTGAATCTACATTGTGTTTCTTCCTATATTTGTTTGATTATTGTGTTCTAGCAGTGTTTCTCAACAAGTAGTAGATGTAGCACTTTGGAAAACTTAGAAATCATGACAAAAACTCTGGTTGGAATAGCGAGTACATAGCTATTCTGCTACTTCCTATATTTATTTGTCTAATGTAGCTTGTTAACTCTTTTGAGGTATCAAGTGATGCCCTAGCTGATTTCATATTTTCTGAGTTAGACTTCCATTCTGTTTTTGTCTGATGGCTTTCTTTCTGTAGTGGTTTCCTGAGAAAACTTATATATTACCCGCTTTGCTCATTTTCTGAACTCTGTCATTCTCAATAGATTTCATTTCTAGAATGTTTTGTTTAAAGATTTGGAGGACTGTACCTGCTTATTTTTTTGATCATCTCTGTTGGATTTGCAATTACCTGCTTGACTTTGTTTAATCATTATCTCTTCTCACGTAGGTCCTTACTGATGTTGTTCTACATGTGCCAATGTGGGTTCTACATTTATAGCATTGGTGCTCTTGTTGCATGGGAAACCCGCAGGAAAGATTTCTCTGTTATGATGTCTCATCACATAGTAACTTCATTTTTGATTGGATACTCATATCTAACAAGGTAAATATTTACTAAAAGCTAATAAACCTTGTGATCTTCTGATTATCTACAAGCGGATTTTGTTTCTTTTTATTTGTTCTTGTTGAAAATTTTCTGATTATCAGAATGAAGCTTCAAAGAGTGAAATGTATGATTTTACATGTGACCATGCAAACATTTTCTCAATCAGATATTTATGTGCATGTGGTTAGACATTACAACTGGTAAATATCCCCTTTTTTGGTGTTACTAATGCCTCCTCAATGCAGATACATAAAGGAGACATTAGCAATCATATCAACCTTTTTAGATTTTTTTTTTTTCGTCGAATGAGTTTGTCCAATCAATATTATTTTATGCTATTCTATGTGGTTTTGAAGGTCAGTCATCTAAGAATCATGTTTCACAGTCTCAAAGTTCTTCAAATTCTTTCTTGGTGCCTTCTGACTTAGTTTCTATTCTAATCATCTTACATGAGTAACTTATAGTGTAAACTCTTTTCTAGCTCATTGGCCGTGTTTCTCTAGCATCCTTTGCTCATGAAATGGGGCCAAAAGGAGACATGTTGGATGTATGTATAGAATCACACATGTTCTTATAGAGCTAAGATAAAGGATTATAATCTTTAAATTGATAGTTATTTTTGATAAGTGTTTTGAAAGAACAAAACTTGATAAATCCTCCTGATAACCAAAAAAATCTGTCTTCAAGAAAATGTATATGCAAGCTCACCCTACTGCAAAGTTGCAATACTATGAGGTGTATTTGATTAGTAGTGAATTGTTATGCTCATGGTTAAGACTCTTACGAAGATTCATGAATCCACAATAGGCCAATAACAATAACAAATCAGGACTTAAACTAATTTCTAATGTCGAATACGAGAACAACTAGAACTGGGTATTATGCGTACGAATATCTTTAAAGCAGTATTTGACTACTGTCTTCAACAAAGCATGCTTACTACTTATGAACATAAGTAGCAGAATAGAACAAAAAGACTGAGCATGCTATCAACATTTCGTTATAAAGGATCTAGGCACGACAAAATAGAAATTTCAACTTGTAAACCTAAAGTATGGCAAGAAATAGAGGCTAGTTTAAGTATACCGACTTCAAAATTTGAGCACCCTCCTCAAGGTTAAGAGCAACTTAGCCCGCAAGTTCGAAATGGGATTTGATTTCTCAGTTTCATTTCAAATCCAAAAGAATGGTAAATCTAAGTTAAAATCCTATTTAATCATGTTTAGTTTAACATTAATAACACTCAATTTCCACTTCTAGGGTTTAATTTGTGTAGAAGCAAAGAGCCTCAAAGCCCATTTGTTGGAAACAATATTCGACTAATTTGATTTAAAATTTTACAATTAATCTGGTCATGATCTTAGTAAACAGATCCGATAGTTCTCTTCAATTTTTCCAAACAAATCCAACTATACATAATTATTCCAAGGCCTCAATCCAAGCAATAACAAAATATTACAGACATTTTACAATTTGGTCCAGTAGTCCTTGAGTAAACTTTCAATAATTAGAGTTTAACCTTGATCTTAATACATCAAACTCAAGCAGCTGTGCCTTGAAGCCCAATCAAAAATATATCAATCGAATTGTGCCTTAAGACATGATGCAACAAATAAGGGAGAGCACAGCAGTGCCACAGACCCATCTGACGGTAGTGGTGGCAGCAGTGGTGCTGCAGCCATGGTAAGGTTGGCTATGGTTTCGATGGTGTGTGCATTATGTCCATTTTGCAAACATGCCCCAACCAACAGTGGTGGCCCCATGATCAGACTAAACAAAGAGAGGGAGAGAGAGTTATTTGCTTCTCCTCGAAATTATGCATCATGGCCAACCTCCTCCGTACTTTAACCTCTTCCTTAGTTTGAATCCTATTTGCAAGCTGATTAGAGACGACCAAATTACCTCCAAACCTTGACCAAAAGTTGGAGTGGACCTTGGTCGGATAGTTACGACCGTACCTAGGGAAAAAGAAAATTCTTGTAGTAGGCTTTTCAACAGGATAGGTTGGCTTCCTCTGTTTTGTATCTTATTTACAAGCCCACAAGTCTCATGCAATACTAATTCCAGTTTTGAACGATTAATTTAACGTTAAGGGGCTGTTTGGTTCAAGTTTTGTAATGTTCCGATAATCCTCCATATTTTCTATTTAAAATATTCAAACCATTACCATTTCACTCAAGTTGGGTCGTTGTAAAAGGTGTTAGTGAAGTAGTGGAATCATTGTAGATTTGTAGGTGGTAGAACACTAGATTATCATAGGTTGAGGTATTCTCATTTCCATGCTTGATGGGAATCATTAGTAGTCCATTAATAAGAATTTACTAGTTTTTAACGACCTCTCAACCCAAGTAGCTAGATAAGTTAGTAACAAACTTGCCATTCCAAATATAAAAGATACAACATTCCCGGAATATTACAAACCTTGAACCAAACGGCCCCTAACTATTATCTGCCATCAATTTCTAAGATAATAAAACTCTTTCTATCCTACTTCAAGGATTACAGAGAACGTAAGTTCATCTTAACCTTCTCTCCATATATAAGGTAATTTAATTCCAAAGGATAATAATATGATTGTAATTGAACAATCTCATCCTTGATTAGCAATCCTAATCTCTATGGTGTTTAAATTCTTCTTTCTATGTTTAACAACTTGAACCTTTCTTTTAGAGACGTTAAAATCTCATCCATGCATACTCCCATCCAACTCTTATACCTAACAATTAAATTCTTCGAAGGACTTGTCATTTCATAGCAAGCCACTTCTTTAAATAGAATCCAAATTTGACTGATCCAAGAATCTGATACGTCCCAAACATATATCATTAGGTTTATCTCGATTCCCCAATCATGATTGTGTAATTACTTTTTCTTTTGAGTTTAATTCCTTCCATAAAATGTCACCTCAAAGGTTCCAATAATCGCAGTGACTTAAACTCGTTTTCTTGTCTATTTAACTCATCTCTAAGTCAATTTAGTCCCAATTTTCAGGCATAGGCCTAAATTATGGCCAATAAATTAGTGCTAAAATTTTGTAATATTTTGTATTAATTTCACACAGGAAAGGTCGTCTTGGTTCCTAGTTCCCTAATTTGAAATAAATTTGAAGTCCCTTTTAACAATGTTCAGATTCTACCTGATACTGTTGTTAAACTAAAATTGTTTATAAGCCCAACCTAGGTTCCATTAGTTTCTATTCCATTTTTGTCACACTCTGATATTATTTGCAAATAACATATCTAGCCAATCATATCACTCCCAATTTAAATTTTTATCCACTTAATATTTTATATCTGAATTATATTTAAATGCAAGCAATTTAAATCCCAAAGTTCTTGGGGAATGGGTTAGATAGTCTGGAGTCCAGTTTTGGTAGAAAAAAGTTGGGACAAGTAAAAATGTTTGTAACTAGTTATAATCTTAATTTGTGAAGTTAGTTTGAGATATATTAGTTAAAGTAAAACTATATTTGGGTATTTTGCTTATTTAGGCACGCTATTTGTAAATTTTCATTATGTGGTTTTTAAACAGATTGTCTTGTTCTGAGGCCATGCATCCATGAGGATCGCAAGCCCTTATGTTTGGCGGGCTTGTCATGCACCTGGCTAAGCTTTTGGGTTGGGGTGTGTATGTCCAATTTATACTGTTTTATGCCATACCTCTTTTCTTTATTATCATATAATTTTTTCCCTATATTTTGATGGTCAATAATCTAAAAATTTGGTTTCACAATCGTTAAATTTTACAAACTCTTGTGTTGGTTTCTTCAAACTTAGTATTCATCCTAATTATCTTACATAAGTAATTTCCAGTGTTAACTCCTTTCCGGATCTTTGGCTGTGCTTCTTTTGCATCCTTTGGTCCTGAAAATAGAGCCAAAAGGAGTTTTGTTGGATGCATGTGCAATGTTCCACATGTTCTTATAGAGACAGGATAAAGGATTATAGTCTTTAGTTGATAATTCTGTTTGAGAAATGCTATGAAATGAAAAAACAGCTTGGCAAAACCTCCTGATAATATGCAAGTTATTGATGCTGAGGAGACTGAAAGGAAAAGGCACCACTCTCAATAGTCACTTATGAAGGCAGATCTCTCGTGATTTGAAAATTAGATATTCTTGTGATATTTGCCTTCAAGTTCTAGGTTACATCTCTAAAGTATAAATTCTGAATCCGTGACAACTTAAATGAAATTCATGCTGATCTTTGTTTATTAGACTTTATTAGTTTGTCAGACAAAACTAATAAAAGCTGTTCTTATTGTGCAGTTTTTACCGGATCGGTATTATCATCCTTGCTTTGCATGATACAAGTGATGTTTTTCTAGAGGCGGCCAAATTGTTCAAATATTCCGAGAAAGAGATCGCAGCTAGCTTGTTCTTTGGACTCTTTGCACTCTCATGGCTTTTGTTGCGTTTAATTTACTTTCCCTTCTGGATAATTAGAACCTCATGGTCTGTTTTGCATTACTTTCTCTGCAGCCTTTCTGATTAACTTTTTTCTTTTCTTTGTTTTTTGTCAAATCATATATTTCTTATCATTTTGGATGCTGAAAAATTGCAGCTACCTGTCTATTGAGGCCTTGATGACGCTGGAAGACTTTCCTGCTGCTTTGTACTATGTTTTCAACACCATGCTCCTCACACTGCTTGTATTCCACGTCTACTGGTGGAAGCTAATATGCTCCATGATCATGAGACAGCTGAATAACAGAGGACAGGTGGGAGAAGATGTTCGATCAGGTACAAAGCAGTTTATGTTTACTTCTTGCTTGATGCACTACTAAGGGAAGAATTCTACTTATTGACTCAATTGGATTTTAATCTATCTGGAAAGTTTGTTTTATTGATAAATTTTAGGGTCAACTTCAATTTGCCTTCCGGTGATTTTGCGTCTTTTCACTTTGTCACCCCGTTATTTTAATAGTTTTACTGTACTACCCCATGGGTTGATTTTTGATTAAACTGTAAAATCTTACCATAAAACAAGCTAGCAAAGTGGTACACTACAAACCAGAGAGTGGTAGAATATATAACATTTTACTACTTATAATCTGCAGGGTATGAGCCTTGTTTCATGGCAAATATTTATGGTGAAACAAATATTAAATCAGTGTATCAAAGTGTAACTTTTTAAACCATAGGTCACGTGTCAAAATGAAAATGTGGTAAACCACAGGTCGGGAAATTGAAGTTTACCATAAATTTTATCTTATTATATTGCAAACGAACCTGTATTGCTGTCTTACCGACTAACCAAATGTAGCTAGGTCAGCAGTGCTGATTTTCTTTCCAAAAATGTTGGCTGATGGCCTGTAGATCAGCAGCCATAGACTCATTTTGAATTAAATTGCTCGAGTTGTCAGCCAACATACACACATCTTCGATAGGTTTCTCAAGACTGCTTTTTTGTTCGTGAATGTTTTCTAATAAAAGAAATCAGAATAAATTGTTGCCTTGTCCATTCTGCTTCTCGGCCTGTAACTTGGAAAGTTTGGTCAGATGAATAGGAATTTATATGATTCTTTTCCTTTGAAACTTCACAGTTGTATCCAAACATTAGGTCTATGGTGTGATTTTATTGATGACTGTTCTATTACAGATTCGGAGGATGAAAAATGATCAAGCTCTAATTCTGTGGATTTATCACTCAACTATTTGGATGGTGCAGACGCCTTCATTTGCCGTCGTAGGCTATTATGATAGTTTATAATCTTTTGTATCTACAATTTTTTTTTTGATCTCAATGATGCAGACATGAGCCAGATTAGGAAGAGAAGGTGAATAGGAATTAGCGTAGGTAGGGAAAGATGTTATCATCGGAAAATCTTTTTATCTATTTTAATCCTTCAATTTTACAAAACATAATGATTCATAATCCCAGTGTTATACGTGGGCTGTATGTGACCGGGATTCTCTTCCGCTTCCTTTATGAAGGCTTTGGCACGACAAAACAAAGAAAACAATCAGCTGATGAGTATGAATTTTGAGCATCATTTCTTTTTTTAATTGTTCAGGTTATGCAGTCCCCCTTTTTTTTTTCTTTTTTCGTTTCGTCTCCTGGGAATGCTGTTTTAGAATGAAATAAACTGCATAAATGCTGTTGTAGCAGATCTGCTGCTGCTTCGTTATTGTTGTTGTTGTAGTGGAACTTTCGCGGCAAAAGTCATGGAGAAATTAGTTCTTTACTTTTCATTCTGATGGTAGTTGGTTAGATTTACTAGTGATAAAATGCTGGTTATTTTTATTTTGTGTTTATGAAATATTGACTTTCTGAAAAGAACAGGATTTGTTGATCTGACAAAATGGCTGAGGAAAACTGTAATTACAGCTTAACAAAATGGCCTGCACTTCTGTAAGAGTGGCATAGACAAAAAAAAAAAAAAGGAAAAAAAAGAGCCAACTTTATTTATTTTTTTAGGCTAAATTACAGAACTCTCCTGTAATATCCCGCTTTTTTATTTTGCCCCTCTGTCTTTTAAAAGCCTATATTTTGCCCCCTCGTAATTATCGAAATATGCATTTATCCTCCGCCGTCACGATTCCGTGAGTGAGCCATTAGTTTTTTAAAAAATATTATTGGATATATCCAAAATACCCTTAAAAAAGGGCAAAAAATAAGTCTAAATTCCTTTCTCTTTCCTCTATTACCTTTTCCCTCCAATATAAGGTAAGGGCATTTTCGTTAATTTACCTTCTCCGTTAACGTTGTTGCCTTTTAAAGACAATTCGGTAATTACGAGGGGGCAAAATGTAGATTTTTAAAAGACAGGAGGGCAAAGTGAAAAAGCGGGATATTATAAGAAGGTTTTCTGTAATTTAGTCATTTATTTATTTATTTACTTAAATCCTGACTTTTGTAAGGTTGGTGATTTTAGTCAAATATTACTTTTTGTAAATGGAATTGTAAAAATTGACAGATAATAACTACTAGAGCAATAAAATTTAACAAAATTATTAATTTAACTTTCTAAAATATCTTGATTAATAAAATTGGAAGTAAATGAAGCTATTAATCAAAGAACAAAGTTAGAGGGACCTGTTTAAAATGGTCTATAGTTGAAGGTGTCTCAGTAAACTTTTACCTTTCAATCATTTGTGATTATGCTTTTCGGAGGTTATCAGTCTTATATGCTAAGACATTCTCAAATTAAACTATCAAATTTCACTGTTACTATCCCTCTTACCATTTCTCATTTATCTTAATTGATCAATAGGGCATAGCTTGTGACACCCCAATAGTTCCACATCAGATGCGAATGTGGATATGTCGGTAGGAGTCTGTGGCATTCTAATAGTTCCACATCGGATGCGAATATGAATGTATTTGGGTGGATGTGTCGGGGGGAGTCTGTGGCACCCCAATAGTCCCACATCGGATGCGAATGTAGATACATCGGATGCGAATGTGAATGTGTTTGGATATATAAGAGGACATGGACACTAGTAATAATAACTGGGCTTAAGCATTTTGGATTGTAGTTAGAACTTAATAAATTATTATTATTGTTAGTGGGCCAAGTCGTTACATAGCTGCTAACTTTTCTTTAAATAAAAATTTTATTTAGAAGAGTAGAGTGGATGGTAGATTACTTACTAGTCAACCTATCTAACATATTTATTTGACAGCAATTAAAAAAAAAACTTTTTATTTTTTTACTTCACTGAAATTGTGTGGTGGACTGCCCAACAGCACACAATTACAAAGCACACTCTTCTGAACAACACTAATATACGTGTAATGTTTTTTTTTTTTTTTTTTTTTTTTTTAAAGGCAAGACATATAGCTAAATAAGCTTCACCTATTATTTATATATTAGGGACATTTTTATAAATTTTGCATGTTCGTGTGTCGGACAATTGCATATCCGTATCGGATTCGTGTCCGATGTGTATATTTCGTGGACGCGCGTTCAATACCGATCCATAACGCATAGAATTAAAAATATATATATATTTTTTTATTTTATTTTTTTTATGCATATATAATATAAGATGATAAATATTTTAGTTTTTTGATGAGTACATATAAATATTTATTGGCCAATATAAATAAATTATGTATGATAAAAAAAAATTTAAAAAAAAATATATAAACTATCAATAAAAATTATATTAATTTTTATTCGTATAAGAAATATAACAATATTTTATCAATACTCATATTTTATATATAATAAATGTTGGAATAAAAAATCAAAATTCCTAAAACCCTCAATAATAGTTTTATTATTAATTAATTTATTTTCTTTTAATTAATTTACTAATTAATTATTATTTATTGCATTTTTTTTAACGTTGGAATCCAACGTTCAAGCATTTAGAGGCATTAATTCACCTTTTAGGTGAATTAATAGTGCACCCAACGTCTCTTCCTACTCCTCTATATATATATATATATATATATATATATATATATATATATATATATATATATATATATATATATATATATATATATATAGGGTGTGGGTGATAGGGTGTCAGATAGAAAGAAAGGAATAGAAAGAGAGTAAGAAAAAGATCGAAAGAAAGAAAAAGAAAGAAAGAGAAAAAATTATTTTTAAGTTTTATTTTATATCTTATTTGAGAGATATTTTATTTCTATTTTATTTGATAAATTTTGTTATCGGGTGTTGAAAGAAACTTCATCAACCTCTTCCGCGGTCGTGCTCGTAGGAAGGGGAGTTCCGGTCGTACCTTGAGGTGGTATCTCCGATTAATCCGCACGAAGGACGGAAATACGCCTTAGGGCAGTGCTTCGCACGCTTCCGGATCAGTTTTTTTTTCGTCTACAATTTTTTTTGGATAGCGATCAAAGGTAAGTAATTTAAATTTCAAATAAAAAATAGTTAGATAATTTAATCACAATCAAAGTTAGTGCGATTATTTTCCTAACAGTCTAAGGCGTATTTCCGTCCTTGATTGTGATTAACGATCTAACGAGTGCTAATCCGGGAAAAAAAAAATTTGATATTGCATATTATATTGTGTTGTCAACTTGCTTGTATGATTGACATTCAAACTTAAACATATTGGGATTAGCATTTTAAAATTTTAATTGCATATAGATTATTGTGATTAATTTGTTCTCTTTAAAATTGTTATATACATATATTTTACTGTTTTCATTTTTTAAAACTACAGTAAAAAAAAAATAATAATTATTTATTGAAAAATAATTATTGTTATTAGCTTGAAAAGAAAAAGAAAACATATTTATATATAATTACAATAATTTTGTTTTTAAAAATTATCTTAAGTGGTGCTTGAACCTGCAACCTTAGTCTTGTGGTAAAGACACATAACCAGTTAACCAGTAAACACAAAGCTTACTTTATATATTTTAGTTTACTTTTATTTTATTTACTGCAGTTTACATATCTTGTTTGATTGCATTTACATCCGAAAATATTTAAATCAAATTCAAATTTTAATTGTTTGGGTCATCTGTTTGCTATTGAACAAACCGAGATAAAAGATTAATATTAACAACTTGAATACTTAAAATATTTTGGATGACTAGGGTAGAAACCTTAAACAACATGTATGTCTTTCTAAAAAGGTTTTTTGAACATTTTTTGCAGCTCATTTTGAATTTTCTTATTCCCTCAATTAGATTGTCCAAAATGGCTTATGATGATTCTTCTAGCCTTAAGCCAGAAAAATTTAGAGGGGTAGGATTTTTGAGGTGGCAAGAACAGTTAGAGGCTTGGTTAATTACCTTAGGCCTCATAACTGCAATTGGCAAAGCACCTCCTTTCCCTACTTCTAAAGTTTCTTCTACTCCTTCTGCTGATTCTTCTAAATCTGCTACTACCTCAGTTACTGAACCTGTATCTGACAGATCCCCCGAGGAAATTGAATTTCATTGTAGATTTAGAATACTAAGTTGCCTTTCAGATGAACTTTATGAAACATATAGAAAATATTTAACTGCCAAAGATTTATGGTGTGCTCTAGAAGATGCTTACATTAGAGATAATGAAGGCGCTGCTAGATTCACCATTACTGATTTCAACAATTTTAGAATGGTAGAGAACATTCCTATAAACGATCAAATTCACCAATTTCAGAATTTTGTCCAAGAGATTAACAGAAATGGATCAACTTTAGATGATACCTATCAAGCTACCTGCCTATTGGACAAATTACCCCCTTCCTGGTCAAGATTTGCCCATGAACTTAGAAGAACTCAGGGAACTCTTCAACTTAGATCTGTAATTCAAGCTATTAGAATAGAAGACCAATATCGACTTAGAGAGGTTAAACCAACCGACAACAGATCAAACTTAAACTTGACCGAGATTTCGAACCAAAGCCATGAGTCTAAACCGAAAGGTAAAAATTTTAAACCTAAGGGTAAAGGCTTTAAGGGTAAGAACCCGAACCGAAACCAAAATCGTACCCATAAATCCAACACCAACCAATCTAGTGGGAATAAGAAGAAGGATGGATTTTGTTATGTTTGTGGCCGGAACAATCATTTTGCTTCAAAATGTTTTTATCGGAAGAAAGAGAAGGTTGTCTACAAGAAGGGCAAAAATAATCAGAACAATTATCCTAAACCTCAAGTCAACATGGTTGAGGGTGAACCTTCGAACTCCACTTTTAGGTCAGTCTCCTTTATACCTAATGTTAACCTCACCTATCATGATTTAGATTGGTGGTTAGATTCAGGAGCCAATGTCCATGTTTGTACTAATAGGTCCCTATTCTCCTCCTATCAGGACTCAGGTGGAGGATGTGTGACTGTTGGAGACGGAAATGCTGTCAATGTGTTGGGGATCGGAACAGTCAAACTGAAGTTAACTTCTGGAAAGACTTTGATCCTTCACAATGTGCAGCATGTTCCCGAGATCCGACGGAACCTGATTAGTGGATCATTATTAGTGCAATTAGGTTATAAGATTGTACTTGAATCTAATAAAGTTGTAATTTCTAAGGGGGAAATGTTCATTGAAAAAGGTTTTGTATCTGAGGGTTTATTCAAATTGAATGTAATTTCTTTTGTTGATAATAAAATTTCTCCTCATTCAGTGTCTACTTCTTCTTCTGTGTTAAATACTGAATCTTGTGAGGTATGGCATGGCAGATTAGGGCATGTGAACCTTAAATCTATTCTGAAATTGACCAATCTTAATCTTTTACCCAAACTCAAGATTGATTCCAAATCTAAATGTGAGATTTGTACCCAAGCTAAGCAGCCTAGGAAACCTTTTAAATCTGTTCCTTATAGGGATACCCAGATTCTTGAACTAATTCATAGTGATGTCTGTGATTCTAATAGAGTACCTACCCGTGGAGGCAGTCGCTACTTTGTGACTTTTATAGACGACTACTCCAAGTATTGTTACACCTATCTCTTGAAGACCAAAGATGAAGTCCTCTATAAGTTTAAAGCCTTTAAAGCTGAGGCTGAAAACCAATTAGATAAGAGGATTAAAATTCTAAGGTCTGATAGAGGAGGCGAGTATACTTCAAATGAATTAAACCTATTCTGCGAGGAACATGGAATAATTCATGAAGTAACTGCTCCTTACTCACCTCAATCTAATGGTGTAGCTGAAAGAAAGAACCGAACCCTATTGGACATGGTTAATGCCATGATTTTAAGTTCTGGTGTACCTCAGAACTTGTGGGGGGAGGCTCTTTTATCAGCTTGTTATATCCTCAATAGGATTCCCTCTAAGGATAGAACCCAGACACCTTATGAATTTTGGAAAGGAAGAGCACCTAGGTTGAGTTACTTCCGAGTGTGGGGGTGCTTGGCTAAGGTATCTATTCCTGAACCCAAAAGAAAGAAGATTGGACCTAAAACTGTAGATGCTATTTTTATTGGATATTCCTTAGATAGCAATACCTATAGATTTCTTGTGATTAACTCTGAGATTTCTGAAATTTTCAATGACACTTTGATTGAATCTAGAGATGCAACTTTCTTTGAAAATATTTTTCCTTTCAAAACCCGCATCTCTAGATCTGCCCCTGATTATCAGTCTACTTTTGATCATGCATCTATTTCTGATCATATACCTGCATCTGATTTGCATTATAGTTTAGATCCTGTAGAACCTGATCCTATTCCTGAATTAAGGAGAAGTAAGAGAACTCGCTTTGAGAAGAACTTTGGTGAAGACTTCTTTACATTCTTAATTGAAAGTACACCTTCTTCTTTTAAGGAAGCAATGAGTTCTCCTGAAGCTTCTTTTTGGAAGGAGGCTATAAAAAGTGAGATAGAATCAATTATCAGTAATAACACTTGGATTCTCACTGATTTACCTCCTGGTAGTAAACCCCTAGGATGTAAGTGGATCTTTAGAAAGAAACTTAGGACTGACGGATCAGTAGAGAAGTATAAGGCACGTCTTGTAGCTCAAGGTTTTCGGCAAAAGGCTGAAATTGATTACTTTGACACATATGCGCATGTTGCTCGCATTGCTACTATCCGAATTCTTCTTGCATTAGCATCCATTCATAAACTTTTGATTCATCAGATGGATGTCAAGATCGCTTTTCTTCATGGTGATCTTGAAGAAGAAATCTATATGGCTCAGCCTGAAGGTTTCTCTGTGCCTGGTCAAGAGAATAAGGTGTGTAAGTTAGTTCGCTCTTTATACGGACTAAAACAAGCACCTAAACAGTGGCACGAGAAATTTGACAGTGTTATAGCTTCTTATGGATTTCTGACCAACGATTATGACAACTGTCTCTATTTCAAGAGATTTGATGATCGTTGCGTCCTTCTTTGTCTCTATGTTGATGACATCCTGATTCTAGCTCCAGATCTTGATCTCATTAACCAAGTTAAATCCTTTTTATCAGACCATTTTGATATGAAAGATCTTGGTGAAGCTGATGTGATTTTAGGAATGAAAATTCTTAAATCATCTGATTCTATTATTCTGACCCAATCTCATTACACCCAAATGGTACTTGATAAATTTGGGTATTCTGATTGTTCTCCTGTTTCTACTTCTTTTGATCCTAGTGTTCAACTTGTAAAGAACACTGGTAATCCGCTAAATCAGGAGAAATTTGCCCAGATCATTGGTTCTCTGATGTACCTAACTAATAGAACTAGACCTGACATTGCCTATGCCATATCAAGATTGAGTAGATATACTAGTAGTCCTAGTATGATTCATTGGATTGCACTGGAAAGAGTATTTCGTTATCTTAAAGGCACTATTTCTTTTGCTCTTAAATTTGTTGGCTATCCTGCTGTAATTGAGGGATACAGCGATGCCAATTGGATTTCTGATTCTTTGGATATTAAATCTACTTCTGGCTATGTTTTCATTCTTGGTGGCAGTGCAGTTTCTTGGCAATCCACCAAACAGACTATAATAGCCTGAAGCACTATGGAGGCTGAGTTGGTTGCCCTTGACACTACTTGTCTTGAAGCCGAGTGGCTCAAGAATCTTTTGTCATCAATTCCATTGATTTCTACTCCTATTCCACCTATTTCTATTAGGTGTGATTCTCGAGCTGCAATTGAATTTTGTAAAAAGATATTGATAAATTCTAAGGCTAGTCGACATATTAAATTAAGACAAAAGTCTGTTAGATGGCTAACTTCTCATGATGTTGTTTCTTTAAGTTTTATCAGATCTGAACAGAATCTTGCAGACTGCTTGACGAAAGGCCTGAATAGGACTAAGGTCCTAGAGTCATCGAGGGGAATGGGACTTTGCCCATAAAGGGCCTTCCTGCAGTGGGAACCCAACCTTTGTGATAGGAGATGTCACGCCCCGGAACCCGGGCTCGTCTACAGATCCGCCGTGCACACAGAATTTTCCGCGTACACGAAGCGCTGGTAACCTGCTCAGATATAATCTAACAATAAAAGAGCATAATACAGAGCTGAAATAGAAGAACCACATAGTATCTCAGACTGGAAATAAGGTACAAGCTGTAATACATACAATAATCTCCCAGCTCCCCAAGATAGTACAACCAGCTGGCTAATGCCAGACCCAAAATAAAAGGAGAATATCACAGTCTGAGTGGAGGGTACAATCTCTGTCTAATAGCTCTCAGCCTCACAGGAGATCTATCTATTCAGCGATCCCCTTACCTCGATCCGCTGCCGATGGCCTAGCAGCTCCCGCAGATGACTCTGCAAAAATAAGGGAGAAGGAAGAAACAGAAAATAACAATGGGGGTGAGAACTACCAGATAAACCAATAGCCTCCCCTAGTGGGTAAAAACCTCAACTCTGACGCACCCACTAGGACTACTAGAGGCGACAGGAAAGAACAGTTGTAAGCTATAAAGACTGCTGATCAAAAGGAAACTACCACCACCATGCCTCTAAATGCCAAGAAAATGTATGAATCAGTGTATAAATGCCTGTCTGAATGAACTCAATCTGGTGTCACTAGCAAAACTGGTACTTCCTGCTATGCCTTGCCAAATCGGGTATAACGCCGATAGGGAATAGTATTTGCCAAATCGGGTATGCCGATAGGGGATAATGTTGGCCAAATCGGGGGTGCCGATAGGGGATAATGTTGTAACACACTCCGGAGTGGCACTCGAGGGGAGCGACCCACACGAGTAAAATATCTCTGTCATCAGTATCACAAGTATCTCTGTAGCATATGTCCCACAAGTATCACAATATAGCAGAACTGGATCATGACTATGATCAAAGTGGAATAACTCCATCCACTATAGAAACCCAATCCCCCCAACTGATAAACCAAACTCAACCCCAATCTGATGCAGGGATAAACATCTGGTCAACCGCCTACTGTCCGCGGTCACCGCAATACCCCACAAGTCCACAATCTAGCACAACCTTGGCTACACTATCCCAAACCCCTGCTCTCACTTGAGCAACAACATATGAATGCAAAGGACAACAATGAAACATGTTCAAATCCCAATATGATAGTGTAGCAATGAATAGTGGCCTTACCTGATGTCCGGGCATGCATGCAACTTGTCCTTATTTTTAAAAGTTGTAAAATAGTGTCAAAGGTTTAAAACAATTGATTTACTGACAAAAGTCATTTGCATGCGAGATCATAGCCTTTGTCTCAGTCACAGTGTCCCAATGTAAGTCATCATATCA
The DNA here is from genome assembly GCA_029168755.2 of Tillandsia fasciculata. Lineage (NCBI taxonomy): Eukaryota > Viridiplantae > Streptophyta > Magnoliopsida > Poales > Bromeliaceae > Tillandsia > Tillandsia fasciculata. The sequence goes on from CM054950.1 coordinate 3,659,374, forward strand.
TTTGTGGGGTTATATTAAATTTTAGGGGAGTTTGTCCCAGCGGTCCTTGTCATTTGTCATATTAATTCGTCCCAATAGTTCTCATCAATTGTCATATTAGTTCGTCCCAATTGTCATATTAGTTCGTCCCAATTGTCATATTAGTTCGTCCCAATAGTTCTCATTAATTGTCATATTAGTATGTCCCAATAGTTCTCATCAATTGTCACATTATTTTAGGGGATTTCTAGTAATCCCAGTGAGCTTGTCAAAAATGAGGTAAGCAACAACCGCCCACCTCGAGTAGCTCAAACAACACCCCAGGTAGTCTCCTGGTTGTCCACAGTCCTCAAATCCTCTAAAATGAGCTCCTAAATTCTCAGAAAAATTACGGTTGCGTTCCTCGCGAAGAGTAGATCAAAATCGACTCTTTAAACGCCTCGATCTGACGCTCCTACGTCAAGATAAAAATCGGAGAAGTCGGTGCTCTTACGGTCGCGCTGTCGCAAAAATCGTCCAAAAATTCCACCTGGTTAGCCCGCAGTGAATTTTCGACGGAACTGCGACGGGAAATGGGCCTAAAAAGAAAATCGTCGCAGTGCGCCGTGTCGCAGATAACTCACAATCTGTAACTCCAGAAATTCTGAGATTCTAGAGAGAGAAAGAAGAGAGAGAGAGGAACAACTTTTGTATTTGGCACTTTGCCTGATTCTCACTCTAAGGCCCGCAAAACGAGGCACAAATGAGAGGGGGTGGGGACTCTCTTATATAATGGGCCAAAAAGGGAATATTCCCACAAAGGATCGGATCTGAACACGAAACACCAAAACGGGCCAACCAAAACGCGCCACGCGTTGCCCGAACAGGAAACAGCCGGTGCAAGGGCCACTGGGAGGCTGCCACGTGTCCCACGTGGTGCACATGGCCGGTCACGCGCCGGGTCTTCCGGATCCTGTCAGCCAACGGGGTGCCGCCACGTGTCGACCATCTAGAAGGTTCTAGAAACCGGCCAGCCACTCAGGAGCTGCCACGTGGCACGGGAGAAAGTCGGTGCACCTGGTGCACGCCAAACTGTGGACCGCGCACCAGCGCCCCTGCCCGCGCTGCCCGCGCCTGCCCGCGCTGCCCGCGCCTGCCCGCGCCGCGCTCCGCGCTGCGCCGCCGCTGTGTCGCTGCCCGCCGCCGTGCGCCGCCGCCCGCCGCCGCTCGCCGGCGGCGCCGCCGGCCGGAACAGTAATTCCGGCCGGCGGTTACTGTTCCGGTGAACAGTACCCGGTGCCGGAAAAATAAAGCGAATATACCAATTTAACCGTTTTCGCGCGCTGAGTCCAAATCCGACGTCCGTTTCGCCAAATTCTCATCCGGAATTTTGAAAAAAGCTCCCGGAAAATCCCATTTGCTCCGATTTTCGCGCAGAGTCTATTAAAAATACCCAATTTCGATTCTACAGGCTTCGTTGCTCTGTAAAAACTTCCTACAGTCACTAATTAAGGTTGCGCAGTTCTGCGGGAGTCCGGATCATCACATCCTCCCCCACTAAAAAGAGTTTCGTCCTCGAAACGAGACTAAACAGTAATCCTCAGAGTCGGAACGTGAAATACACCAGCAAGTGCAAGTCGGTAGGCAACTGGCCGATAATAACTCAAAGGGTCCAATAGATCGGGGCTAAGTTTCCCACGAATGCCGAACCTCCTGACTCCTTTGGAGGGCGAGACTTTCAGGAACACATAATCACCAACCTGAAACTTTAAGTCCCGTCGCCGAACATCGTCATAACTCCTTGTCGGCTCTGGGGGGTCTGAAGGTGCCGTCGAATCACCCGGACCTTCTCTTCTGCCTCAGACAATACCTCTGGTCCCAAGGTCCACCTTTCGCCCATATTACTCCAACAAAGCGGTGATTGACACTTGCGTCCATACAATGCTTCAAACGGAGTCATCTGAACGCTCGCTTGAAAGCTATTGTTGTACGCGAACTCAGCCAAAGATAAGTGCAAGCCCTAAGCATGTCCTTTAAGGTCTGTACAGTCCGCTCTGACTGCCCATCAGTCTGCGGATAAAAGCTGTACTGACTCTTAGCTGAGTCCCCAAGGTGTCTGCCAATTCCTTTAGAGTCACAAGGCAAACCTTGGGTCTCCAACTGAAACAATGGAGGCGGGTACTCCATGCAATTTCACTATCTCATCTAGATAGCTGGGCTAGTCACTCAAGTGGCCACGTAGTCTGCATGGGCAGAAAGTGCGCCGACTTGGTAAGTCGATCTACTACTACCCAGATAGCATCTGTTCCCCCCAGTGCTCTTGGTAGTCCGACCACGAAATCCATCGTAATGTGGTCCCATTTCCACTGGGGAATTGGGAGACTCTGAAACTTGCCGGCTGGCACTCGATGCTAAGTTAAACACTGAGCCACAAATCTCCCGAAGCCAAAACTCGCGCTTTGTCAGTTTGGCAAACAACTTCTTCTCTCGCAGAAGTTGCAGCACCACCCTCAGGTGCTCCTCATGCTCCGCATCACTTCGGGAGTAGACCAAGATATCAACAATGCAAATTACCACGAATCGGTCTAAATATGGTCGGAAGATCCAGTTCATCAAATCCATGAATGCGGCAGGGGCATTAGTTAGTCCAAAAAGGCATAACTGTAACTCATAATGCCCGTACCGTGATCTAAATGCCGTTTTAGGTATATCCTCGGCCTTCACCTTCAACTGGTGGTAACCGGACAGTAAATCTATCTTAGAAAAGACACAAGACCCTTGCAGCTGATCGAAAAGATCGTCATTGCGCGGCAAAGGATACTTGTTCTTGATGGTCACTTTATTTAATTCTCTATAGTCCACACATAGTCGAAGTGACCCATCCTTCTTCTTCACGAATAGCACCGGCGCTCCCCAAGGCGACATACTCGGTCTAATAAAACCCTTATTCATCAAATCCTGGAGTTGCGCCTTAAGCTCTCACAGCTCAGCCGGTGCCATCCGGTAAGGAGCCTTTGAGATTGGCGCAGTTCCGGGAACTACGTCAATCACGAACTCGATTTCCCTATCTGGCGGCATGCTAGTTAGCTCAGGTGGGAAAGCATCCGGGAACTCGCGGGCAATAGGGATATCCCCGAGTCCCGGCGCCGCCGTAGGCCCCTCAACAACACTAGCTAAGAAGGCTACACATCCTCGATGGATCATCTGCCTCGCTCGGGAAGTCGAAACCATAGAGGCAAAGAAAGCACTCTAACATCCCCGGTATACTAGTATTTTCTGGTCTGTCTCTCTAAAAGTGACGGTCCTTGCGGCACAATCAATAGTCGCAAAATACCGAGCCAGCCAGTCCATCCCGAGGACTACATCGAAGTCCTTCAGTTGTCTCAGGACCAACAGGTCTACTGGCATAATCCAGGACTCGATCTAAATCGGGCGGGGCTAACAGCACTTCTCCATGTGCAGAGTTTAATCGGGAATCTATACCTTCCGTGCACAAGGTGATAGTCCTATCCCTAACCCATGCAATAATGCTCGTTCTCTACAAATAAAAGAGATACCCCTATAAAACGAGGTACGAGTCCCTATGCCAGAAAATAAATCATACCTGCTTTCTCTCGGTCAGCTACAGTAGAATCCTCCGCCAGTGCTAAGTCGTCCCGACTGCTCGACAACGGCTGTCTCTCTCCAGAAGGGTGGGGGAATGAAACTTGATCTTCTTGAAGGTCGGTCGGTGAAGCTCCCGGTCGTGGCTGGGAAGTGGTAGGAACGAACGCCGAAGTAGGTACCACAGTTATCCTCGAAGGGCACGTAACTCGTAGGTGCCCAGGCTGTCCACAACGAAAGCATCGACCCCACCTCAAGTCACAGGTGTGCGAAAAATGAGGTCCTTTACAGAATATACATCTGTCTCTGTCGCGAAGCTGTGGCCGTCTCCGAGAACTGGCCTGTCTATCAACATCCGGGGCTGGGCGTTTTCTCTCAAAACGCCGCTCAGGAGCCCTGGCCCTCTCCCTGACTGCCAGATCATTCCTTTGCGCCAACAGCTGCTCCAAACGCTGGTCCGTCGAAAGCTCCTCGCCACCAACTGGGTCACCAAGGCCCGCAGTTCTCCCAGTTCGGCAGATACTGCCTGCTCGGGCTCCTCAGAAGGAGTGGGAATACCCCCGGCGGAAATACGACGAAGGGGCGACATACTGTCACCAGAAGCCACAAATCAGGAAAACAGAACCCCACACTACCCAATCTAGCGAAAGTCAAAGACATTCCCCTATTTCTGTGACTTTATGTTGTCTGCAGCCAACATAACTGTACACCAGAATTTGGGTATGTCGGTCTCTCTTCTCCCCTGGAAGAGTCAAACAAAATAAATCAACGACTTTCGCAAAATGTCACGTCTCTCACGCCCTATCATCCTAGGGTCTGCCAAAAGCCTAGGGTTTCCTAAGTCCCAAATGACCTATCCCTAAGCTCTGATACCAACTTAATCTGTCACGCCCCGGAACCCGGGCTCGTCTACAGATCCGCGTGCACACAGAATTTTCCGCGTACACGAAGCGCTGGTAACCTGCTCAGATATAATCTAACAATAAAAGAGCATAATACAGAGCTGAAATAGAAGAACCACATAGTATCTCAGACTGGAAATAAGGTACAAGCTGTAATACATACAATAATCTCCCAGCTCCCCAAAATAGTACAACCAGCTGGCTAATGCCAGACCCAAAATAAAAGGAGAATATCACAGTCTGAGTGTGAGGGTACAATCTCTGCTAATAGCTCTCAGCCTCACAGGAGATCTATCTATTCAGCGATCCCCTTACCTCGATCCGCTGCCGATGGCCTAGCAGCTCCCGCAGATGACTCTGCAAAAATAAGGGAGAAGGAAGAAACAGAAAATAACAATGGGGGTGAGAACTACCAGATAAACCAATAGCCTCCCCTAGTGGGTAAAAACCTCAACTCTGACGCACCCACTAGGACTACTAGAGGCGACAGGAAAGAACAGTTGTAAGCTATAAAGACTGCTGATCAAAAGGAAACTACCACCACCATGCCTCTAAATGCCAAGAAAATGTATGAATCAGTGTATAAATGCCTGTCTGAATGAACTCAATCTGGTGTCACTAGCAAAACTGGTACTTCCTGCTATGCCTTGCCAAATCGGGTATAACGCCGATAGGGAATAGTATTTGCCAAATCGGGTATGCCGATAGGGGATAATGTTGGCCAAATCGGGGGTGCCGATAGGGGATAATGTTGTAACACACTCCGGAGTGGCACTCGAGGGGAGCGACCCACACGAGTAAAATATCTCTGTCATCAGTATCAGTATCTCTGTAGCATATGTCCCACAAGTATCACAATATAGCAGAACTGGATCATGACTATGATCAAAGTGGAATACTCCATCCACTATAGAACCCAATCCCCCAACTGATAAACCAACTCAACCCCAATCTGATGCAGGGATAAACATCTGGTCAACCGCCTACTGTCCGCGGTCACCGCAATACCCCACAAGTCCACAATCTAGCACAACCTTGGCTACACTATCCCAAACCCCTGCTCTCACTTGAGCAACAACATATGAATGCAAAGGACAACAATGAAACATGTTCAAATCCCAATATGATAGTGTAGCAATGAATAGTGGCCTTACCTGATGTCCGGGCATGCATGCAACTTGTCCTTATTTTTAAAAGTTGTAAAATAGTGTCAAAGGTTTAAAACAATTGATTTACTGACAAAAGTCATTTGCATGCGAGATCATAGCCTTTGTCTCAGTCACAGTGTCCCAATGTAAGTCATCATATCATTTGTGGGGTTATATTAAATTTTAGGGGAGTTTGTCCCAGCGGTCCTTGTCATTTGTCATATTAATTCGTCCCAATAGTTCTCATCAATTGTCATATTAGTTCGTCCCAATTGTCATATTAGTTCGTCCCAATTGTCGTTCGTCCCAATAGTTCTCATTAATTGTCATATTAGTATGTCCCAATAGTTCTCATCAATTGTCACATTATTTTAGGGGATTTCTAGTAATCCCAGTGAGCTTGTCAAAAATGAGGTAAGCAACAACCGCCCACCTCGAGTAGCTCAAACAACACCCCAGGTAGTCTCCTGGTTGTCCACAGTCCTCAAATCCTGCAAATCAACGCTCCCGGTATAAATACAAATCTCAAAAAGTACAATATTTGCTGTTTTTCAGACAGCACGGGAAAAGAGGAATTTTTCACCTCTAAAATGAGCTCCTAAATTCTCAGAAAAATTACGGTTGCGTTCCTCGCGAAGAGTAGATCAAAATCGACTCTTTAAACGCCTCGATCTGACGCTCCTATCCGGTACGTCAAAGAGGACCTAAAAACTGTGCCAAAAGTACGGAATGGAGCAAAATAATCAATACGGAAATCGAAGCCCTACCTCTTACGGTCGCGCTGTCGCAAAAATCGTCCAAAAATTCCACCTGGTTAGCCCGCAGTGAATTTCGACGGAACTGCGACGGGAAATGGGCCTAAAAAGAAAATCGTCGCAGTGCGCCGTGTCGCAGATAACTCACTATCTGTAACTCCTAAATTCTGAGATTCTAGAGAGAGAAAGAAGAGAGAGAGAGGAACAACTTTTGTATTTGGCACTTTGCCTGATTCTCACTCTAAAGCCCGCAAAACGAGGCACAAATGAGAGGGGGTGGGGACTCTCTTATATAATGGGCCAAAAAGGGAATATTCCCACAAAGGATCGGATCCGAACACGAAACACCAAAACGGGCCAACCAAAACGCGCCACGCGTTGCCCGAACAGGAAACAGCCGGTGCAAGGGCCACTGGGAGGCTGCCACGTGTCCCACGTGGTGCACATGGCCGGTCACGCGCCGGGTCTTCCGGATCCTGTCAGCCAACGGGGTGCCGCCACGTGTCGACCATCTAGAAGGTTCTAGAAACCGGCCAGCCACTCAGGAGCTGCCACGTGGCACGGGAGAAAGTCGGTGCACCTGGTGCACGCCAAACTGTGGACCGCGCACCAGCGCCCCCTGCCCGCGCTGCCCGCGCCTGCCCGCGCTGCCCGCGCCTGCCCGCGCCGCGCTCCGCTGCTGCGCCGCCGCTGTGTCGCTGCCCGCCGCCGTGCGCCGCCGCCCGCCGCCGCTCGCCGGCGGCGCCGCCGCCGGAACAGTAATTCCGGCCGGCGGTTACTGTTCCGGTGAACAGTACCCGGTGCCGGAAAAATAAAGCGAATATACCAATTTAATCGTTTTCGCGCGCTGAGTCCAAATCCGACGTCCGTTTCGCCAAATTCTCATCCGGAATTTTGAAAAAAGCTCCCGGAAAATCCCATTTGCTCCGATTTTCGCGCAGAGTCTATTAAAAATACCCAATTTCGATTCTACAGGCTTCGTTGCTCTGTAAAAAACTTCCTACAGTCACTATTAAGGTTGCGCAGTTCTGCGGGAGTCCGATCATCACAG
>CM054950.1:3666890-3730050 GCA_029168755.2 Tillandsia fasciculata
GCTTACTTCGGAGGCATAGGGGCATTCGGTTAAGTAGCACTCTCGAGGAGAGTTTGTCCGGCTAGGCGGAATATACTCGACTTGAAGGCCAACCTCGGTGGCGGGGTTGTTTGTTCGGAACTCGCGGAGTTCGACAAGGGGTTCGACGTAAGGCGCGGCGCCGGGCAGTCAGGCTCGTGGAGGAGCATGCTTGAGTTGTGATCCCGCTGTTTAAGTTTGAAGGCGTGTTTCGTGGCAAGGGACTCGGGAAGGCTGGCTCAGGTGTGCGACACTTGAGCGCCGCACGGGGCAATTTTAAGGCGAAAAAGCTGGCCCCGTGACAAGTGGCTGCACATACTCCTATTGTACAATGATAATTATACATCTAAGTAACATATATTTCATTCTTGTATATTTATTAAATAAACTGCCATTTAAATGTATTAATATTTGTATATAGTTTCTCTCTTGAGAGGTGACCAATTCACTTTGGTAAAGCACAACCCACCTCACTACACTCCTAATTGGTCGTCGATACTTTCAATTAGGCCCCGCATGCTTGCTCTCCTCCAAGCTAGAACACCAAAAAATTGTTCGTTACTCTAAATTGAACTCAGGGATCGTTTTGTTCACCAAACAAAGTTGTCCCTTGATTTCCTTAAGCCCTAAGAAAAAATTTCAAGTGGTCACAATCATGCAAAAAGATTTCACAAAATTCTTCAAAAATCGCAAAAAAGATAAATAAAAATTACCTCAAAGTAAAACTTCTTGCCAAAACTTCAAATCAAAACAATTAGGCTTTAATTTCATCCCAAAAGCTCATATTTGAAAACCCCTAATTTTAACCCTAATTTCTACAAAATTAGAAATACTACGCAAAATCTTTACAAATCTTTCAATTTGAGAGTGAAGAAAAGTTACTAACATTGATCCAAGCCTTATTCCCTCCTCAAAGCGCTAGGGTTGCCAACTAGAGTTCCAAACAACTTTCTCTTTTAAGTCCAAACTCCACTCCAAGCTCAAGATCTAAAGTTTCGATGTAGGAGATGATGGGAAGAAGTAGAAGATGAGGATTGGTGGGATTGGAGGAGTAGATCAAGGAAGAAGACAAAGAGGATGAAGAAACCCACCTTCATTGCACTACTCCCGAAAATGCTTCAACTAAGACTTGATCCAAAATTTTTAATTTTACGCTAATATGTGCTATGAACTGTCCCTAGCGCAAGTGACAAAGAGCTTGATGGTTGATACTCGAGACCTGAGTTCGAAGTCTAGTTGCTTCACATTTCCAGCTAAGTTTATTTTAGAAATAAACGAAATGGATAGCATGCTATCTTTCTCTCTAAAAAAAACGCTATTATGTGCTGAAATCATTTTAATACCCTTCAAAAACGCTAATATGTGCTGAAACATTTTTAATACTCTTCAAATATATCCAAAGTCTATCCAATAGTGTCAAATACTATATCTCTCGCTTCAATCATATCAAATACTATATCTCTCACTTCAATCATATCCGAAGTCCATCCTGTTAAAGGAAATAATCTCCACATACTTACTGCCATATGTGCTTTCATTCACCTTCCATATTCTTCTTAATTATATACCATATTTACCATGTATTCCTTTCCTTTTGGGGTTGATTGATATTTATCATGTAAGTCCTTTCCTTTTGGGGTTGATTGATATTTACCATGTAAGTCTTATTCTTGTATTATATAAAGGGTGAAAACCCTCATGAATGATAGGGTGAAAACCCTCATGAATGATATATTCAATTCAGCCCAATTCTATCTTTTCCTAGTTATTATGGTATCAGAGCAAGGATACTCCAATTACTCTATTTTTTAGACGATAGGTTATCTATCCCGGTCGATATCATCGATTCCATCCAGCATTGCGCGTTGTCGTCGACGTTGTCACCACCGTACTCAGAGCCTGTCTGCCTGATCGTCATTATCACTGTAGTCAACGTTGCTACTACTGGTTGTGCAGCAGTAATCACGACGGATTCCGATAGTTCTACTGTTCTTGCCACTTCTGCTTTCCCTCGTTATAAGCTTTTTTTCGATGTACATCATGACATGCGATCCAGTCCTACTGCACCAGCCTCACGTCCATCGCGTGACTTGTCTCAAGTACAATGCAACTACTAAAGCAACTGAGAATGGCCAGCATCGTCCCCCATAACTCCCCCTGCAACCTCGCCCTCCCCTGCTTCAGCTCCGTCGCCTGCTCCTACTACGGCTCCGGCTTCTGCTTCTCTTGCTCCTGCTACGGCTCCGGCTTCTGCTTCTCCTGCTCTTGCTACGGCTCCGGCTTCTGCTTCTCCTGCTTCTGCTACGGCTCCGGCTTCTGCTACTCCGCTAGCACCGTCTCCTGCTCCGCTGGCACCGTCTCCTGCTCCGCTGGCACCGTCACCAGTCCCCGCGGCGACTTCGAATTCTCCGTCGCCAGCGCGGAATGCACCGGGAGAGCCGAATGCGCCGGGAAGTCCGGCCGCGCCTTCCCACGGGGGCGGAGGGTTTTCGCCGCCCTCGTCTCCTCCGGGCCTTCGCCGCCCTCGTCTGCTTCCCCTGTTCTGAAAGCATCTGGAATTGAGATTGCATAACCAACCTACCGACGCCTCGCGCGCGTGAGCCACCCAGACGTCGGCCGCGGCGCCTCCGCCGACGAGTTCATCCGCATCCACGCCGTCTCCGTTACCCAAACTTCAATATATTCAATCAAAACAACAAGCTGCTGACCTTTTTACCAAGACACATTTCTTGGAGCGTTTTCGGACTCTGGTATCCAAACTTCAGCTGATTTCCAACAAACCATCTTCAGTTTGAGGGGGGGTGTTAAAGGAAATAATCTCCACATACTTACTGCCATATGTGCTTTCATTCACCTTCCATATTCTTCTTAATTATATACCATATTTACCATGTATTCCTTTCCTTTTGGGGTTGATTGATATTTATCATGTAAGTCCTTTCCTTTTGGGGTTGATTGATATTTACCATGTAAGTCTTATTCTTGTATTATATAAAGGGTGAAAACCCTCATGAATGATAGGGTGAAAACCCTCATGAATGATATATTCAATTCAGCCCAATTCTATCTTTTCCTAGTTATTACATCCAATAGTATCAAATACTATTTCTCTCACTACAAACATATCCAAAGTCTGTCTGATAGTAAGAAAAATAATTTCTTTCACTATGATTTTAAAATTTGCAAAGGTCTAATGTACTACACTTGGATTCTGAAATATCTTGCCGAGTGATCATTCTATTGTCAGAATAGAGTGATCATTCTATTGTCAGAATAGATGAAGCAACCAAATTAGATAATTTATGATGGCACTCCATAGCTCTAAGTGGCGGCCTATGGTATCTTCATTTGTTCACTAACTTTGGATGACATAGGAACTTATATGAAATAGTTCAAAATTTGAAAAGTTTGACTTGTATTATAAAAACTTAGCCAAGCAAATTTAAAACTCTCTACAAGAGTTTTGAGAGTGTTGCTACAGTTTATCTCAATTTTTTTTTTTTTTTTATATAATCCAAATAAACTTTTTTGTCAATATGCTTAAAATAAGATAGAAAAAAAATATTTTTTTTTACAAGTGATAGATATAAACGTTTAAGATTATTCTTTACAAGAAAAAGATTTATATAGGCATATCCTACATAGGATGTGCTCCTTGCAAGGAGGCTACAATTGGACCGTCATTATGAAAATGCCTTGGACGTTTATTATGTGATAAAGTGTTAAATATTGTTTACAAAATTTTTATTATTTTTTAAAAAATCTAATGTGAAATGGGCGTATTGAGTTAAATAAAGGCGTGTTTGATATTTGTGAAATTGTTTGCAGAGAAAGTCGCAACTTTCTATTGTACATAAATTAAAAGTTTCTTAATTAAGATGAATTGTGTATAAATTTTATGTGGGATTCATTAATTTTTTTACTTTTAAATTTTTTTTTAAATATAAAATATTGTGACTTTCACGAAATGAGCACTTTCCCCTAATAAAGGAGGAAATACTACAAAGACAAAATGAGTACCTAAGTTCTAGAAGTTTTCCAGAAGAACAAATATATAAATAGCAAAATTTGAAGTGCTTCTATCTAATATTAGAAGAGTTTGGGGATGCAGAGAGCAATACTAATATGCATACATTGTAATCATTCAAGAGTGAAATATAAAATATAGGATTAATTGCATACATGTCCCTACAAATATGTCGAATTTCAAATATATCCCTGCAAAATTTAACTTTTCATATTTATCCCTTCAAAAATTCACCGTTATTCAAATATGCCCCTACCGTCCATCTCTGTTAGAAAAGTTGATTTAACCCTAGGTTAAATGCTTAACCTTGGTTAGATTAAAAAATGAATTTCCATATTTACCCTTTATTTGTAACAAGTATAATGGTATTACTTTTGGAGGGATATATTTGTAAGGGGGCAAAAAAATAATTTCACATCGAATCTGTTAAAAAATAAACAGATTCCAAACGGGGATTAACCAGAGGGGCATATTTGAAGAACTTTGAATTTTTAAAGGGATAAATATGAAAAGTTGAATTTTGCAGGAATATATTTGTAATTCGACATATTTGGAGGGACATGTATGCAATTAATCCTAAAATTATAAACCACATTTGGAAGGTGAGAAAGCAATTTTCTTGGTTGAAAACTCACCCCATATTGGATGCATTGTATGTTTCATCTTCTTATAGTGGCCTACTTCCTAATAATATCCCAACGTTCTCTTTATTTGAGATCACTGTAATCAAACCTCCCCCTAACTTTTGCCCAAACCGCACTTTTGTGTGAGCCAAGAAAACAAATGCGAACCAAGAAAAACATCCGCATTCTTTTCCTACCATCCCTCCCCTCCCTCCCCCTCTCCCTCCTCCACCTCCACCTCCACCTCCACCTCCACCTCCAACCATTTTAGAGGGTAGTGAGTATGCGAGCGAGACCCTCGTCGTCTTCTTCGCTTCCACGGGATCGGGTCCTGGTGGTGTTGTAGGTCGCTGTTCGATCGTCTGTGCACGCGGCACCGACCAATCGAGCCGCGGAAATGAGATCGATCTGGGACTCCGGTGCCGGTGGCGGCCCCCAGCTCAGCCATTTCTTCTGGGCCGTCTGCTTCGCCGCCGTTTTCTTCTGTGCTCGCTTCCTCATCGACCGCCTTATCTATCAGGTAATCATCGTGCTCAACAATGGCGAGTTCTTGATTCTGTAGATGCCTGTATCTTGATTGATGTCCAGCAGTTTTTTGTGTTAGAGCATAGTTTTTTTTTTTATTTTTTGATAATCCTTAGGTTTGATCCTTTTCGGGGAAGAAACTCGGATTACTGATTCTTCTATGACCTGCAGCGTTGGGGATTCACATTGCCGAATGCTCATTTAGTCCCTCACATTGTTGAATGTTCATTTAGCTCATCATATCCTTTTCGGGAAAAAAAAAAAAAAAACTGACATTAACAGTTTTGTTTGTTATCTTCTTACATTGGAAAATAGTTTTGAAATCACAAAGTCTTCAAAAGTTCTTAATCTACTTTGTTTTTGTTTAATGAATATGCATTAGCTGACTATGGCTTTTTCTTGATGTTTTTTGCAACGACATATATTTTCGTACGTTTCTTGTATCTTATTTATAATGATTTTGGTGGCACATTTTCTAGAATCTTACTAATGTTGAGAAATAAGTTCTTGAATTAGTGGATGTCGAAGATCTTGATTAATTTTAAGCAACATTTGATCTTCGATATAATGTCCTTCCTTGTGGGTTTAGGATGATTTTTGGAGAACAGATGATGTTGGATTTAATCTTGTTTACGGTGAAAGCCAAATTCTTCCTTTTTCTATGATGATCTCTAAAATTAGGGAGTTGCATTCTTATAAGCTCGTTATATTTCTATGGATGCGTGACGTATATTCTTTCCTACAAAGAAGATTGTTGCTATGCTACGACGCTCTTTTGGTTAGAAATATATATGGTTTCCAAAGTTCTTAATCTACTCAATTTCTAAAGGAAAATGCCTTTGAACTGATTAGTTTACATGCATTCTCCTTCTCAAATTTCTTATTGCTGCGTCTTTCTTGGGTCTGATGGATCAATAGTTTCACTCTTCTTGTTGTTCCCAGTAATATAAAATGATAAAACAAGAAGGTAACAAAGAAATGTTGAAGTTTATAACATCGTCTGTTACTTTCCATTATTATTATGATATTAGTAGAGTCAGACATCATGATAAATCTAGAGCAAGTTGTTTCTGAGCTATCAAAATCCACCTTCAATCCCCATTAGCTGTATATTGAATTGCATAAATGTAAATTTCTAACAGATTCTTCTTCTTTCAACGACGCTTGTATTTTAATACGGTCTAAATATGCTTGCATGTTGCATCACACTATCTTTCCTGCTAAAACTCTCACGATTCATCACTTCCTAATGTGTTATGCACTTTGTTCTGGTTTCCCAATTTAGTCGTATGTGAGCCATGTAATTCATCTTAGCAGTCACAGATTGACAGAAAACCTGTAATAGTACCATTGGTAACTTGATGTACTCTTAAGATAGACACACGCCTTGCACTTACTGTTGGCCTTTGGTTATCCTGTACTGTAAGGAGCAGTTTGTTTAATATAATGTGTGGGATTTCCCTTATGCTTGACTTATTTAAGTATACAGCTTACTTTATCACCTAAGTGTGCTGGAAATCCTATCATAATGGAAGACTTAGTTGAAAGGATTTCCGGTGGAGTCAGCAATTCGCTCTATTGCCGACTAATCTTTTTGGCCTTAGAGTTTTGAAAAATCATGTCAGTCCCTTTACATATACAAGCTTTCGCTCAACCACAACCACTTAACAAACTGAGTACATTACAAAAAATTGTTTCCTTCCCCTCGAAATTATTCTTGGAAAACCACCGTGTAAAAGATCAATAATGAGGAAAAAGGGCGATAGAGTTCATCAAGCAGCAGAGCTGCCGGCTTTGTGGCATGTGTTTCTATTATGGAAGTATGAGCTGTAATCATCAAGAAACCAAACCATGGCAATAAATCATCTAGACTAAACAGACATTAATCTTTTTGTAGAAAGTGTGAGTACCATTGTATCTGTTTTCCTATAGTATCTATATTAATTTATTTGACATGACATTCTAATATAAAAATTGGAGTCAGTTATTTCAGTCCTCAACGCAAGGTTTTAAGTATCCATCGGCACGGGCCGTATCTACCGTGTCGTACCGTGCCAACAAGATACCAGCACGATACAGCTCTCGTGCCGATGACACAGTTCAAAACCCTTTTTTCTTAAAATTACTAGTAATTTTCTTAATAAAGTTCAAAATATTGATAAAGATACATAATAAGCAATTAAAAAAATTTGTTGCTAAAGAAATTAAATATTTCATACCATTATGTGTCGGCACGCATGTATTTTTTGTGACCGGCACTCATCGGCACGGCTCGGCACGTACCGTGCCGTACCGTGCCGGCAAGTTTTCGGCACGATCCCGTGCCACGGCACTTAAATCCTTGCCTCAACGTAATGATGTATGGAACAAAATTTGAGTATCAGTATTTCTTTCTTTGCTCTTGAACTTTAATATTTGATGAGAAGCATATATAATATTGATGTTAAAACTTTGATTGGCTTCATGAGATCATACTTAAAAGGTTTATATCATGGTTCAATCAATCAGCAATATTGTTTTTGCATGCATAAGCTTGATTACATCATGAAAATCATACAGTAGTTTTGGATATCAATAGTCAATAATTGTCTAAGCTTTCATGCTACACATAATTTATCTATACTAACTGTTGGCCTATTTATTTTCTGCATTTTCAATATTGTCTTTGGCATTTTCAATATTGTCAGTCCAAAGAAAAGCTTTCTTTTCTTCAAATTATTCATCATCCATTTTGAAGAAATTTTTCTCTGAGATATTATGTCATTTTGCAAGACTTAGTATGCCCAGACCTGTAACATATTTAGAGACCATACCCCTTTAACGAATGTATTTGATTTCAGCCATTGGCTACCAGAATGTTGAGTACTAAAGGTGCTTTAATGATGAATGATGAGGCTAGACTGGCAAAGATTGTGAAGTTTTCTGAGTCAATGTGGAAGCTGACATATTATGCAAGCGTTCAAGTGTGGGTTCTTTCTATAATAACACAAGAGCCTTGGTCATTGGATACAAAACAGTACTTCAAAGGGTGGCCAAATCAAGAATTGAAGTAAGTCCTGTCTTCGTCATCCCTTTCTTTGGGAAGCTTTTCGTATTCTTTAATACATAGAAGCCCAGGAAAGAAACAAATGATTACATGAGGCTCAAAGGTTATAATCCTTTATGTTATTTAAGTCAGTTTCAGTTGCACAACTGCTATGCTCTTCACTTGTTTTGTTGGTTATGCGCTGTATGATTAGAAAAGTGCCGTACTTGAATCTACATTGTGTTTCTTCCTATATTTGTTTGATTATTGTGTTCTAGCAGTGTTTCTCAACAAGTAGTAGATGTAGCACTTTGGAAAACTTAGAAATCATGACAAAAACTCTGGTTGGAATAGCGAGTACATATCTATTCTGCTACTTCCTATATTTATTTGTCTAATGTAGCTTGTTAACTCTTTTGAGGTATCAAGTGATGCCCTAGCTGATTTCATATTTTCTGAGTTAGACTTCCATTCTGTTTTTGTCTGATGGCTTTCTTTCTGTAGTGGTTTCCTGAGAAAACTTATATATTACCCGCTTTGCTCATTTTCTGAACTCTGTCATTCTCAATAGATTTTCATTTCTAGAATGTTTTGTTTAAAGATTTGGAGGACTGTACCTGCTTATTTTTTTGATCATCTCTGTTGGATTTGCAATTACCTGCTTGACTTTGTTTAATCATTATCTCTTCTCACGTAGGTCCTTACTGATGTTGTTCTACATGTGCCAATGTGGGTTCTACATTTATAGCATTGGTGCTCTTGTTGCATGGGAAACCCGCAGGAAAGATTTCTCTGTTATGATGTCTCATCACATAGTAACTTCATTTTTGATTGGATACTCATATCTAACAAGGTAAATATTTACTAAAAGCTAATAGACCTTGTGATCTTCTGATTATCTACAAGCGAATTTTGTTTCTTTTTATTTGTTCTTGTTGAAAATTTTCTGATTATCAGAATGAAGCTTCAAAGAGTGAAATGTATGATTTTACATGTGACCATGCAAACATTTTCTCAATCAGATATTTATGTGCATGTGGTTAGACATTACAACTGGTAAATATCCCCTTTTTTGGTGTTACTAATGCCTCCTCAATGCAGATACATAAAGGAGACATTAGCAATCATATCAACCTTTTTAGATTTTTTTTTTTTCGTCGAATGAGTTTGTCCAATCAATATTATTTTATGCTATTCTATGTGGTTTTGAAGGTCAGTCATCTAAGAATCATGTTTCACAGTCTCAAAGTTCTTCAAATTCTTTCTTGGTGCCTTCTGACTTAGTTTCTATTCTAATCATCTTACATGAGTAACTTATAGTGTAAACTCTTTTCTAGCTCATTGGCCGTGTTTCTCTAGCATCCTTTGCTCATGAAATGGGGCCAAAAGGAGACATGTTGGATGTATGTATAGAATCACACATGTTCTTATAGAGCTAAGATAAAGGATTATAATCTTTAAATTGATAGTTATTTTTGATAAGTGTTTTGAAAGAACAAAACTTGATAAATCCTCCTGATAACAAAAAAATCTGTCTTCAAGAAAATGTATATGCAAGCTCACCCTACTGCAAAGTTGCAATACTATGAGGTGTATTTGATAAGTAGTGAATTGTTATGCTCATGGTTAAGACTCTTACGAAGATTCATGAATCCACAATAGGCCAATAACAATAACAAATCAGGACTTAAACTAATTTCTAATGTCGAATACGAGAACAACTAGAACTGGGTATTATGCGTACGAATATCTTTAAAGCAGTATTTGACTACTGTCTTCAACAAAGCATGCTTACTACTTATGAACATAAGTAGCAGAATAGAACAAAAAGACTGAGCATGCTATCAACATTTTGTTATAAAGGATCTAGGCACGACAAAATAGAAATTTCAACTTGTAAACCTAAAGTATGGCAAGAAATAGAGGCTAGTTTAAGTATACCGACTTCAAAATTTGAGCACCCTCCTCAAGGTTAAGAGCAACTTAGCCCGCAAGTTCGAAATGGGATTTGATTTCTCAGTTTCATTTCAAATCCCAAAGAATATTGAATCTAAGTTAAAATCCTATTTAATCATGTTTAGTTTAACATTAATAACACTCAATTTCCACTTCTAGGGTTTAATTTGTGTAGAAGCAAAGAGCCTCAAAGCCCATTTGTTGGAAACAATATTCGACTAATTTGATTTAAAATTTTACAATTAATCTGGTCATGATCTTAGTAAACAGATCCGATAGTCCTCTTCAATTTTTCCAAACAAATCCAACTATACATAATTATTCCAAGGCCTCAATCCAAGCTATAACAAAATATTACAGACATTTTACAATTTGGTCCAGTAGTCCTTGAGTAAACTTTCAATAATTAGAGTTTAACCTTGATCTTAATACATCAAACTCAAGCAGCTGTGCCTTGAAGCCCAATCAAAAATATATCAATCGAATTGTGCCTTAAGACATGATGCAACAAATAAGGGAGAGCACAGCAGTGCCACAGACCCATCTGATGGTAGTGGTGGCAGCAGTGGTGCTGCAGCCATGGTAAGGTTGGCTATGGTTTCGATGGTGTGTGCATTATGTCCATTTTGCAAACATGCCCCAACCAACAGTGGTGGCCCCATGATCAGACTAAACAAAGAGAGGGAGAGAGAGTTATTTGCTTCTCCTCGAAATTATGCATCATGGCCAACCTCTTCCGTACTTTAACCTCTTCCTTAGTTTGAATCCTATTTGCAAGCTGATTAGAGACGACCTAATTACCTCCAAACCTTGACCAAAAGTTGGAGTGGACCTTGGTCGGATAGTTACGACCGTACCTAGGGAAAAAGAAAATTCTTGTAGTAGGCTTTTCAACAGAATAGGTTGGCTTCCTCTGTTTTGTATCTTATTTACAAGCCAGGACAAGTCTCATGCAATACTAATTCCAATTTTGAACGATTAATTTAACGTTAAGGGGCTGTTTGGTTCAAGTTTTGTAATGTTCCGATAATCCTCCATATTTTCTATTTAAAATATTCAAACCATTACCATTTCACTCAAGTTGGGTCGTTGTAAAAGGTGTTAGTGAAGTAGTGGAATCATTGTAGATTCGTAGGTGGTAGAACACTAGATTATCATAGGTTGAGGTATTCTCATTTCCATGCTTGATGGGAATCATTAGTAGTCCATTAATAAGAATTTACTAGTTTTTAACGACCTCTCAACCCAAGTAGCTAGATAAGTTAGTAACAAACTTGCCATTCCAAATATAAAAGATACAACATTCCTGGAATATTACAAACCTTGAACCAAACGGCCCCTAACTATTATCTGCCATCAATTTCTAAGATAATAAAACTCTTTCTATCCTACTTCAAGGATTACAGAGAACGTAAGTTCATCTTAACCTTCTCTCCATATATAAGGTAATTTAATTCCAAAGGATAATAATATGATTGTAATTGAACAATCTCATCCTCGATTAGCGATCCTAATCTCTATGGTGTTTAAATTCTTCTTTCTATGTTTAACAACTTGAACCTTTCTTTTAGAGACGTTAAAATCTCATCCATGCATACTCCCATCCAACTCTTATACCTAACAATTAAATTCTTCGAAGGACTTGTCATTTCATAGTAAGCCACTTCTTTAAATAGAATCCAAATTTAACTGATCCAAGAATCTGATACGTCCCAAACATATATCATTAGGTTTATCTCGATTCCCCAATCATGATTGTGTAATTACTTTTTCTTTTGAGTTTAATTCCTTCCATAAAATGTCACCTCAAAGGTTCTAATAATCGCAGTGACTTAAACTCGTTTTCTTGTCTATTTAACTCATCTCTAAGTCAATTTAGTTCCAATTTTCAGGCATAGGCCTAAATTATGGCCAATAAATTAGTGCTAAAATTTTGTAATATTTTGTATTAATTTCACACAGGAAAGGTCGTCTTGGTTCCTAGTTCCCTAATTTGAAATAAATTTGAAGTCCCTTTTAACAATGTTCAGATTCTACCTGATACTGTTGTTAAACTAAAATTGTTTATAAGCCCAACCTAGGTTCCATTAGTTTCTATTCCATTTTTGTCACACTCTGATATTATTTGCACATAACATATCTAGCCAATCATATCACACCCAATTTAAATTTTTATCCACTTAATATTTTATATCTGAATTATATTTAAATGCAAGCAATTTAAATCCCAAAGTTCTTGGGGAATGGGTTAGATAGTCTGGAGTCCAGTTTTGGTAGAAAAAAGTTGGGACAAGTAAAAATGTTTGTAACTAGTTATAATCTTAATTTGTGAAGTTAGTTTGAGATATATTAGTTAAAGTAAAACTATATTTGGGTATTTTGCTTATTTAGGCACGCTATTTGTAAATTTTCATTATGTGGTTTTTAAACAGATTGTCTTGTTCTGAGGCCATGCATCCATGAGGATCGCAAGCCCTTATGTTTGGCGGGCTTGTCATGCACCTGGCTAAGCTTTTGGGTTGGGGTGTGTATGTCCAATTTATACTGTTTTATGCCATACCTCTTTTCTTTATTATCATATAATTTTTTCCCTATATTTTGATGGTCAATAATCTAAAAATTTGGTTTCACAATCGTTAAATTTTACATACTCTTGTGTTGGTTTCTTCAAACTTAGTATTCATCCTAATTATCTTACATAAGTAATTTCCAGTGTTAACTCCTTTCCGGATCTTTGGCTGTGCTTCTTTTGCATCCTTTGGTCCTGAAAATAGAGCCAAAAGGAGTTTTGTTGGATGCATGCGCAATGTTCCACATGTTCTTATAGAGACAGGATAAAGGATTATAGTCTTTAGTTGATAATTCTGTTTGAGAAATGCTATGAAATGAAAAAACAGCTTGGCAAAACCTCCTGATAATATGCAAGTTATTGATGCTGAGGAGACTGAAAGGAAAAGGCACCACTCTCAATAGTCACTTATGAAGGCAGATCTCTCGTGATTTGAAAATTAGATATTCTTGTGATATTTGCCTTCAAGTTCTAGGTTACATCTCTAAAGTATAAATTCTGAATCCGTGACAACTTAAATGAAATTCATGCTGATCTTTGTTTATTAGACTTTATTAGTTTGTCAGACAAAACTAATAAAAGCTGTTCTTATTGTGCAGTTTTTTCCGGATCGGTACTATCATCCTTGCTTTGCATGATACAAGTGATGTTTTTCTAGAGGCGGCCAAATTGTTCAAATATTCTGAGAAAGAGATCGCAGCTAGCTTGTTCTTTGGACTCTTTGCACTCTCATGGCTTTTGTTGCGTTTAATTTACTTTCCCTTCTGGATAATTAGAACCTCATGGTCTGTTTTGCATTACTTTCTCTGCAGCCTTTCTGATTAACTTTTTCTTTTCTTTGTTTTTTGTCAAATCATATATTTCTTATCATTTTGGATGCTGAAAAATTGCAGCTACCTGTCTATTGAGGCCTTGATGACGCTGGAAGACTTTCCTGCTGCTTTGTACTATGTTTTCAACACCATGCTCCTCACACTGCTTGTATTCCACGTCTACTGGTGGAAGCTAATATGCTCCATGATCATGAGACAGCTGAATAACAAAGGACAGGTGGGAGAAGATG
Source organism: Tillandsia fasciculata (assembly GCA_029168755.2). Taxonomy (NCBI): domain Eukaryota; kingdom Viridiplantae; phylum Streptophyta; class Magnoliopsida; order Poales; family Bromeliaceae; genus Tillandsia; species Tillandsia fasciculata. The sequence goes on from CM054950.1 coordinate 3,680,697, forward strand.
TTCGATCAGGTACAAAGCATTTTATGTTTACTTCTTGCTTGATGCACTACTAAGGGAAGAATTCTACTTATTGACTCAATTGGATTTTAATCTATCTGGAAAGTTTGTTTTATTGATAAATTTTAGGGTCAACTTCAATTTGCCTTCCGTTGATTTAGCGTCTTTTCACTTTGTCACCCCGTTATTTTAATAGTTTCACTGTACTACCCCATGGGTTGATTTTTGATTAAACTGTAAAATCTTACCATAAAACAAGCTAGCAAAGTGGTACACTACAAACCAGAGAGTGGTAGAATATATAACATTTTACTACTTATAATCTGCAGGGTATGAGCCTTGTTTCATGGCAAATATTTATGGTGAAACAAATATTAAATCAGTGTATCAAAGTGTAACTTTTTAAACCATAGGTCACGTGTCAAAATGAAAATGTGGTAAACCACAGGTCGGGAAATTGAAGTTTACCATAAATTTTATCTTATTTTATTGCAAACGAACCTGTATTGCTGTCTTACCGACTAACCAAATGTAGCTAGGTCAGCAGTGCTGATTTTCTTTCCAAAAATGTTGGCTGATGGCCAAGGATTTAAGTGCCGTGGCACGGGATTGTGCCGAAAACTTGCCCGCACGGTACGGCACGGTGCGTGCCGAGCCGTGCCGATGAGTGCCGGTCACAAAAAATACATGCGTGCCGACACATAATGTCATGAAATATTTATTTTTTTTAGCAACAAAATTTTTTAATTTCTTATTATGTATCTTTATCAAATATTTTGAACTTTATTAAGAAAATTACTTAGTAAATTTAAGAAAAAAGGATTTTGAATTGTGCTATTGGCACGGGGGCTGTATCGTGCCGGTATCTTGTTGGCACGGTACGGCACGGTGGATACGGCCCGTGCCGATGGATACTTAAATCCTTGCTGATGGCCTGTAGATCAGCAGCCATAGATCATTTTGAATTAAATTGCTCGAGTTGTCAGCCAACATACACACATCTTCGATAGGTTTCTCCAGACTGCTTTTTTGTTCGTGAAGGACAACATAGGACCCTACCTGTTTTCTCATAAAAGAAATCAGAATAAATTGTTGCCTTGTCCATTCTGCTTCTCGGCCTGTAACTTGGAAAGTTTGGTCAGATGAATAGGAATTTTATATGATTCTTTTCCTTTGAAACTGCACAGTTGTATCCAAACATTAGGTCTATGGTGTGATTTTATTGATGATTGTTCTATTACAGATTCGGAGGATGAAAAATGATCAAGCTCTAATTCTGTGGATTTATCACTCAACTATTTGGATGGTGCAGACGCCTTCATTTGCCGTCGTAGGCTATTATGATAGTTTATAATCTTTTGTATCTACAATTTTTTTTTTGATCTCAATGATGCAGACGTGAGCCAGATTAGGAAGAGAAGGTGAATAGGAATTAGCGTAGGTAGGGAAAGATGTTATCATCGGAAAATCTTTTTATCTATTTTAATCCTTCAATTTTACAAAACATAATGATTCATAATCCCAGTGTTATACGTGGGCTGTATGTGACGGGATTCTCTTCCGCTTCCTTTATGGAAGGCTTTGGCACGACAAAACAAAGAAAACAATCAGCTGATGAGTATGAATTTTGAGCATCATTCTTTTTTTAATTGTTCAGGTTATGCAGTCCCCCTTTTTTTTTTCTTTTTTCGTTTCGTCTCCTGGGAATGCTGTTTTAGAATGAAATAAAATGCATAATGCTGTTGTAGCAGATCTGCTGCTGCTTCGTTATTGTTGTTGTTGTAGTGGAACTTTCGCGGCAAAAGTCATGGAGAAATTAGTTCTTTACTTTTCATTCTGATGGTAGTTGGTTAGATTTACTAGTGATAAAATGCTGGTTATTTTATTTTGTGTTATGAAATTGACTTTCTGAAAAGAACAGGATTTGTTGATCTGACAAAATGGCTGAGGAAAACTGTAATTACAGCTTAACAAAATGGCCTGCACTTCTGTAAGAGTGGCAGAGACAAAAAAAAAAAAAAAAAAAAAGAAGAGCCAACTTTATTTATTTATTTATTTATTTACTTAAATCCTCTCAATTGTTGACTTTTGCAAGGTTGGTGATTTTAGTCAAATATTACTTTTTGTAAATGGAATTGTAAAAATTGACAGATAATAACTACTAGAGCAATAAAATTTAACAAAATTATTAATTTAACTTTCTAAAATATCTTGATTAATAAAATTGGAAGTAAATGAAGCTATTAATCAAAGAACAAAGTTAGAGGGACCTGTTTAAAATGGTCTATAGTTGAAGGTGTCTCAGTAAACTTTTACCTTTCAATCATTTGTGATTATGCTTTTCGGAGGTTATCAGTCTTATATGCTAGACATTCTCAAATTAAACTATCAAATTTCTCTGTTACTATCCCTCTTACCATTTCTCATTTATCTTAATTGATCAATAGGGCATAGCTTGTGACACCCCAATAGCCCCACATCAGATGCGAATGTGGATGTGTCGAAAGCAGTCTGTGGCATCCCAATAGTTTCACATCGGATGCGAATATGAATGTATTTGGGTGGATGTGTCGGGTCGAGTCTGTGGTACCCCAATAGTCCCACATCGAATGCGAATGTAGATATATCGGATGCGAATGTGGATATGTTTGGGTATATAAGAGGATATGGACACTAGTAATAATAACTTTAGGACCCAATAAATTATTATTACTAGTAGGCCAGATCATTACATAGCTGCTAATTTTTTTTAAAATAAAAATTTTATTTAGAAGAGTGGAGTGGATGGTAGATTACTTACTAGTCAACCTATCTAACATATTTATTTGACAGCAATTAATTTTATTTATTTATTTATTTATTTTTTTTTTTTTTTTTTTTTACTTCACTGAAATTGTGCGGCGGACTGCCCAACAGCACACAATTACAAATCACACTCTTCTGAACAACACTAATATAGGTGTAATGTTTTTTTTTTTTTTTTTTTAAAAAAAAAAGGCAAGACATATAGCTAAATAAGCTTCACTTATTATTTATATGTTACGGACATTTTTATAAATTTTGCATGTTCGTGTCGGACACTCGTATGTCCGTATCGGATTCGTGTTCGATGTGTATATTTCGTGGACGCGCGTTCAATACCGATCCATAACGCATAGAATTAAAAATATATATATATTTTTTTATTTTATTTTTTTTATGCATATATAATATAAGATGATAAATATTTTAGTTTTTTGATGAGTACATATAAATATTTATTGACCAATATAAATAAATTATGTATGATAAAAAAAAATTTTAAAAAAAATATATAAACTATCAATAAAAATTATATTAATTTTTATTCGTATAAGAAATATAACAATATTTTATCAATACTCATATTTTATATATAATAAATATATATTATTATAATAATAATATTATATTTTATTATTTGTGTTCACGTTGTGTTCGCGTCTTAATTTTTTAGAAGCTGCCGAATCGTCGTGTCCGAATCATATCGTGTCTCATATTTCGTGTCAGTGTCCGTAACATTTAGATTATTATAGATTTTTTCAATCCTTTATTTCTAAAACAGCTAACTCAAAACATTTCTTTTCTCTCCAAACTACAAATTAATGTAAACACTCAGCCAGAAAAGCAGAAACATGAAAAAGCAAAACTAAATTTTGAACCAAAACAAGCACAAAAAAAAAAAAAAATAAAAAAAAAAAAAAAAAAAAAAAAAACTAAAACAGCACAGTAAGGAGAATCAATATAAACATCTGGTCAGTGCAACTATATCGAGGCAGCCGCAACAAACAGAACAAAGCAACATGAAGCAAATCAGCAGAAGTTCAACAGAACCATGCTGCCACAATATATTCAAGAAGGAATGAATGCTACATGTATTTTCATTCAAGAAGAGCACAAATCTGACTTAGAAGTACAGTCGGCAGTGCAAGACACAGAGTTCAACCGCGCATGAGTCACATCACAAGTACGGCCACAGACTGCCATCCCACGGATCCGATTCGGGCACTTGCTCACAGAACCACAGTGTGCTTATGGACAATCGCATGCCCACGAAAAAAGGCAAGAAGGTTTAGCATTGGGCATAGATCTGCCAAAGGGCGCTCGTCAATTAGATATATTTGAATATGTATAGAAATTTGCTGAATAAATAGGACTTCTCCGTACCCCCAGAAGCAGTGATACATCCCAACATGCATAACGAGATATATGTAATATTAAATTACAACTACTAAATAAAGTCAATTAATTTTCAACGTCTCAAAACTAAATGAAGTTGATACATATACGCTAGAATCGAAACTTCATTTAAGATTAGTAATTTAATAAATAATTAAAAAATATTAGTTAGAGAAAAAAATTTGGATGCAAAATTTGAAAATATTTTTTTTGCCACCAAAAAAATAAAATATTTGAAAATATTTTTGTTTTGTAAAAAGAAAGAATATTTTGAAATTAAATTAAAATTTATTTATTTTTTATAAATTTGATTCTTTTTAAACTTGATTGTTTCGATTGTTGGTTTAAATATTTGTTAGTGACATAAATATGCATTTAAATTAATTTATTTCTAAATTTTGTTATATTATTAATATTTTTTTAAAACTTTTCTTGCATAAGAAAAAAAATAACCAATTTTTTTTTTCCGCCAAAACGATAATTTTTTATTCATTTTAAAATTTTAATTTTTTAAATTTTGTTATAAATTTGATTTTTTCTAAATTTTATTATTTTGATTGGTGGTTTAAATATTTATTAGTGACATGAATATTCATTTAAATTAATTTATTTTTTAATTTTGTTATATTTCATTTGTTTCGATTATTTTTTATTTGTAATTTAATTTTAAAATTTGATTTGTTTTCGATTGTTTTTTATTTGAGATAATTTAAAAATATAGAAAAGATATAAAATAATATACAAATATTTAATAAATAAAAAAAAAAATTAAAAAGTGAAACTTAGTTTTTCTACGTAAATATTTTTCTGTCTGTCATTTTCTATCCGCTTTTATATATAGTATAGATATAGATATAACTATTTGCTTTTATATATAGTATAGATATGAATTAGGTTGGAATGTTATCGATATAAGTCATTAATGTTATCAATTGTTTAGCCATTGGATTAAGAAATGTGCGGTTATGATGATAGTGGTCCCCTAGGATTTAGTGGCTGGTTGGTTAAATAGTCAAAATCTTAGAGAATCACTATAATCCCAACTGCACATCTCTCGTCCAACAGCTGAAAATTTGATAACACCAATTGTTTGGTACTATCGATAGTATTCCAGTCGAAATCTATAGATATATACTATTTATAGGAGTCTGGCTGTAATACTATCGATAGCACCAAACAATTAGTGCTATCAAATTTTCAGCCCTTAGATAAAAGAATGTACGGTTGGAATTATAGAAGTCCCCTATGATTTGTAGTATTCAACCAACCACTCACTAAATTCTGAAGGACCACTATTATTATGCTATTGATAGCACTAAGTCCTTGATGCTATTAGGTTTTTGACTCTTGGATAAGGAGATTTGCGGTTTGGATGATAGTAGGTTCCTTGAATTTAGTGGGTTTGAAAAAATAATATGATCTAAGGTTGTGTTTGGTTGCAGGATAAAATGGGAATAGCCCATTTTATCCTGCTAAACCACCCAAACACTCACCTATTTTGACAATGAAATTTATCCCTTTCTTAACGGGTTATCCAAGGATAACCCGTTAGGTTGTGTTTGGTTGCAGGATAAAATGGGAATAGCCCATTTTATCCTGCTAAACCACCCAAACACTCACCTATTTTGACAATGAAATTTATCCCTTTCTTAACGGGTTATCCAAGGATAACCCGTTAAGAAATATCCCTTACGACCCTAGGAATAGCGGTAAACCCGCTGTTTATCCCAGGGGTAGCGCTCGGAAATTGTTTTTCTCCTGCGAAATCTTGCTTCTCGCGAATGCCCGCACCCATTTTCGTTAATGGCCTTCGTTATTGCCCGCACCCACCTTCCTCCTCTCGAATCGCCGCCGAATCGCCCATCGTAAATGCCCTAGCTTCCTCGTGTGGGACGCCATAGCTTTCTCCAGAGCTGATCCAGTGGCAAAAGCTTGGAAAATGGTCTTCTTCAATGTTGCACAGCTACCTTCCTCATCCCGCATCGCCCTTCGAGGAAGCGCGATCTCTTGCTGAAATCGTGTCGGACTTCCGAGCTGATCCATCTCGCAAAAGGTGGGAAAAACTGCACTTACCCGTTAATGCCGCTCACCTACCTTCCTCCTCCCGCATCGCCCTTCGTTAATGCCCGATCTCGGGCTTCCTCGTGTCGGGCGCCATCTCCATCCTCTCTACTTCTCTCAATCTTGCAGGAAGCACAATAATTATAAAGATCTCATTTGAGATCTCCCTGAACCAATTGGTAAACCCTTTCTCATGTTTCTTTCTTCCTCTTTACTCTATTGCAACCTGACTCTTGCAATCTGAGGCAAGATTGTCCTCCATTAATCTCGGCGACATTACTGTGTAGTCTATTCGCCAATTAAGTGCGAACACCAACCTCAAAGGTAAGTACTGTGGCTTATTTCTCCCCATTTCGTCTATAAAAGTGAGTGGGATTCATAGATAAACAGTGTGCCTTATTACTCCATCCACAGCACCATAGAAACCCTATCTCTGTTACTATTTTGGTGGTTTTGTATTTGTGCCTGTGTTGCTGTAGAAGTGTTGCTGTAGAAGTGTTCACTGTTGGTTTTCTACCATTGTTCTTATCTCATCCAGGTGATGTTTTATTTGATTATACTCCAAAATAATCGTGCTTTTGTAGTTTAGGCTTTCACATATCCTCTCACGTCATGTTGTTAGTTGGATTAAACAATGTTGAGGGGACCAATAATGAATCAAAAGCACATAATAGTTGGAAAAAGTTTGGAAAATTTTCAGGCTATGATATAATACTGCATTGAGGCTAAGGGTTGGAAAAATTAAGGCTATGATGTAGGGAAAAGCTATATACATATCCATGGAGGGAGGCATGGTTTTTCTTAACTAATGCAGCCGTCATGGAGTCATGTACCGTCTTATCCCCTGAGCCTCTTAAATATGGTTTAATAAAATATTAAACCATATTGAGCATGTTCATATCCTCTCACGTCATGTTGTTAGTTGGATTAAACAATGTTGAGGGGACCAATGATGAATCAAAAGCACATAATAGTTGGAAAAAGTTTGGAAAATTTTCAGGCTATGATATAATACTGCATTGAGGCTAAGGGTTGGAAAAATTAAGGCTATGATGTAGGGAAAAGCTATATACATATCCATGGGAGGGAGACATGGTTTTTCTTAACTAATGCAGCCGTCATGGAGTCATGTACCGTCTTATCCCCTGAGCCTCTTAAATATGGTTTAATAAAATTAAACCATATTGAGCATGTTCTAAAGTACTGTTATATGTTTGAAGCAATATGCATCTGATTTGTGTGTCTATTAATCTCAGATGGCCCCTCTAAAAAGGTTGTCGCAACCTACTTTGAAAAACAATCGGTCAATTATTGATGTTCCCTCCGCTGATAGCCAAAGTTTAGAATGCCCTGTGCAAGAATCAGTAAAAAGTAGGGTCAGATCCTCGAACTGGAAAGAAAAAATGGACTCGGCAATGTTGAACTTAATGATAGAGGAGCATACTCTTGGAAATTTTGTTAATGGGAGTTTTACTCCATTGGCATGGATTAGAATTGTTCGAGACTTCAATGAGAGGACTAAATTAGACTTTACCAAAGTCCATTTGCAAAATCGTTTTAAAGTCTTGAAGCGTCAATATGTGATGTATCAAACTTTAGCAAACAAGAGTGGCTGGGGGTGGGATTACACATTAAACATTCCAACTGCCGGTGACCCTAGTGATTGGGATGTCATTATAGCGGTATGTTATTTTTCCGAGTACTAATTACTAATTTTTACTAAATCGATTTGGCATATTTGAAACTCATATATATTTTTTTAATTCATAGGAAAATCCATCTTACGGTAAGTGCCGAGACAAACCATTTCCTGCATATCAATCTATTGAGTTTTTGTCGGGAAAGGCCACTGCAACCGGAAGGCATGGATTTAGTACTCAAATGGATGTTGAGGATGTTCGTAGCACCTCTTCATCTACTCCTGCTATGCATCCACTTGACATGGAAAGCTTAGGGAAGAATTTAGAGGAGGTTAATGATGCAAATTCGGTTTCTCCAGCTTCGACTCCAATTAAAGTAAGTACCCAGAATGGGGGTAGTGCCTCTGGTCACACTTCCTCCATGAAAAGGGTTCGAGTTTCACCACCAAACCCTACACCAACTTCAACCCGTAGACGAAAAGATGAGGGTCGAAGGGAAGCGATTTATGAGCTCGTTGAATTGGGGAAGAAAAGAACGGAAATAGCACAAGCTATAATGCAACGTGAGTTACAAGCACGTCCAAAAATCCACTCTCTAGAGGAGTGTATGGAAAGGCTTAGTACTGTTGCTAACTTATCTCCTGAGGGTGTGCTTGCTGTTTGTGAGGCTTTGAAAGATGAGCGCAATAGGCCTATTTTTATGACATTAAGTGGCGATCTTTTGTACATGTGGATTGATCGTCATATTGCTATGCACCAGATTTATTCTGGACAAAGGCTTGTTGCACCATCTTTCCCACCTAGCGGACTCTTTTTCCCAGCTGCAGCTTCATCATTTGGGCCGGGACCATCCTCATTTCCACATTCAAGTGCAGCCTCCACTCCTGGCATGCCCACCTTTCATCCTGGACCATCCCCATTTCCACATGCTAGTGCAGCCTTCCCTCATGACATGCCCACCTTTGCTCCTGCAGTGACTACTGCCCCAACTAATATACCCTCATTTCCTCCGGAAATGCCATCTTCCCCTCCTAATTGAATATTAATATATGTTTGAAGAACTATCGCACTTTTTGGGTTTTTGCTATTACTACTAGTGCAGGTTATGAACCTATGTCTAAGATGGTAGATTTCTTAAAGCTATGTTTAAGTTTAAAACAATGTCTATGCATGGTTATTCTTAGGTTGTTGCTTTTTAGTTTTAATATGCAGGTCTTTCATCTGCATTTCTTAATCTGAACTTTTTTATTCTATGGTTTTTATAGTACAATGTGGGCACTATGTGATCAATTGCACTAATTTTGGCTTGCAGTTTTTACTTCTTCTTAGCTTGGAATTTTCACCATGCATGCAGTTTTTAGCTTTTCCTGTTATGCAGAATTTATCTTCTATTACTTAATTCAGAGGATTATCTACTATTTAATTTTAATTTCATTCTTACTAGTTTAGAGGATTATCTACTTTCAATATTTAATTTTGTTCTATTCTCATCTGGGTTCAAATGCTGCTGGAATTAATGTTTCTATATTGTTGCTTTAATTTTGTTCTATTCTCATCTGGGTAAAAAGGCTGCTGGAATTAATGTTTCTATAATGTTTTTATGGAGTTCAAAGGCTGCTGGCTGCTGGCTTCATATTGTCTTTTTTATGTGATTGCAACATATTTTCATGCCCAGCATCTTTCAACATTCAATACATTGTTTGTGACTTCTCTGTACTAATAAAAGCCACAGCCTCCAATCATGGAAAATCTAGATTCTTTCGTCGCCTGGTCAGGTAGTTATGCTGCACTGTGCACTTATTTTAATCAAAGTGTTATTGATATGTATTGCTACTGCTTGTCTGCCATCAACTATTACAAATCTTTGCTTATGAAGTACTAATAAATATATGCAGCCATTTCTTTTCTTTATCCTTGTGTCTTTATGACTGTTTATTCATTTTGGAGTTGCCAAATCTTACTAAATGCTTATGCGGCATGTCTAATTGACCATGCGGGTTCTATGCTTTTAAGTTGCAGATGCTATTACTTGTTGTCTTGAATTTATTTTTGGATTTATTCATTTTTTGTAGCTATAGCTGAGAATAATTCTTGGTATTTTTGTTACAAGCTCTTTGGAAGCTTTGGGGGCTTTATCAGTTTTACTTCTTGGCTTGAAATGTCTGGAATAATCTAAAGAGAGAATCAGAAAATAAAACAATAGAGGTAGAGCAATCATCAAACAGATTCGGAAACATTTTGTGATCCTTGGAACTACACAAAGTATTACTAAGTTTTATTCTATGTAAGTTTTAATTGGATTATGTGTTTGCAATAAGAAAGATGGGTTATAAGCATGCCTGACACATTTGCAGGTTACAGAATTTTTTTCTTTTAATCTAATTTTGCTGGAAAAAGGTGGGTTTTATCCTAGAGATGCTGGAAGTGCCTTAAAATGCTGGAATTGTGCTGTGTGGCGGTGATGAACAAAGGAAGAAACAGGATTGAATGGTTTGGGCGGCAGTAGGGTTGCTCTATTGCAGCCACCATTTATACCAATGGTTTGGGAGGCAGTAGGGATGCTCTATTGCATCCACCATTCATTTTCCTGAGAGCCTTAATTACCTGAGCCAACACTTCTTCTTAAGCCCCTCCATTCATTTCACTATGTTTGCAGTTCTTCTTAGCTTTTAGTTTTTACTTCTTCTTACCTTGCAACTTTTACTATGCATGCAGTTTTTACTAGGCTTGCAGTTTTTACTTCTTCTTAGCTTGTATGATTTAGTCTAAAAGTGCTATTTTTGAAGTAGACCATTCAATTATTTGTCAAACTGTTCTTGTGATGTGTAGCTGTTGATTTGCTCAAACCAAATGAACTTAGTCATCTGCCTGTTATGCAGTTGTTAACATGCAGATTACCTGTTATCTTGTTTTTAGCTTCTATACCTTACTATGTGACCTATTGCACTAATTTTGGGGTGCAGTTTTTACATTGCCTTATATCAGAACTTCTTTTCGTGAAAATGAATGAAATTTGCTGAAAATGAAGGAATTTTGCTTATTGTATGCTGGATTTGTGCTGTAATGATGCTGGAAGTGCCTTAAAATGCTGGAATTGTGCTGTGTGGCAGTGATGAACAAAGGAAGAAGCAGGATTGCATGGTTTGGGCGGCAGTAGGGTTGCTCTATTGCAGCCACCATTTATACCAATGGTTTGGGAGGCAGTAGGGATGCTCTATTGCATCCACCATTCATTTTCCTGAGAGCCTTAATTACCTGAGCCAACACTTCTTCTTAAACCCCTCCATTCATTTCACTATGTTTGCAGTTCTTCTTAGCTTTTAGTTTTTACTTCTTCTTACCTTGCAACTTTTACTATGCATGCAGTTTTTACTAGGCTTGCAGTTTTTACTTCTTCTTAGCTTGTATGATTTAGTCTAAAAGTGCTATTTTTGAAGTAGACCATTCAATTATTTGTCAAACTGTTCTTGTGATGTGTAGCTGTTGATTTGCTCAAACCAAATGAACTTAGTCATTTGCCTGTTATGCAGTTGTTAACATGCAGATTACCTGTTATGCAGTTTTTACCTTCTATACCTTACTATGTGACCTATTGCACTAATTTTAGGGTGCAGTTTTTACTTCTTCTTAACTTGCAGTTTTTACCAAGTATGCAGTTTTAGCTTTTCCTGTTATGCAGTTTTTAGCTTATAAAAGTTGTATTTGGACTATGTGCAGTCATGGCGGGGGCAATCAATCGTCGAATTTTTTCTTCAGAACTTGTGGCTGATCTCATGACATTCTTAGACGAGGAAGAAGACTATTATGAAGAGGTGCATGCATTGCTTATTGAAAATGGGGACTTCGAATCCCACAGCACCATAGTTAATCGGCCTTGTCGAACACGACCATTCACTGGCCATCAGCTAATTCATGACATATTAAGTGGGCATCCTGATAGAGGATACCAACATTTTAGGATGACCACCACTATGTTTATAAGGCTTCGAGATGAATTAGTTGGAAAGGGTTATATACAAAGCACTAGGCATTTAACTGTTGACGAGCAACTAGGAATATTTCTGTTTGGGGTAGGTCATGGTGTGTCGAATAGAGTTTTAGCTGAAACATTTCAACATTCAGGAGAAACGATTAGTAGGCATTTTAATAATGTGCTGCGAGGTATCGTGGAACTTAGACATGATTACATCCAACTGCCGCCTTCTAATGTGGGAGTACATCCAAGAATTTCCGAAAATCCGATGTTCCATCCATTCAAGGTGAGTAAATTACTAATTGTTACTAATTGATTTTTTTACTCGATGAAAGTAATTTAAATATTTGATGTTAACTATTTATGTAACATATGACTTGCAGAATGCAATTGGTGCAGTAGATGGGACACACATACCGGTGATTGTACGGACGAATAAGCAGCCAAGATACCGATGCCGAAAAGGTTTTACATCTCAGAACATGATGGCAGCATGTTCATTCGACCACCAATTTCTATATGTGTGCGTCGGATGGGAGGGTTCTGCAGCTGATATGAGGGTACTACGATGGTGTTGTGAGAGTGGCGGCTTCACGGTACCGCAAGGTAACTAATAATATGCAACAGTAAGATATAGCTTTTACATCCAAGAATTTTGATAAAGCTAGTATCTTTTTTCGTAGGAAAATTTTATCTAGTCGATTCGGGATATGCAAACACTGACCGCTTCCTTGCCCCTTATCGAGGGGAGCGATATCACTTGAGCCAATTCGATGTAAATGCACATGCACGAAGGCATCGGGGACCTCGAGATTTATATAATCATCGTCACGCTCAATTGAGGAATGTTGTTGAGAAAGCTTTTGGAATTCTCAAAAGGCGATTCAAGGTTCTTCGACAAGCAACACCGTATCCATATAAAGTGCAGTGTCGCATTGCACTCGCGTGTTGTGTGATACACAATTTCATCAAGAGGCACCAAGGGACCGATAGATACTTCAACATGCAAATGGACCCATTGCCTACGGACGACGACGAAAATGACGCAACACCTCCTTTTGGCCCAGATGACTCTCGGCGAGGTGATGTCCTTCGCACAATGATCACAGACCAATTGTGGAACACTAGATAGGAAAAAATATGTAAATAATACCAATTTTAGAATTGGACTTATTTCTCTACATGTTGTATCAAGTTTTTTTTCTTATCTTCGCACTCTTTGTATCAACTTATTTCTCTTCCCTTCATCTTGTTGTTTGCTATTTGTAATTGGAGTATTTCTGTGAAATTGAATGCACTCTTCGTATCAGCTAATTAACTATTTAATTAAGCTATGTGTTGCCGCTGCTGCTGGTTGGTTGGGAATGAGAGGTGATGGTTGAATTTTGCATGTATATAGTAATTCAATTTAAAAAAATTATTTGCTATTTAATATAATGTTAATTCTATTTCAAAATTTTGTTTCAGTTTTTAAAGAATTCTATTTAAAAATTATTGCATATTTTTAATATAATGTATATATGTTATTTATGTTATATTACTACATAGAAGTATATAAAGAATTTATTATTAATTTATTCATAACTAAGGAATTTATTATAAATTTGTTAAAATTTCTGCTCATTTAAATATTCATTTGGTTGGCTTAATAATTGAGTTTAATTATAAATTCTTCAAATGATCCTAATATAAATTTTTTATTAATGAGTATTAAATTAATACAAAATTTAAACCAAGAAAAAAATTTATTTATGACTTCACTTATGAAAATATAGCTAAGGGTAGAATTGGTATTATAAATTTTTAACTACTATATCTTTTCACTACTTTTATTTATCCCCATAAATGAACCAAACACTATTTCACCTTTTCCTAAGAATAAAAGCTTTACAAACCAAACACTATTTTTTCTTTATCCCGGAATAAAGAGCTATCCTAGGAATAAAAAAATTTATCCCCAACCTTTTAATTCCCGAACCAAACGGTACCTAAGAGATGAAAATAATTGAAGGGATAAATCTAATGGTAGAAAATTTGGTAGCACTAAATATTTTGTACTATTGATAGCATAGTAATCGGACTCTATCTATATACGTATAAAAGCTATAACGGAGTCGAACACGAATGAGTTGATCCAGCTCGTGCTTGACTCGTTTATGGCCGATTCAATTTTATTTCGAGACGAACATGAGTTAGATCATGAACAACAAGCTAATATATATTCCAGCTATTTCGAATTCGGACAAGAAAGGACAGAGGTCTGCTCATGATTTGAAATTAATTTTCAAAAAAAAAAAATTAACTTATTTTATATTTAAAATTAATTTTGATTAAATTATTTTCAAGCCTACTACTCCCAAGCGGGGAAGTAGACTTGCAGCACTAGATCAAACTCAAGGTTCGGCCTGTGGCTCGACCTGGATATACTGCTTATTGTATGACGTGGTGCGCGACGTTCACGCAACAGTTTTTTTTTTTTTTTTTTATTTTTTTCTTTTTCCTAGATGCGTCCGCGTCTCACATCTCTCTCTGTTCCTTTCTCTCTCTCTCTCTCTCTTCGTGGGTGTAGGGGTAAAAATAATACCATTCACACATTCCTTACGCAACCATCTTCGGCGGGTGCTCGGCGTGAAGCAGAAGAAGAACCAGATCAGATCGGGGGATCGGAGATCGGAGATCGGAGATGGGGCGGCTGTTCTTGATAAGCCTTGAAGGGAAGATCTACAGCTGCAAACACTGCCAAACCCACCTCGCCCTCGCCGACAGCATCGTCTCGAAGGTCCTCCCTCACCTCCCTTCAACATCCCCCTCTTCCCCACCCTCTTTGTCTCTGGATGAATCCTTTCTTTATCGTCGATCGGAATTCCTGAGGCATCAGATGTCAATTCCTCTCGATCGATCGCGATGATGCTAAAGAAGAAATTGTGAAATTTTGTGGTAGTCGTTGCGATTCTTTGCTCGATGATTCTTTTCCTTTGCTTTTCCACATTATTTGCCCTAATTAGCCCCCGATCGAGTTTTTCCCTAACTTTGATCTGTTATCTAATTAAATTTGCTTTTTAATGTAATTTTGCAGCATTCGTGTTGGATCTTTTGACTTTCTTTTTGTTATTACTGCTTACTTTGAGATGATTTCTCCGTCTGAGAGTGGATGCCCAATTCGTGTCTAAATATAGTAATTTGATTGATTGCAAAGGAAGAAGTGCTTAGTTATAATAACAGGAAATCGACGAGTAGAGCATGTATTCGTGCTTGCATCTATGGTTTGGAAGTGAAAAGAAAATAGAATTTATAAAGGATGATTTCTACATCCTCATGTTTATGGTCTTTGGCGGGTTCCTGTACATAAATATCAATGTTTTGACCAGAAGTTAAAATGTTTTGTTGGCTGAACATTTTGATCCAATGCGAAAAGGATTATTAATAACCTCCTGCAAGATTGTTTTGACTCTCACGATCTCACGAATTCAACTGCGTCTAGTAGTAGCATAAACCCTATTAAATGAGGAGACCAATTAGCTTTTTGATGTTGCTTGTCACAGGAACAGTCTATAGAGAACAATTTTTAATTTTGTAAATCAAGACACTTTGAAACTAGATTAATACAAGCCCTTTGATTGTGCATAAATTGATGCTTTGTAGTCTTAGATAAGCTTACTGTTGGTCCAGAAGATGTTTTACTTTTTTATTTATGCGCGATCTCTGTATCCACTTCTTTCGCCCACTTTTAATTACTAGGAAGAAGTTTCTTTAATATTCAGATACTCACTTTGGAGTTTTTTTCTCACCAAAGGTATGCCAATAATTATTGCGACAATGATGGTATCATTATATAATTCTGAATCTTATTGATGAATTGTTTTCATTAACAAGCAGTCCTTGGACATTACAATGTGTGAAAAATATTTAAAAAATTTCATCATCAAAGTTTCTAGAGTCTAGACTCTAATGTACTTTAGTCTGGTTTCCTTTGGGTCTTGATTTTTAAATCCTGCCTTCTCAAAGAAAACAAAATTAAATGTGTCTGCTGGGATGAAACATGTATATCTGCCTTGAAGATCTGATTCAATGCTGCATTGCATACTGCTATACCTGCTATATTTGCAAACTACTAATGTAAATCAAAGACTAGAGCATCACAAGCTTTACTAAATGTAAATCTAAGACTAGTGTATTGCATGCTTAAGTACTCTTGTTGCCAATTTGCCATTAAGAAATCTGAGACACTTGTAGAACTGCAGTTATTAACTGAGAGAATTATATGGAACACTTATATTGTTTCCTTGAAATTTTTGTGCTCTAGTTTTATCTTGATTAAATGGCACTATAATATAGCTGTAGTTGAACATAATGTTTCTGTGTAAATTGTGTTTGTGCATATTGAATTCATAAAGCTGCATCTCATCTTCCTATTTGCATTCTATCCAGGCATTTCACTGCCGGCATGGGAAAGCTTATCTCTTCAGTAAGGTGTAAGTAGCTTAATCCTTCCATAATTATCAACAGTAGGGCATTCTTTAGTCTATTTACTTGTTTTTGGATGAAAATGAAAGTTTTTCTGTAACGACCCGGCACACTAGCAATAATAACTCGTTGGGCCCAAAACATAGCCCAAAATGCTAAAGCCCAGTTATTATTACTAGTGTCCATGTCCCTTATATATCCAAGAATAACTCCATTCCCATCCGATGTGGGACTATTGGGGTGTCACATTTTCTATATAATTCCATTTTTTCCTTTTCTACAGAGCTGTTCCTTATGTATGATAAAACTTTTGGTTGACCGATACTTAGCTGTATGTGACGTTTCTTGCACTACCTATGAGTTCTTGTAATTTATCAAAATGTTTTCTTTTTTTCGTGATCACATTGAATACCTGACGAATCCTTCTAATGCCAAGCCATTAAACTACAATATATGTCATGAAAAAAAATCTTATAATTCATCATCGATCCACGATTTGACCCTACTTGATTGCTCATATAATTCATGATCTAATTTTGACATGGACCTCATTGTTTTAATTCAATATCAATCATTGTTCATGAGTTTCTGTTTGTAATCTACTATCTTTAACTGAGGCTACTCGATTAGAAAGAATTAATAATGAGTCAATCACTCCTTCAGGCTTTATGTAACCAATGATATAAAGGCCGTGTCAAACCGGTTGGTTCGATCGGTCCGACCGTGATCTAGTCTATAATGCGGTTTGGTTCAATTCTTTGAACCAGATAAGCCAAAAAACTGCTTTGAACCATTTGAACTGGTGGTTCAACCATCGAACTGGTGAACCGGTCCGGTTTTAATCAAGTCGGCCGGATTTTTTTGTATCAAGCCATATTAAAATCTTACGGCTTAAATCAACTTAACTGATTTTATTTTCTATTGGCAGATTAATCTTATAAAAATTGAAAATTATAAACTTACTAGTGCAATAACCCGCGCTTTGCTGCGGAGAATTACCATTGAAATAAAAAATTATACATAATAAAATATGAGTTGCTGAAAATAATGTAGAATATGTAATTTAAATATACCAATAATTTGAAGTGAAACATCGAATCCTCTGAAGTAAACAGAAGAGAAGAGTTCATGTCAAGGATAAATTAGAAAAGTATGTCTGCCATTTAGTTAATTGTATATGAAAATTTCCTGCTACTTTGTTGGGGGGAAAAAAATATAAAAATTAACTGCCCAACAAAGTTTTAAAAATAATCCACGAATCACTAAAAAGTAATGAATCAACCGGGTAGAAGAGCAAACCAATTGTGGAATTAAAAGGCATGCCAAAACCCAAAGAAAGTGGATAAAACTCATGTGGAATAAACTATGGGCATGCAAAAATGCTTAATAAAAAACACTTCTTTTTGGACAATCCCTACTTATAAGTAAGACAACGCAATACAACAGCTGATGACGAATAAAACAACTAATACAATAGCTAAAATTGAATAAGAAATGATAGAGGAGAAAAAGGGGCAAGAGTAACTAATTATTAGGAACATACAAATAAAACAACTCATTTTTGCTTCTTTGTACTTTATTTTCATTCAATACTTCAAGAAAAATATATATGTAATTTATAACGCTTGAGGAGATGGAAAAAGGAGTCCTGGTGTATCTTCTTTTTCTTCTTGTTCTCCTCCTACAAATTAAAAGGCACATCTTAGAAGTAAATAGTGGATCAAACACAACAATCACATGGAATTGGAAGCACCTAAACAAAAAAAAAAAAGCAATATCAAATTGCAAACCCATTGAGAAATTTTCATCAAAATTATCAAAATAGCTTTTATTTTTCATCAAAATTATCAAAATAGCTTCTCCTGTGTTCCTCTTTTGTTATTCATTATGCTACTGCTGTTGCTACTTCTTTTACTTTTGACCATTTTGCTAATGCTGCGAGTGCTGTTGCAGCCGTTGCTACTGGTGTTCTTCTTCTCCTTCTTCTTCTTCTTCTTTTGACATTGATTGTCTTGGGGCTGGTAGTGCTATTGGTGGTTCTCCCAACAATTTGATATTTTGATGCATTCGAAATCCACGTCTGATGCCTCATCAGTTATTAAAGCAATTTGTTAAGATTTGTTGTTATACTCAAACGGTCTCCGAGTTGAGTTAAGAATTTTACACTTAAAATATAAAGTTCACGCTAGAATTGGTTTGAAAACAAATCATGAAAGCGAAAAAGAAGAAGAAGGAGAAAAAAACATTCTTGAAAGGGCATCTTTTTAGAAGATTCTAGCAATGGTTACTTATCCACAAAACTAAAGCCCTGTGTTAGGCTCTTATTAGGCAATTCGGCAAATTTCAATCACATTAACTTAATCTTATATTGAGAAATACACCTAGGTGATGAGTTAGTTAGCTGTGAAGATAATTCTCAACTAATATGCTTAAGCATACCAAATGACATACTGTTGAAGCTTTCAAGAATTTAATTTCTTAAAAAACAATAATTGCATAATCTGTTTAAGGTATACCATATCAAAACTACCAACCACACTCCTGTCTATCTCTAAACAATAGTAATACTATGTAATAAAAAGTAATGCTACACTTAACACTCTAATGACGTACCCACTCATATTTGCGTAGTAGTGTGATTCACCCATCATGTGAGCTCACATAGCACTGCCCCGCAAATTGATCAATTAGTGCAATTTTTTTTTACATGCGAATAAAAGAGTGGACAAAGTTTTTCTTTTTAGGCTAAACAATGCAATCTACAATAGTTTACTACATGCTGATACGGAAAATTTAAATTGGATAACTGGTGTAATTTACCAAAAGTATAGTGCATGACAAAAGAATAAAGAAAAAACTATCAAATCAATATAAGTTAGATAGAACAAAAATATCAAGTATCAAATATAATCAATATAGAAAAAATTTAGGAGAGATGCAACTTTGCTTACAAAGAGAATACAAGGAAAAAAGAAAAATTATGTATAAAAATAAAACATTACGCTGCTTCAAAATCCTATCAAATATGCGAACTAACCTGAATTGGCATTCCAACCAATATGTGAAGAGAAGTGTAATACTTGTAGAATCCCACAAAAATTGAAGCTACACTCCTAAATTGACAAAACATCAAACACATACAGTGCAAAATAATCTTTGTAGAAATTCGATATAAGCATACTTAAATTGGCGTTTCACCGAATAGGTGAAGAGCAAGATCACCTTGCACAGATTTGAAAGCTTTAATGAAACTCAATATAGAGCAAAAAATTTAAAAGATGATTAATAAATTACAAAATACAAAGCAAATTAAATCTATTTGTTAGGTCATTTAATAACTTAGAACTGAGTTTCAAAAGCCAAAAAAAAAAAAAAAAAAAAAAAAAAGAAGAGAAAGATAGTGGTGTTGATTAGTTCCTAAGTTTTTGTTTCTTTATTTTGACAAAAAAGGACTTTGCAAGTTAAGAATCCAATAACAAAATCATAAGCATTCATGGTGCTTTTAACCATATATAGAACTTGGAAAAAGAAAATTCAACTATTATCTTAAAACTATACTTATAAACACCAAAATGATACAAACATTTTAATTAATAACTACAAAATACACTGAAAAATGCTAATAGTCAATTATCAACACCATATGTAAAGACTCTTGAAACATAATTTTAATACAAAATTGACTGCATATAGCCAAGGTTAAAAAATTACACAGGAACATTAAATTGGGTGCTAAAGAATAAAGTTAAAGAATATACAAAGACCCAACTATAGGCTATTTTAAAATAAATCCCTCTTTTTTTTTTTATTATTGATATCCCAACTACTTTTATCTGGTTTGATTTGAATTACTTATGTAAGTTGCTTTGAAGACTTAGATCAGTTAGATAAAGAGCATGAACAATTGTTAAATTTAAGATAATTGCCATGGAATTAAGGTATTGCCAAACAAACAAATGAATAGAGTTTAAATCAAAATAAACAAAAATAGTATGGGTGTCAATCAAGAAAAAAAAAGTTGAAAGATTGCATTTTGAAATGGCATATAGTTGAGGGTTCTCCATAATAAGGCAGTAAGAACGGGAATTCCAAGAGAATAAGATATTTTCTCTACAAAATCATCTATTAAAACTAAGAAATTCATATTTTCATTTAACGAAATTGGATGTTTAAGCAAATCCTACTCACCGTGAACAAAAACCACCAAATAATTCCAATTTTTTTTGTAAAACAGGTAAAAAAAAAAATAGATGAAAAAATAGGGAAAAAAAGAGAAAAAATTGAGGAACTCTCCCAGTTGATGTTGGTCTCCGAGAGGGCGAGGCTCGCCACAGTTGATGTTGGTCTCTGAGAGGGCGAGGCTTGCCACTGCTGCCACCGCCACCTCGATCTCCACAATCATTGCCTACGCCTCCAGCTCCGCTGTCACCGTCTTGGTTTCCACCGCCTCCGCCACCGCTACGACCACGCCGCTAAAGCATCTTGTACGGGTTCTATAAAAACTTCACAAAGAAAGAGAGGAGGTAGGGTTGTGGGGAGTTGGGGAAAGCGGATGACATATAAGAGGAAAAAGTGTATAACGCAAAAGAGAGGGTAGGCAGTGCCCTAACCAATTCAGGAGGAGAAAGAAAAAGGGGGTTGTGGGGAGGTGAAGGGATGGATGCTGGAGAAGAGGAGAAGACATCAAGGGGAGATGAGGGGTTGTGCTGTGGAGGAGAGAGAGAGAGAGAGAGAGAGAGAGAGAGAGAGAGAGTAGACAACCATTGTAAAAAAAAAAAAAAATCAAAAATATTCCAAACTACGAAGGATGCGCCACGTCAGTTTAGAAACATTGGCGATTAATATAATGGTATACATATCTACTTAATTTAGTCTAGAAATCATTATTTTAGAATTAAGTATGATATTAGAACAATAATATATGCATATTTTTTTCTATAATAAAATTAAAAATAATAATTAAATATTTATAATGTTATGCTGTCGGCGTTGAAACCAGTGACCCTTGTCCAGTAACATTTTCGGGTCGCTATTCGACCTGGTTTTTACAACATTCCACATAACCATGAAAAGTGTATATTATTCATCTTTGCATGGAATTTTTTAATTCCTAGTGTAACTTTTGGAGGGCTGCACCATGTTCTTATTGATTTTCAAATTTTCTGTACAATGTTATTTGAGGTGTAGCAGACAACACTTGGATGATTAGCTTGTGCAAGATGATTCTGAAGATCATATTACTTGCATACTATTAGTTTTGGATGGTTAATCTACTAGCTGACATTAACTCAGAAATCAGCCACTTGTATGTAGGGTTGCGAACTATTGATCAAGTACTCAGGCGTTACTTTTTCCTTGTAACTGGTTTACTTTTTTGGGAGCATCTGTGATCTCATAAGGATATCCTGTACTATTGAGATGATAGTAACGGAAAGTTATGTCAGGGTTTAAATTGGTTTGCTTTGGAAGACCTTTAATTCCTCCTTTGGAGCTAAAAAAAGGCCTCGCAGGCAATTGATTGTAGGCACAGAGTCCAAGATATGGCTCTGTGAATGTGTATGTTTGCATTATCATTTATCTGTTTCACTAGTTAGGGCCCCTCGACTATCGAAGATGTTGAAGCTACTTCAGATGCTGACTAGTAAGTAAGCCTTAGAATAAGCTCAAGTGCATTCTGGTAAAAATGGAGATAGCCATGTTCACTGTCAAGAGATTAAATTACCTTTCATTCGCTTAATCCCCCACCACCAAAAAGAAGAGAAAAAACTATTGCCTGAATGCACTGGTGAAATAGAAACCCCTATCCTTCTTTGCCTGCTGCGCTAAAAGGGGCATTCTGCTCCTTTGCAGGCCTATAACAGATAAAGGGCATGTTATCAGTTTTTGTTATGAACTAATCCCATGTTTGTGGTTAACGGCTAATTAATTTTTAGCCATTTTATGAAAAGTGTCATGTATTTTCAGAAAATTTGGATTATCCAGTGCTTGTCCTATGAGAAAGATTAACCTTGAGATCGTACCTCTGATAGCTTGTTGTGTGTCCTTCTGGCATAGAAGTCAGTCTATACTTTTTGTAATACTCAATTGCATTATTAATCTTCATCTCATTATGAACAGAGTGAATGTGACTGTTGGAATCAAAGAGGAGCGCATGATGTTGACCGGGATGCACACTGTTTCTGACATTTTCTGTGTTGGTTGTGGCTCCATTGTTGGCTGGAAATATGTAATATGGCTATATCTTATTTTGATCTGTACCCTCAGGCTCTTCGGCATTGCGCAGACAACTAAATATTGACTTTGTTACAGGAAGCTGCTTATGACAAAAATCAGAAGTACAAGGAGGGGAAATTTATCCTTGAAAGGTTTTCTTTCAACATTTAAGTTTCTTATGCATGCTTTTTAATAAAAACTATCAGTCAAAATATAAATCAAATTCGGTACATTGTTTGATAGTTGTTGCATTGCATATTACTGGTAAAGCTACTGAATAAGCTTTTCTATGCACGAGCAGGTTCAAAGTGTCGGGCCCTGACGGAAGCCACTACTGGGTGACTCACGACACTCACATGGGTGGTAGCGATGTCGATGATGCGAATGAAAGTTAAGAAATGCTCCCATCAATTTCTTTGAACTGTAAATAAATCTTCTCTGTCAACTTTCTCTCTGCATGAAGACTTCCTTCTTTATCTGCATTGTTGACATGATCTTATGTATATATCGTTCTGAAAGTAGTGCTTCTCCTTTATCGCCTGCTAAATGTTGGTGTAGTGCAAATTTATCCATTTGCAGATTGATGAATTTTTTATTATTGGGGCTAAAACCGGTGCCTCGGTGTCTATTTCTGATGCTTTTGTTCATGCACTAGTATTGTAAACATCATGTAGTCTATTTAGATGGTCGTAGGTACCGTGTCGCATAGAAAGTACTAGAAAAATTCAACCCTTCGTCGGTAATAAGATCGTGTACAAGGACTAGCAACTGCGTGTAAGGTGTTGCAGATATTCTTCAGAACGCAAATGATTTTAAACATTTGCGTCCAAATTTTTGTTCCTCGGTTTTGTTTGTTGGCTATTTATTTATGGGTTTAAATAGATCCAGGAGACTAATAAGTTGAGTTGGGTGAGTCCAATAAGTTGAGTGGGGCTGCGGTCCACAATAGACCTAACGGCAAGAGGTCAAACAATAGACCCAACGTTCAGATGGGTTGAGTCCGATCGAGATCCGTGGGCGTTTTGTGTCTGTACGCTTTAAGTGAATTGGTTACGTATTTGTAACAGCTCGAGCTTTTGTGATTAATGGTTAGCGCCAACGATCCTACATTTATGTTGCATGTCACGTTCCAAAATCCTTTTGAAAAAGCATTTTTGGAAGAAAATTTTATTTGAAATTAGAAAAGTGTTTGAAATTTTTTTTATTTTTAATGTTGTCTGAGGCGCATACAGACTCATTGCATGTATTGATTTTTTTTTTTTTTTATTCATATGGATGGTCTTTTCCTATATATATATGAGAAGTGCTACATGTACACCCCCAAAGGGGGTGTACATCATACACCCCCACCCATCTATAGTGGGGGTGTTTTTTAGGGTCACATGAAGTGACCCCTCATCACACCCCCACCATAGATGGGTGGGGGTGTGAGATGTACACCCCCTTTGGGGGTGTACATGTAGTATTCTCCTATATATATATATATATATATATATATATATATATATATATATATATATATATATATATATATGTGTAGTAGGGCATAGAAGAAAAATCAATGCAACCATAATCATAACAACAAACTAAATAGGGAGGAATCAACATAATAGCTGCAACTGTAATTGATCCACAAACCTTAATCAAGAATAAAAAAATCACTAGAATACAAAAATTAAATCAAACTCAAAGCTACAAATTCAAGATACATAATCTCTACATAATAAGAGAAATAATAAATGGAAAGCAAATCAGGAACTAGCAACCAAAATTCACAGCACGAATTATCTCGGCGCTAATTAACCATGTCCTCCCGCGGCGCCAATTCCCCAATGCCAAGCAAGAAATATAAAAAAAATATTCACTCCCTAATAAACAAAAGAGTGCGATAAAAAGATAACTGCATTTAGTCAACTGATGAAGATAAATAGGTAAAGATCATAAAATAAAATACCATCTAATGCCACTATTGTAAACGAGAGTCAATTATGTAATGCAATGAAGATATTAACTACAATAGTAAGATAATATATAAGCTATCTGAGTAATGCCATTACTGTAATCGAAACAGCTAACCAAATGCTACGTATAACTCAAACAAGAGTACTATAAATCAACTAGAAATATAGATCGTCCAAAGTCATACTCACTCATTATGGTCTGCTATAAAAATCCGACCTAAGCTTGCCCACTAAATCACAGGACCAATAAATAAATTCCACTCCAGAGGGAAACAATATGTTGGACCCAAGGTCGCTAACCCTGTTTAATCGCAATGTACATGAGACTTGAAAATGAAGTACTCAATGCGACGAACTCTATCTAAAAACAACACCCTCCACTAAGCTGGCAAACTAAAGCACTCAAGGTCGTAAACCCTGTCTAAGAGAAACAGTGCCATCTCAAGTTATAGTCACATATGTATGATCTAGGCTCCAACAATAACTCAGACTCCACAGTCTAATCAAAGCCCATAGTCAAACAATAAGGGGCTAAGAAGTACTCTCCAAAAGTGTCAATGAAACCAAATAGGTCCATACTCACAAGTATAATCATAATCTCAAAATTGACTAGCATGCTACATGGCCCCCTACTAGGAATCCATTTAAAAATAGAGATGCGGGAAGCCCGAAATTTTTTTTTTTTTATCCTTATCATGGGACGTACTAATCCGTCACAAATATTGAGTTTCCTATATCCACACGAACAGAGTCTTCTCCGTATTTGCACGGTATACCAATTTTGTAATGATTTGAACTTCTGCAAATGGTGGGGTTATGGTGAAGAATAGCTTGAAGGACCATTCGTACGGTCCTGGTAAAGCTTCAAGCTAGTTGAAAT
The DNA here is from genome assembly GCA_029168755.2 of Tillandsia fasciculata. Classification (NCBI taxonomy): domain Eukaryota; kingdom Viridiplantae; phylum Streptophyta; class Magnoliopsida; order Poales; family Bromeliaceae; genus Tillandsia; species Tillandsia fasciculata. Next base: position 3,706,083 of record CM054950.1, read on the forward strand.
GTTTTCGGTGCAGATTCGGCATGAAAACGAAATTAAAAGAATATTGAACTTTAACCAATTGAGTGAGAAACAATCAAGAGACAATTGTGGATAAGTCCAAATTGGGTTCCGAAGGTTTCTAAATAATTAGGTGAGAGTTGGAATCCCAAGGAGCAAAGTTGAAAATTTTTTTGCGAAGTAAATCGGAGCTGAGAGGGGTTCAAGATCCATACCTTGGTGGGACGGACCGAACCTTAGTCTTGAAAGATTGGACCCTAGAGAAGAGTTCGGACCTTCCCTGTGAACCCTGGGAGTTTTGGGTCTGGGGACTGAACCGTGATCACACGGACCTGTCTGTTAGTAAGGTTCTCAGATAGGCGTTCGGGGACTGGTCCATAAAGCACGAACCGGTCCATCCACGCATAGGAAGCCCAGAGAAAGGGGCAAAATTGTAAATTAGTGTCATGCCCCGAGGCGCTAGCCGGAAATTATTTTGAAATCAGAGTTCGAAAAACTAGAAATTTTTTTTTTCAGCTTCACTTCAAAAAATAACAAACTCGCCACAAATATAGAGTTTCCCACATATCTGCACGGCGTACAAATCCCCAATAATAACAATCAAAATAAGCATTCACAACTCACAATGTACTTAAGAATACTATTTATTAATCAACTAAGAAAAATCTCTAATCAGTCCATCACATAATATATATGAATATCCAAATAAGATATGATCCAATAGATACAATTTGAAATCCATGTCCACTCAAATAACCACTAATTGAACCTGAACCATTGAAAGAAACGTAATATAAATAACAGAACCAGGTAGTCGCTAGCTCTATCTGCCGTAACCTCACGCCACGCCCGTTTCCGCATCACCGACCTTATCACCTGTGGAGAAGGGGGTGTGAGAAACCAAATATAGATTCCCCAGCATGTACAACACGCCACGAAGACAACCCGTGCTTATCGGGAGAAAGAAATATGATGGTGATAATAACAATATATATATATATATATATAGAATTAGGCTAGAATACTATCGATAGCAACAAGCCTTTGTTGCTATTAAGTTTTTAACCGTTGGATGAAAAAATATAAGGTTTGGATTATAGTGGGCCCCTAGGGTTTACTGGGTGGTTAGTTGAATAGTAAATATCTTAGGGGACAAACATAATCCGAACCGCATATCTTTTCATCCAACGGCTGAAAACTTGATAGCACCAATTATTTGGTGCTATCGATAGTATTCTAGCCGGACTCTATATATATATATATATATATATATATATATATATATATATATATATATATATATATATATATATATATATATAGTGAAGACCAAAGGTAATGCAAGAACAATAAAATAAAGTATAGTAATCAAGATAAAAAATAATGCTATGATTGTAATACCACAGTCCTCTGTAGTCACGCCCCGGGAACAATTTGAGAACCAAAAATATAGAAAAACCTTCAATTTTTGTGAAGCAATTTTTTTTTTTTATAAATCCCGCTCATGGAATGTGCACAGACCCACCACACATATAGGATCTCACTATACAAATGAATAGTCTCTCCTGTATATGCACGGCGTAGACACATTTATAATATACACATCAACGACTTACAGAGTTTGCGGAAGGAGAATTAATATGAATTTTAATTAAGTATAGATTTGTAAGAATTTAAACAAGAAGCCAAAATACCAAGTTTTGAAAACGGCGCACACCCGACACAATTAGTTAAAAGCCGAATAAACAAATACCATTCAAAATCCGCGTCCACACGACGCATTATTTAACTATTCAAAAACCATAAAACCATTTCCAACATTCACTTATTATCCACAAAACCACATCACATCAAGTCCATCCAACAGATAAGAATAAGATAAACCAACAACTAAACTGAAGTAAAAGAAAAACCAAAATGAAAGTCTGATGACTCGCTAAGCGGTGTCCTCACGTACATTCCATCCCCCACTACCACTAAATCCTGTAAAAACAGTGAGGTGAGAAATACAAAATGAATCATGTTTCTCAGTGGGTATAACGCGCCAACGGGGACAAGTCGTACTCACTGGATAACACGACAGATAAATAAGCTGAATAGCAATGGTAGAAGGAACTGAATGAAAGTAAACTATAGTGTCAACTGATAACAAATGAGAATTGTAAATCAAATATAGGGAACCGCTACCATAAATAGTCATTCAGAAAACAAGAACTCATAATTAACCGTAATAACCCAATCACAACTGCCTTGTCGGTCTGCAGACCTCAGGCACTGCCACAAACCTACTCGATGTGCCGGTGCAAGGAAACTCCATCTGCACTAACCGTGGCACTACAATAGCCGCAAGGGGTCTTCTCACGCAAAAGCGCAATGTAGGGATCACGAGTCAAGTACGACCATCTCTCCGGAAAAGTACGGTGGCCAAATCACAAGTGTGCGTGAAATGCGCCATGAGCGTGATGATCAAAGATAGATCATAATCAACCGCCATGATTAATCTTATAGTAATAAGCAAGTAGAATCGACCCAAAGAACACATGGAGTGTAAATAAAGGAGACCAAATATCTAATGCACCTAGATGTTTACGGATGTCTCGATATTAATGTATCCGTCAAGTAATTGTTAACTACTGTAAAAGTTCATTATTCCGCTTACGCTAAGTCCAAGAATTAACTAAGCAACACAATAACCGTGTATCATGAACATCTACGACAAAGGAAGTATAAACAAGTGCCAATAGAGGAGATTCCATAATAACCATGAAACAAGATAAACAACACTATTTGACATAATTTAGATAACAATAATAAGAAGAGAAGGATCGAGTTAATCAGGTCAACAACATTCTCGACTTCGGATCGAAGTACTCACCTCAGCCGGTAATCTCGACTGTTAGCTTCACCCAATGGATCACCTGAACCTAGACAAGATCCACCAATAATAGTCAACACCCAACAACAATGACCAGCAAATTAGTGATCCCAATCACTAAGCCAAAGATCCAAATCGTTCCAACTTGTCGAAACAATTTTTTGATTCTCGAACTGTCGCACCCGATCGATTCTTCGATAAAAAAAAAAGATACCCAAACGACTTCGCCGTCGTCTCAAACAAGGACAAATAGTCCAAAGGTCCCACCCACGACGTTCTCACTGTCCGGGAATTCCCACCCGTGCTATTTGCACAAAAGTTCCCACCATGCTATTTGCTAAGCTGTTAGACCTTTGAGTAGATGCTCGGTCGAAGGCCCTAGTCAAAACATCTCGCCTTATCGCACTCACTGTGCACTTTCGTCTGCTATAATATTCTGCCGACTATGTAGACGAAAGTGGATCGGTGGGAGCGACTTCTTCACATATATCTAGTGGGCCACCCGGCAGATGCACGAGGATTGAATTTGAATATTCCCTATCTCGTTTAATCAAGGATGATTGATCCGGGACGATCTAAACTCCGGATAAGTCTCATCCATTGAGGATAAGGCGGAGGCGGTTACAATTACTCCGGATAAGTCTCAATCATTAAGGATAAGGCGGAGGCAGTTACAACTACTTCGGTTAGGATAGGGATCGAGGTAGTTTAATTGGATCGGGTTGTTAAAACCAAATTGGATAAAGCCAATTTGGTTAAGAATAAAATTGTTATTGTTTCTTATCTTTTGTAAGCCTAAGGGCTATAAATAGGGGTCTATTGGCTCTTGTAAATTCATTCCCAGTTAGAGAGTAAAAATAGAAAGCTCTTCCACCTACAAATATATTCTTCGTCTTCTCTTTTTTTCTCTCATCCGGGTTTCAGATATCCATCGGGGAGGCGCTGCGACATCTCCTCCTCCTCCGACGGATCAAGTGGTATCAGAGCGCCAGATCCTGGCGTATGGTGCGAACCAGAAGCGTCTACAAAAATACCAGCGAACAACTCTCCGTCCTCAACATCTTCCGCAGGCCATCGACGAGGAAAACAAAGAGCCCGCCTACCATGTCCGCAGACGAGCAGATAGCGACAACGGCCGACCTTGCCGCCAAAGTTGCGACGTTGTCTGATGACATGAAGACCGTCTTAGATTGGATCAAGGCCCAATCTGCAGCACCATCGGCAATACCGGTGGAGAAGAGCGGTCGACTCTCAGGAACTCCTCCAAAGGCGCATGTGACGCCGATGAAGGGCACTGCCGAGGGTACCTCGGGTGCGCGAGACGACGACGACTCTGACGATGACGGAAGCATCGCTCCGTCGCTTGCAGAAGGAAGATCACAACCGTTCAAGGTTGAGGCCAAGATCGAGATCCCCAACTACGACGGCACTGTCGACGCTGAAAAATTGGACGCTTGGCTCGACCAACTGGAGACGTACTTCGACCTCTACAACTATAGTAGCGCGAACAAGGTAATTTTCGCAAAACTAAAACTTGTAGGTCATGCATTGACTTGGTGGAAGGCCATTCTCCAAAATTCCACCAATGAGGATTTTACCTGGAGTCAGTTTAAACGATTGATCCGCCAGGAATTCTACCCTATGGGGTATGAAGAAGAGCGATGGAAGCGCTGGCATGTCCTGCGCCAAAGGCGCGACCAGACTGTGCAGGACTACACCACCGACTTTCGGCGCCAAGCATTGGCGCTTGGCATCTCCCTTGACGATCCACAGATTTTTCGCAAATTCACTGCCGGCCTACAGGAGCGTATCAATGATGAGCTCCGCCTCTTCGGTGTTCGTGATATCGCCTCGGCAAGCCAAACAGCCATGGCGATCGAGCGGAAGAATAAACAGTCTCGCGGGGAGAAGCCATTTAGGGAGTCTGCCGAGGGCTTCAAAAAGGCCAAAAAGAAGGGCTCTAAAAAGAAGGGCCCATCTGATCCTGATTTGTACTGTGATCATTGTAAAATCACAGGACATGTCAAGGATCAATGTTGGAAGCTCCATCCAGAGTTGAGACCGAAGAAGAAGGACGATCGTGGCAGACGCACAACAGCAACGACAACAACGATGGCAGCATCGACAAGTGATGCTCCTACCTTAATCGGACGGATTGATCAAGCGGACACTAGTTTGTCTCTGATGGCTATGCCGAAGGAGACAAGCCTGTGCCCGTCAAATCCGACTGATAAGAGAGAGGAGTTGTTCACTTTCCGAGTTCAAGTCAAAAATGAGGTGATCGATGCTATTATCGATCCCGGCAGCCAAAAGAACTTGATCTCAGAGAACCTAGTTCAAAAACTGGGTTTGTCGACTACACCACACCCACACCCATATCCATTGGGGTGGATCAACAGCAATATCGAGATGAAGATCGATCGCCAGTGCAAGGTGAAGTTTGCAGTGACTGGCATCTATATCGATGAAATGGTGTGCGAGGTTGTGCCGCTGAACATTTGCAACATCATCTTCGGCAGTCCCTACCTATGGGACCGCGACGCTATCTTCTTCCGTCGTCCTCAGCAATATCAATTCATTAAGGATGGACAAAAATTTTTGTTCACCACAGAGCCACTGTCAACAACAACAACTGTAGACCTGGTAACCGCTTGCCAGGCCAAGAGGATGATCAATGCCTGTCAAAAGTTTGCCTTACTGGTCATTCGGCCAGTTGAATCGGAGGAGGCAAACAGCAAGGTATTGAGCCTAGCATGCAAAGAGAGAACGGACGACGTCGCCAGGCTGATAGGCGAGCATCAGGATCTGTTCCAAGAAGTCCAGGGACTGCCACCAAAGCGAACCGTGGAACATGAGATCCAATTGATCAGCGATGTTCCGTTACCGAATCTCGGCATGTATCGAAACTCGGTAATGGAGAATGAGGAGATAAAGCGACAGGTGACCGAGTTACTCGAGAGTGGTGCTATCAAACCGAGTAGCTCCCCCTGTGGCTCCCCGATCGTGTTGGTGCCAAAGAAAGATGGCGGGTGGCGAATGTGTATCGACTACCGCGCCCTCAACAAAATCACCATCAAGAATCGGTACCCCTTGCCGCGGATCGATGATCTCTTGGACCAATTGAAGCATGCTCGCTACTTCACCAAACTGGACCTGAAGTCAGGCTATCATCAGGTTCGAGTCTGAGAGGATGACACTTGGAAGACCGCATTCAAGACGCGACAAGGCCTGTTTGAATGGCTCGTCATGCCGTTCGGCCTTTGCAACGCACCGGCCACCTTTATGCGGCTGATGAACGACGTTCTACGCCCCTTTCTTGATGACTTCGTGATCGTCTACCTTGACGATATCCTCATCTACAGTCCATCGTGGGAGGAGCATCTGACCCATGTTGAGAAAATTTTCATACTGCTCAAGGAACACCAGCTCCGTTTAAACCCTAAAAAGTGTGAGTTTGGCAAGCAAAGCCTGGTGTACCTCGGGTTCGTGGTGGGCGGCGGCGAGCTTCAGATCGACCCAGACAAGGTCAGGGCCATCAAGGAGTGGCCTCGGCCCAAAAATGTGATGGAAGTACGGAGCTTCATGGGCGCTTGTCAATATGTCCGAAAGTTTATCCGACATTTTTCTGTCCTAACTGCCCCTCTGCATGCACTAACAAAAGCGAACCAAAAATTCGAATGGAGTTCGAAACATGAGGACACATTTCGACTTTTGCAACGGAAGATATGCGAGGCGCCTGTCCTTGCCCTACCAAATCTGCAACGACCTTTCGAGTTGGAGGCAGACGCGTCGGGATATGCTATGGGGGCTGTCTTGATGCAAGACGGTCGGCCTGTGGCATACTACTCCGAGATGTTTCAAGGAGCTCAAAAGAACTACCCGACTTACGACAAGGAACTCTTGGCACTACACCAGGCAGTAAAGCATTGGCGAATCTACCTACTAGGCAAGGAGACAGTGGTGCACACAGACCACCGCCCACTACAATATCTCCAAACGCAATCCAAATTGCAACAGGCACGGCACATGAAGTGGATGACGTACTTACAGCAGTTCAATCTGGTGATCAAGTACAAGAAAGGTGCTCACAACAAGCTGGCTGATATGCTATCACGACCACCGGTGGCAGCACTTTGCTTGACGACATTAATGCAGATTCAGCCAAATTTTCATGACTATGCCAGTTTGTATGCAGAAGACTCAGATTTTCGAGTGGCGTTGGCCGACATCGAAGCAGGACAACCTACCGAGTTTGCCTTGCAAGAAGGTCTACTGTACAAAGGTGCACTACTATGTGTGCCTAGAGATGGTAATCGAGCACGGTGGATCCGAGAAGCCCATACCTCGAAGGTGGCAGGTCACTTTGGGGTGAACAAAACCTTGCAGAATCTCCAGCGCTATGTCTATTGGCCTCACATGCAAAACGATGTGGCACGATTTGTGAAGGGATGCGTTTTGTGCTGCACATCCAAACCCGCTAATCGAAAGGTGGGCCTCTACACTCCTCTTCCGGTGCCGACTCGTCCTTGGGAAAGTATCTCCATGGACTTCTTAGGAGGCCTTCCGAGGACCCGACGGGGACACGACTATCTTTATGTGGTGGTCGATCGGTTCTCCAAAATGATAGCACTTGTGCCGTGCAAGAAGACAATCACCGGCGAGGAAACAGCTCGGCTGTTCTTCCAACACGTTTGGACACATTTTGGGCTACCAAGCTCGATTGTATCTGACCGTGACAGCCGTTTTCTAAGCAACTTTTGGCGGTCCTTGTGGTCCATGATGGACACAAAGCTACAACGGAGTACGGCTTTCCATCCTCAAACCGATGGGCAAACAGAAGTGGTCAACCGGACAGTTGTACATCTGCTGCGAGGATATAACGCTCGACATCCCAAGACTTGGGACGAGAGCCTTCCGTACCTGCAGTTCGCCTTCAATCGAGCTATACACAGTTCCACTGGCAAATCTCCCTTTGAGGTGTGCTTAGGTTACTTACCCCCCAGCCCTTTCGACTTGTCGTTCACGGTCGAGCAACCGTGGACCACCAAGGAAGAAGGTGAAATGGCGAAGGCACAGCGGTTCTTAGAGAGTATTCAGAAAGTGCATAGCGAAGTGGAACGACAGCTGCAAAAATCTCAGCAGAAGTATAAAGAACGACATGACCGACATCGGGTGAAAGGCGACTTCCAAGAGAGTGATCTGGTCTGGCTCCATCTCAGCAAAGAGCGCTTGAAAGGCGAGGGTAAGAAGCTTAAGCCCATCCGTTATGGACCTTTCAAGATCGTGCGCAAGATTGGTGAGAATGCGTGTCAACTAGAGCTGCCCGCATACATGAACATGTATTCGATCGTCAATATCGAGAATCTAAAGTCCTTCGAGCCGTCAATGCTAGACGATGAGCCCGGAGAAGTACTGCCACCCATGGAGGATCTCGTGGTAGAACGTGAAGAGCAGCTAGCTGATGATACTATTCTGGAACGCAAGGTCACAACAACACGCAAAGGTGAACGTGAAGCCTTCCGTATTGGACGGAAAGGTCAAAAGCCAAGTGCCGCCAAGTGGTTCACAAGGGAAGCTGGAGAAACCCAATTTCCTCGCTTGCAGTTCTAGATCCAGCAGGTGCTGGTTCCTCTCAAAATTTGGGGAGCCATGATCCGGGACGATCTAAACTCTGGATAAGTCTCATCCATTGAGGATAAGGCGGAGGCGGTTATAATACTCCGGATAAGTCTCAATCATTGAGGATAAGGCGGAGGCAGTTACAACTACTTCGGTTAGGATAGGGATCGAGGTAGTTTAATTGGATCGGGTTGTTAAAACCAAATTGGATAAAGCCAATTTGGTAAGAATAAAATTGTTATTATTTCTTATCTTTTGTAAGCCTAAGGGCTATAAATAGGGGTCTATTGGCTCTTGTAAATTCATTCCCAGTTAGAGAGTAAAAATAGAAAGCTCTTCCACCTACAAATATATTCTTCGTCTTCTCTTTTTTTCTCTCATCCGGGTTTCAGATATCCATCGGGGAGGCGCTGTGACATCTCCTCCTCCTCCGACGGATCAATGATGGAGGATATGAAATCTATGCATTCAAGTGAGCGGCTGCCTTTTTCGCTGATCATCATGCGGATTCTTCGCGCTCATAAGATTGATACTCGGTCTACTCACTATCAGCATAGCTTGGGGATAATAAACGAGTCGACCGTTATTAAGTTTGGGCCTCCGAGATGTGTAGATGATACTCTGCTTGCTCCATGAGCTTCAGGTAGTTCACGGCCTCCTACTGACACTTTTGAGGATAAGGCTTTCGTTACTTCTATTTACCGGGAGCAGCAACGTCTTTCATCTGAGTATGAACGTATATCTACTGAGCTGCAATGGATTTCTTCCGAACAATCACGGCTTGGTACTGAGCAGCACATGATTTCAAAGAAGCTTGGCAGGCTATCTCGTATCATGCAGGCGATCTTCGACATGATCGGATGTTGTAGTGCCGATCTTCCCCCTGCGGATGCCGATTCAAACTAGTTATCCTTGAGCTTCATGCATTCCTCTTGATCATGCATTTCTTTATATTTTTAGTTTGCATATAATTTCTTCTCCCTCGTTAGGTTTTAGTTTGGCTTTTTGTGACAAAAAGGAGGAGATGTTTGGTAAGATGAGAGGTTTATTTTGGTTGTATTATATGTAACTCACTCTAACTCTTTCTCTAACTCTCAATATCTTAATGTTTAATCTTACTATGATTACTCTATGTGTTTTTTATTTACAAATCTTGTGGTACTAATAATTGTTTCTATCAAATTTTTTTTTTTTTTTTTTTTTTTTTTTTTTTTGCAGAGAGTTTAAGACATCAAAACTCCTAGTAGCGTCGAAGTCATAGAGTTTGTTTTATGAATAACTTTTGTATTTTATTTTCTTGGATCGATCATGCATGGAAATTGTTGTTTGGTGATTGCAACCAATTTCCTTTATTTTTCATTTTCTTTATGTACTTTGAGTCTTTATTGTTTTGTCACGAAATCGCCAAAGAGAGAGATTGTTATGACATATATTGTCTGATTTTGTGAAGTCTTTGGAGTCTTGAAGATTGAAGTTGAAGATTTGAAGAAGAAGACTAGAAGACTAGAGATTAGAAGACTCGACGATACAACAATGGAATTCATGATACCTAGGTATGATTGATCAATGTTAGTGGTGGTTTATTCACAATTAAATTGATTAGAAGACTTTAGAATAGGCTGTGATTGAATAAAAATCAAAACTGCACACTTCATGTGTTCAGGGTCCGAACCCTTGAAGAAAAGTCCGGACCCCAAAGATTGTTTGACTTTTCTAATGCTGAAGGTCGGGACCATTGAAGAAAAGTTCTCTTTTTGCGCAGAGAAAGTTCGAACCCTTGAGGAAAGGTCCGGACCCCAACAGCTTCCTAGCGTTTACACAGGGAAGGTTCGGACTTTGAAGGAAGAGTCCGGACCTTGACCTAGAGATGACTTTCTTTTTATAAAGTTTTTTATTCCTATTTTGATTCTAATTGTTTCTAACTCCATAAATAAACACTAGGGTGCTTATGATTGTATAAAAGAAAAAAGAAACACTTTCTAATCCTTAAAATTTTCTTTTAATCTCTTGATCGTCTTCTTCTATCAAGTTTTCTTCGTTAATTTAATTCATGAGATTTTAACTCAAAATTTTTTTTGAGAATCAAATTGATGAATGCTTAAAAGATGTTGCTCTATAATAAATATATAATTCTCTAAGCATTTAAATCACCATCAACAAGTTCTCTTCAAGTTCCGGACGAAACAACGGCACGTGAATTCGTGTGAGTATTGAGGAGTCGGTTGAGACGTCGTTAATTTGAAGTTGTACGTTGAACGTGAATTCGTGACGCGCTGAGGACCTACAAAGGAGATATATTTCGAGCGTACGATAAAGGTTGACTCGTTTTGGTTACGTAATCACCTTGTACGTGAATTCTTTCTTAATGGATTTGTTTGTGTGATCGGTGCCATAGGTTTTTTACTCCGAGAAGAGTTTTTTCACATAAAAATCTTAATATGTTGATTTTAATTTTTCATATTTATTTTATTTTCTCTAAGATTGGTTGTTTTATCGTTTACACCTATTCGCCTCCCTTGATATAGTTTCACCTATTTAGATCCTAGGGATATGTAACCTACATTTTAAACTATTTTCTAGGGTTTTCTTGAAGAACCAAGTGATCAAGCTTCTCTCTTTATAAGAGATACATCAAAGGAGAGGGATTTCACCGAAAAGGGTAATCGAACTCTTGTTCTTATGCTTTTATTGGATTTAGAAGTATGTTTAGTAAGTGTTAAAGACATGGTATGTATGTTGATAGACGAGCAATTTAGGGTTTAGCCCTAAATAGTGTAAATAGGAGAAAATTAAGGTTTTAGCCTTATAGTTGTATGAGTACAAAGAACTTAGTTGTAGGTTGCCCTAAATAGTGTAAATAGGAGAAAATTAAGGTTTTAGCCTTATAGTTGTATGAGTACAAAGAACTTAGTTGTAGGTTACACTTTTGTGGCATTAGAGGTAGGAAGAATCTAGGTGAAGATTTGTGGCATTGAACTTAGAAAAAATCTAAGGTAAGATGTAAGGACCCGGCCCACTAGCAATAATAACTCGTTGGGCCCAAATCACAGCCCAAAATGCTTAAGCCCAGTTATTATTACTAGTGTTCATGTCTCATATAAACCCAACCACAATTCTATCCACATCCGATGTGGGACTATTGGGGGCGTCACAGACTCCCCCCGTTTAGGCCTAACGTCCTCGTCAGCCCAAACACACACACAGCAGCCCAAGATCACCAGGCGGTGTGAGACTTGTCTCGCTAGCCCTGTCATCTAGACCCAGGCTCAGCCGAGACTTGCCGCACACTTCCGGCTGGTTATTGGCTCTGATACCAAATGTAAGGACCTGAATCATAAAGTGCTAATCAGGAATGACTCACTAGTTAAACCACTTTACTAAAATCGATGCTCGCTCGGACTATAATCACTTTATCACTTCCGGCAGGGCCAATTTGGCTCCGGAAGCCACCGACAGAACACTGGAGTCACTGGAGCTGCCAGGACAATGTCGGGAATGACCAGAGGTAGATAATAAAGTCCATTTGTCATTTTATTTCATCAAAGTACGTGAACATGCGCCGAAAGCCGTTAAACCGACGATTTCGCCGATTTACGGTTCGTTACCCGATTCCCGCTCAACGAAAACTAACGGACCTCCAACAAAAAGTTTAGAGATCATGTAAACGCTGCCCGAGACAGCCCACGAAGTTACATTTGCATCTAAGTCCCCAGGGTTTTCTAAAATCACATAATTATTCTCAAAAACTACATATTTTGTCACGCCCCGGGTGTAAACCAGAACCCGGGTCCGTCTACAGATCCGCCGTGCACACGGAATTTTCCGCGTACACGAAGCGCTGGTAACCTGCTCAGATATAAGATGTACAATAAAAGAGCATAAAACAGAGCTGAAATAGAAGGACCACATAGTAACTGAAATCCAAGTAAAGCTGTATCAATACAATAGTCTCCCAGCTCACCAAAATGATACATCCAGCTGGCTATAGCCAGACCTAAAATAAAAGGAAAGCACAATAGTCTGGGTACAATATCTGACTAATACAATCCCTCAGCTCACAAGAGATCTATCTGTTCAGCGATCCCCTTACCTCGATCAGCTCCCGCAGACGACTCTGCAATATAAAGGAGAAGAAACAGAGAACAATAATGGGGGTGAGAACTACTAGATAAACCAGTAGCCTCCCCTAGTGGGTAAAACCTCAAACACTGACGCACCCACTAGGACTACTAGAGGCAAAAGGGAAGGGCAGTGGTATGCTATAGAGACTACTGAAAAGGGGAAACTATCACTACTATGCCTCTACTGCCATGCCAAAAGAAATGACTATATGTATGCCTCAGTATCTATCCTGCCTGCCTGAATAGACCCAATCTAGTCACCAGTGAAAACTGGTACTGCCTGCTCTGCCGTGCCGTGTCGTATCGGGTATGCCAGCCCACACATAACACCGATGCGAAAAGGAGTCTCAAGGACTCATGAATAGTCTGCCGCGCGCACTCCGGAGTCGCACTCGAGGGGAGCGACCCACACGAGCAAAATGCCTCTGTAATAAGTATCCCTGTAACCAGCATCTCTGTATAGCAGGACTAGATCATGACTATGATCAAAGTGGGAAAATCTGTCCACTAATGAAATCTGATACCCAATCTGATGTAAAGATAATCATCCGGTCAACCGCCTACTATCCGCAGTTACCGTAATAACCCATAAGACCAAAACTGATAGAATAGTCAACCTCTGGCCAACCGCCTGATGACTGCGGTTACCATAATGCCCCACAACCCATAATAGAGTCTAACCTGTCCCAGACTCAAAGCCTCAGCTACACTATCCCAAACCCTGCTCAAACCGAGCAACATGAATCCAGATGCGAAGGAGAATAGTAAAACATGGTTTCTCCTAAGTCAAGTCCCAAAAATAGTGTAGCAATAAACAGTGGCCTATCTAGATGTCCAAACAAGCATGCAAAGGTTTACTGTTGAAAACTGAAAGAAAATATCGGATATTTATTTAGAAAAAGATGATTTTGTGATAAGTTTGTTGCATGCGATGATAGGTTCCAGCATATGTCCCGCAATAACGTCCCAGTTTATCATAAAAGATCTGCCATATTATTTGTGGGGTTTTTACTTATGAATTTCATGATTAAAACACCGATTATCAGTTTAAAGTCGGGAGTCTCTAATACTCCTAGTGAGATAGTCAGAAGTGAGGTAAGCAACAACCACCCACCTCGAAAAGCGTGATCCACACCCAAAAAGGTCTCCTTGCTGTCCGCAGTCTCCTACCCCCGCTACTCGTCGAAAAAGAGCACAACTGAACAGAATAATACACCTGGTGTAAACACGGATCCCAAAATACAGCCTTATTATTATTTTTCCAGCCAGTTCACAAAAGGGGATTCTCACCTCTGTACAGTGCTCAGGATAATCCAGAAAAATTACGGTTGCGTTCCTTGCGACGAGTAGATCAAAATCGACTACTTAAACGTCTCGATCCGATGTTCCTAGGCCAAGATATAAATCAGAGAAGTCGGGGCTGTCCAGAAAATATCACAGCAAAAAGGGGGGTCAAAGGTGCCTCGGGAACCGTGCCAAAAGTGCGAAACGGAGCAAAGTGATCAACACGAAAAACGAAGCCTTACCTCTTACGGTCGCGCTGTCGAAGAAATCGTTCAAAAATTCCTCCTGGTTAGCACACAGCGAATTTCCGACTGAACTGTGACGGAAAATGGGCCGAAATTAGAAATCGTCGCAGTGCGCCGTGTCGCAGATAACTCGCTGTCGGAAAATCCCAAAGTTCTGAAATTTCTAGGGTAGATAGAGGATAGAGAGAGGAAAAACTTTCATTAAGGGCTCACTGCCAAATTCTCTCTCTAGAATTCGCAAATGGCATAGAGAGAGAGGGGGGTATTTATAATGGGCCAAAATCCCTATTCGGGCTGCACACCGAATCCGGGCCGAACACGGGACACCGAATCCGGCCACTCAGATTGCGCCGCGTGTTCCAGAACACGAAACAGCCAAACAGGAGCCAATGATATTGCGCCACGTGTCCCAGCCGCCCACGTGTTTCACGCGCCCGGTGCACGTGGTCGGCCGTGCGCCCGCCAATGAACAGTGGCCACGTGTCCCACGTGGTCCACGGGGCGCACGAGCCCGGTCTACGCGCCGGGTCTTCCGGATCCTGTCGGCGAATCACGTGATGCCACGTGTCACAGACAACGCCGCCTCCTTTGACGCCGCCGGACCAATCAGGAGCTGCCACGTGGCATTCCAAATTTCGGTGCACCCGGTGCACGCCTTGCCTGTGGACCCCGCGCCTGCGGCCTGCCCGCGCCCGCCTGCGCCTGCCCGCGCCTGCCCGCGGCCCTTCTCCGCCCTTGCGCCGCCCTGCGCCGCCGCGCGCCGCTGCCCGCCGCCGTCCGCCGGCGCCGGAACAGTATTTTCCGGCCGCCGGAATTACTGTTCCGGTGAACAGTAACTTTTTGCCGAAAAATAAGTTATATATACCATTTTGATCGTTTTCGCGCGCTGAGTCCGAATTCGCCGTCCGTTTCTGCAAATTCTCATCCAAAATTTTGGCGAAAGCTCCCGAAAGGCCCACTTGATCCGTTTTTCGCGCCGGATCCATTTCTGAAGTCCGTTTTCGACGCTGCAAGCTCCATTACACTCAGTGGCTTCTTCTAATCACCGTTAATGCCTCAAAAACCTTTCATAAAAAAATCCGGATCATCACATCCTCCCCCACTAAAAAGAGTTTCGTCCTCGAAACGAAATCATACCTCAGTCCAAAGCCTCAAACAGGTAGGGGTAGGTGTTCAACATTTCTGACTCGAGCTCCCACGTCGCCTCGCGTTCGTCATGATTGCTCCAAAGGATCTTCACATAGGGAATAGTTCGACTGCGCAATTCTCTCACCTCTCGATCCAGAATTCGTAGTGGACGCTCCTCGTACTTCAAATCCTCGCTGATCTCGAGCGGTGTGAAGTCGATGACGTGCGACGGGTCGAAGACATATCTCCTCAGAGTAGAAACATGAAATACATTGTGGACACCAGCAAGTCTCGGGGGAAGTGCAAGTCGGTAAGCAACTGGCCCGATACGTTCCAATACCTCAAAGGGTCCAATGTATCGGGGGCTAAGCTTCCCACGAATGCCGAATCTCCTGATTCCTTTGGACGGCGAGACTTTCAGGAATACGTGATCTCCAACTTGAAATTCTAAGTCTCGTCGCCGAACATCGGCATAACTCCTTTGTCGGCTTTGGGCGGTCTGAAGATGCTTCCGAATCACTCGGACCTTCTCTTCTGCCTCTAACAACACATCTGGTCCCAAGGTTCGCCTCTCGCCCACGTCACTCCAATAAAGTGGTGATCGACACTTGCGTCCATACAACGCTTCAAACGGAGCCATCTTAATGCTCGCTTGAAAGCTGTTGTTGTACGCGAACTCAGCTAAAGATAAGTGTCGAATCCACCCTCCGCCGAAATCTAAGACGCAAGCCCTCAGCATGTCTTCCAGGATTTGTATAGTCCGCTCTGACTGCCCATCAGTCTGCGGATGGAAAGCCGTACTGAACCTCAGTTCAGTCCCCAAGGCTGTTTGCAAACTCCTCCAGAAATGCGAAACAAACCTTGGGTCTCTATCTGATACTATGGAGGCTGGTATTCCATGTAGCCTCACTATCTCATCAAGATATAACTGGGCTAGTCGCTCGAGTGACCAAGTAGTTTGTATAGGCAAAAAGTGTGCTGACTTGGTAAGTCGATCTACAACTACCCAGATAGCATCAGCACCTCCCTGTGCCCTCGGCAATCCGACCACAAAATCCATCGTAATGTGGTCCCATTTCCACGTGGGAATTGGGAGACTCTGTAACTTGCCAGCTGGCACTCGATGCTCAGCTTTCACCTGCTGACAAGTTAGACACTGAGCCACAAATCTCCCAATATCTCTTTTCATGCCATTCCACCAGAAGTGTGCCTTGAGGTCCTTATACATCTTAGTCCCACCAGGGTGCAGGGTATAAGGTGTATAATGGGCCTCTCGCAATATTTGCTCTCTGATCTCCGCATCCATTGGCACACATGCTCGGTCCTTGTACCTCAGTACTCCCGAAACATCCATTTTAAAATCCCCTGACTGATCACTCGGAATCTGATCTCTAATCTTGGTCAAGTGGGGGTCCTCACTCTGTTTCTCCCTGATCCTGTCCATCAGAGTGGGCTGCAGGACTAAAGAGGTTAGTCTTGCAGAGACCCCAGGGGACACAACCTCTATCTCAAGTCGCCTCATCTCCTCCAATAGTGGCGCCTGATTTGTAATTAACATGGACAAACTCTGCACTGCTCTTCTGCTCAAAGCATCAGCAACCACATTGGCCTTACCTGGATGGTAAAGGATTTCCACGTCATAATCCTTTAACAGCTCCAACCATCGGCGTTGCCTTAGGTTTAGCTCCTTCTGTGTGAACAGATACTTTAGGCTCTTGTGGTCGGTGTAGATCTCACAGTGCTCCCCATACAGGTAATGGCGCCAAAGCTTCAATGCAAACACTACGGCAGCAAGCTCCAAGTCATGGGTAGGGTAATTCTTCTCATAATCCTTGAGCTGTCGCGATGCATAAGCAATTACCCTCCCTTCCTGCATCAACACACAACCAAGTCCACTGTGCGATGCGTCACTGTAGATCACATATCCTTTCCCCATAACTGGGAGGGAAAGGATAGGAGCGGTCATCAATCTACTCTTCAGCTCCTCGAAGCTCCTCTGGCAGTCCTCACTCCAAATAAACTTCACTCCTTTGCGCGTCAAACGAGTGAGGGGTGTGGAGAGCTTCGCAAAGCCTTCCACAAACCGACGATAATACCCAGCTAATCCCATGAAGCTGCGTACTTCAGAAACGGTCGTCGGTCGGGGCCAATCCCGAACTGCCTCAATCTTCGCCGGGTCTACTGCCACACCAGCGGCGGAAATCACATGGCCCAAGAAAGCTACCTCCCGAAGCCAAAACTCACACTTTGTCAGTTTGGCATACAACTTCTTTTCTCGTAGAAGTTGTAGCACAATCCTCAGATGCTCCTCATGCTCAGCATCACTTCGGGAGTAAACCAGAATATCATCGATGAATACTACTACGAATCGATCCAAGTATGATCGGAAGATTCGGTTCATTAAATCCATGAATGCGGCAGGGGCATTAGTCAAGCCCAAAAGGCATAACTGTAAACTCATAATGCCCGTACCGTGTCCTGAAAGCTGTCTTCGGGACATCCTCGGCCTTCACCTTCAACTGGTGGTAACCGGATTGCAGATCTATCTTGGAAAAGACACAAGACCCTTGCAGCTGATCAAAGAGATCATCAATGCGCGGCAAAGGGTACTTGTTCTTGATGGTCACTTTATTCAATTCCCTATAGTCCACACATATCGTAGTGACCCATCTTTCTTCTTCACGAATAGCACCGGCGCTCCCCAAGGCGACACACTTGGTCTAATAAAACCTGTTATCCATCAAATCCTGGAGTTGCGCCTTAAGCTCTCGCAGCTCAGCCGGTGCCATCCGGTAAGGAGCCTTAGAGATTGGCGCAGTTCCTGGAACTACGTCAATCACAAACTCAATTCTCTATCTGGCGGCATACTAGTCAGCTCAGGTGGAAAGACATCCGGAAACTCGCGGGCAATAGGGATATCCCCGAGTCCCACCGCCGCCGTAGGCCCCTCAACAACACTAGCCAAAAAGGCTACACATCCGCGATGGATCATCTGCCTTGCTCGGGAAGTCGAAATCATAGAGGCAAAGAAAGCACTCTGACATCCCCGGTATACAAACATCTCCTGGCCTGGCTCTCTAAATGTGATAATCCTCGCGGCACAATCAATAGTCGCGAAATATCGAGCCAGCCAGTCCATCCCGAGAACCACGTCAAAGTCCGTCAGCTGTTTCAAGACCAATAGGTCTGCTGGCATAATCCAGGACTCAATTTGCATCGGGCAGGACCAACAACACTCCTCCACGTGCAAAGTGTGATCGGGAATCTGAACCTCTAGTGCACGTGGCAAAAGTCCTACCTCTAACCCATGTAATGATGCAAACGATCTACTAATAAAAGAATGTGATGCTCCAGTATCAAATAAAGTACGAGTCCTAATGTCAGAAAGTAAGGTGATACCTGCCACCACATGATCTGCTGCCGAAAAGTCCTCTACTTTCGCAGCATACACTCGCCCGCTCTGAGCTGGAGGGCGATAGTCTGTGGGATGGGAAGAAGATGGCCTGCTTGCCGGAGCATAAGGTCGCTGCTGAGATGGCGGTCGTTGCTGTAGTGCAAAAGGAGCTGATGTTGAAGAAGGTGCTGCAGATGTCGCCACCGGGGCAAGTAGCTCGTATATGACCCGGCTGTCCGCATCGATAACAGCGGCCAATCCTCAAATCACACGTGTTTGATGGATGCTGGCCTTTGCAGAAAACACACGTCTCTGTAGGCTGGGTCGGTCTCGACTGCTGCTGTTGTCTCTGAGACCGTTGCTGCCGCTGAGGTCCACGCTGCGATGACTGAGATCTTTGCTGCTGTTGCTGGGGCCTCTGGGATCCACCAGGCCCTCGCCGCTCAGAATGCCCACGGCTGGAAAACTGAGGCCGCGGCGGTCGTGGCGGCCTCCACGAACTAGCCTGTCCCCCAACCTCCGGTGCCGGTCGCTTCGCCCCCGGAATCACTACGGGAGCTGGAGCTACCTCCTCCATTACTACCTCCCCGCACTCGACATAGAGTGCCTGTTCCATCGAGGCCTCCAAGGTCTGCAACCTACGTGAACGAACTAACTGAAAAAGGTCTCGGCGCAACCCTCGCTCGAACATGTAGATCCGGTGCGCCTCATCCCTGGCCACGTTCGGTACACTTGCCAACAACTGATTGAAATTGGCAATGTACTCGTGTACGGGCCGATCTCCTTGTCGGAGGTTTCTCAACTGCTCCTCCAACCTCTGCCGGACGCTTTCTGGGAAGAAAGCCCCGAGAAGGAGATTGCGGAACTCCGCCCAGGCCAAGAGCTGAGCCCCAGGCGGACCCGCCGGTCGAACACGCCGCCACCATGCTTCGGCGTTGTGTTCCAAAAAGTTCGTCGCCAATATCACCTGATATCGCTCCTCGATAAACAACGTCTCAAAACGTCGCTCCATTGCCGTGATCCATGACTCTGCCTCCCACGGCTCAATATTTTGCCCCGAAAAATGGGGTGGGTCAAATTTGCGGAACCTTATCAACATGTCCACCAATCCCCGCTGCTCTGCCGGTGTAAGAGATCCCGTCAACCCAGACGACTGTCTACCATTACCCCGAGCGACAGGGGATGCTGGGGTCACTGGTACAACTGGGGGAGCCACAGCAGGGGATGATGGTACTGGAGAACTCTCTGGGGGTGCTACAACAGGCTGCGCTCTCTGTTCTAACATCTGCGTCAGCCGACTCATAGCCTCCTCCTGACGCCGAACAGCCTCCGACATCTGAGCCATCTGAGCCTGTAGCTCCTGCACCTCACTATGCTGACCCTGCCCGGACTCCTCCTGATCTGGCTCAGGGGAAGAGGGCTGAGAACGCGTCAACATCCTGCGTCGCGGAGGCATCCTGCCACAAGGAACCACCATCAATAACATAACCCCACACGACCCAATCTAGCGAAAGTCAAGGACATCCCCCTATTTCTGTGACTTTATGTTGTCTGCAGCCAACATAACTGTTCACTAGAAATAGGATATGTCGATCCCTCTTCTCCTACTAGAAGAGTCAAACAAATAAATCAACGACTTTCGCAAAAAGTTCCGTCTCTCACGACCTATCATCCTAGGGTCTGCCTAAAAGCCTAGGGTTTCCTATGTCCCAACTGACCTATCCCTAAGCTCTGATACCAACTTAATCTGTCACGCCCCGGGTGTAAACCAGAACCCGGGTCCGTCTACAGATCCGCCGTGCACACGGAATTTTCCGCGTACACGAAGCGCTGGTAACCTGCTCAGATATAAGATGTACAATAAAAGAGCATAAAACAGAGCTGAAATAGAAGGACCACATAGTAACTGAAATCCAAGTAAAGCTGTATCAATACAATAGTCTCCCAGCTCACCAAAATGATACATCCAGCTGGCTATAGCCAGACCTAAAATAAAAGGAAAGCACAATAGTCTGGGTACAATATCTGACTAATACAATCCCTCAGCTCACAGGAGATCTATCTGTTCAGCGATCCCCTTACCTCGATCAGCTCCCGCAGACGACTCTGCAATATAAAGGAGAAGAAACAGAGAACAATAATGGGGGTGAGAACTACTAGATAAACCAGTAGCCTCCCCTAGTGGGTAAAACCTCAAACACTGACGCACCCACTAGGACTACTAGAGGCAAAAGGGAAGGGCAGTGGTATGCTATAGAGACTACTGAAAAGGGAAACTATCACTACTATGCCTCTACTGCCATGCCAAAAGAAATGACTATATGTATGCCTCAGTATCTATCCTGCCTGCCTGAATAGACCCAATCTAGTCACCAGTGAAAACTGGTACTGCCTGCTCTGCCGTGCCGTGTCGTATCGGGTATGCCAGCCCACACATAACACCGATGCGAAAAGGAGTCTCAAGGACTCATGAATAGTCTGCCGCGCGCACTCCGGAGTCGCACTCGAGGGGAGCGACCCACACGAGTAAAATGCCTCTGTAATAAGTATCCCTGTAACCAGTATCTCTGTATAGCAGGACTAGATCATGACTATGATCAAAGTGGGAAAATCCGTCCACTAATGAAATCTGATACCCAATCTGATGTAAAGATAATCATCCGGTCAACCGCCTACTGTCCGCGGTTACCGTAATAACCCATAAGACCAAAACTGATAAATAGTCAACCTCTGGCCAACCGCCTGATGTCTGCGGTTACCATAATGCCCCACAACCCATAATAGAGTCTAACCTGTCCCAGACTCAAAGCCTCAGCTACACTATCCCAAACCCTGCTCAAACCGAGCAACATGAATCCAGATGCGAAGGAGAATAGTAAAACATGGTTTCTCCTAAGTCAAGTCCCAAAAATAGTGTAGCAATAAATAGTGGCCTATCTAGATGTCCAAACAAGCATGCAAAGGTTTACTGTTGAAAACTGAAAGAAAATATCGGATATTTATTTAGAAAAAGATGATTTTGTGATAAGTTTGTTGCATGCGATGATAGGTTCCAGCATATGTCCCGCAATAACGTCCCAGTTTATCATAAAAGATCTGCCATATTATTTGTGGGGTTTTTACTTATGAATTTCATGATTAAAACACCGATTATCAGTTTAAAGTCGGGAGTCTCTAATACTCCTAGTGAGATAGTCAGAAGTGAGGTAAGCAACAACCACCCACCTCGAAAAGCGTGATCCACACCCAAAAAGGTCTCCTTGCTGTCCGCAGTCTCCTACCCCCGCTACTCGTCGAAAAAGAGCACAACTGAACAGAATAATACACCTGGTGTAAACACGGATCCCAAAATACAGCCTTATTATTATTTTTCCAGCCAGTTCACAAAAGGGGATTCTCACCTCTGTACAGTGCTCAGGATAATCCAGAAAAATTACGGTTGCGTTCCTTGCGACGAGTAGATCAAAATCGACTACTTAAACGTCTCGATCCGATGTTCCTAGGCCAAGATATAAATCAGAGAAGTCGGGGCTGTCCAGAAATATCACAGCAAAAAGGGGGGTCAAAGGTGCCTCGGGAACCGTGCCAAAAGTGCGAAACGGAGCAAAGTGATCAACACGAAAAACGAAGCCTTACCTCTTACGGTCGCGCTGTCGAAGAAATCGTTCAAAAATTCCTCCTGGTTAGCACACAGCGAATTTCCGACTGAACTGTGACGGAAAATGGGCCGAAATTAGAAATCGTCGCAGTGCGCCGTGTCGCAGATAACTCGCTGTCGGAAAATCCCAAAGTTCTGAAATTTCTAGGGTAGATAGAGGATAGAGAGAGGAAAAACTTTCATTAAGGGCTCACTGCCAAATTCTCTCTCTAGAATTCGCAAATGGCATAGAGAGAGAGAGGGGGTATTTATAATGGGCCAAAATCCCTATTCGGGCTGCACACCGAATCCGGGCCGAACACGGGACACCGAATCCGGCCACTCAGATTGCGCCGCGTGTTCCAGAACACGAAACAGCCAAACAGGAGCCAATGATATTGCGCCACGTGTCCCAGCCGCCCACGTGTTTCACGCGCCCGGTGCACGTGGTCGGCCGTGCGCCCGCCAATGAACAGTGGCCACGTGTCCCACGTGGTCCACGGGGCGCACGAGCCCGGTCTACGCGCCGGGTCTTCCGGATCCTGTCGGCGAATCACGTGATGCCACGTGTCACAGACAACGCCGCCTCCTTTGACGCCGCCGGACCAATCAGGAGCTGCCACGTGGCATTCCAAATATTCGGTGCACCCGGTGCACGCCTTGCCTGTGGACCCCGCGCCTGCGGCCTGCCCGCGCCCGCCTGCGCCTGCCCGCGCCTGCCCGCGGCCCTTCTCCGCCCTTGCGCCGCCCTGCGCCGCCGCGCGCCGCTGCCCGCCGCCGTCCGCCGGCGCCGGAACAGTATTTTCCGGCCGCCGGAATTACTGTTACGGTGAACAGTAACTTTTTGCCGAAAAATAAGTTATATATACCATTTTGATCGTTTTCGCGCGCTGAGTCCGAATTCGCCGTCCGTTTCTGCAAATTCTCATCCAAAATTTTGGCGAAAGCTCCCGAAAGGCCCACTTGATCCGTTTTTCGCGCCGGATCCATTTCTGAAGTCCGTTTTCGACGCTGCAAGCTCCATTACACTCAGTGGCTTCTTCTAATCACCGTTAATGCCTCAAAAACCTTTCATAAAAAAATCCGGATCATCACATATTTCGACTCGTTAAAAATATTCGAAGGGTTCTAACATGAACTGAAGGTACCAGTAGATAGTTCTCAACCTAACTAAAGTCGTGCTCACTGTTTGGAGTTGACACGACGCCCGAAAACACAATCGGGTCCATAAATCTAAGTCCACATTAGCCCAGATTGCCAAGCTACTTAACAACTCAATTTTGGTCTAACTGGGGCCTACAGGACTTAAACAAGGTACCTGGCAGATATATAATTACTGTCTAAAGACAGCCACGAGGTCATATTTACAACTTGGTCCAAAAATACTTAATATTTGCATAATTACACTATATTCCAGCTTGTTTCGACTCGTTCTTGCATTCCGCGAATCCAAAATTGACGCCGTAAGTTTCGGCGCATTCATTTCGTCAAGGCGAAGCCCGTGCTCACCAGATTGGGCTGGCACGGGGCCCACAATAAAGTTGGCCCAAACCACAGCCCACTAGCAATAATAACTCGTTGGACCCAAACCACAGCCCAAATGCTTAAGCCCAGTTATTATTACTAGTGTCCATGTCTCATATAAACCCAATCACAATTCTATCCATC
>CM054950.1:3730150-4005150 GCA_029168755.2 Tillandsia fasciculata
TTCACGCCCCGGGTGTAAACCAGAACCCGGGTCCGTCTACAGATCCGCCGTGCACACGGAATTTTCCGCGTACACGAAGCGCTGGTAACCTGCTCAGATATAAGATGTACAATAAAAGAGCATAAAACAGAGCTGAAATAGAAGAACCACATAGTAACTGAAATCCAAGTAAAGCTGTATCAATACAATAGTCTCCCAGCTCACCAAAATGATACATCCAGCTGGCTATAGCCAGACCTAAAATAAAAGGAAAGCACAATAGTCTGGGTACAATATCTGACTAATACAATCCCTCAGCTCACAGGAGATCTATCTGTTCAGCGATCCCCTTACCTCGATCAGCTCCCGCAGACGACTCTGCAATATAAAGGAGAAGAAACAGAGAACAATAATGGGGGTGAGAACTACTAGATAAACCAGTAGCCTCCCCTAGTGGGTAAAACCTCAAACACTGACGCACCCACTAGGACTACTAGAGGCAAAAGGGAAGGGCAGTGGTATGCTATAGAGACTACTGAAAAGGGGAAACTATCACTACTATGCCTCTACTGCCATGCCAAAAGAAATGACTATATGTATGCCTCAGTATCTATCCTGCCTGCCTGAATAGACCCAATCTAGTCACCAGTGA
Source organism: Tillandsia fasciculata (assembly GCA_029168755.2). Lineage (NCBI taxonomy): Eukaryota > Viridiplantae > Streptophyta > Magnoliopsida > Poales > Bromeliaceae > Tillandsia > Tillandsia fasciculata. Next base: position 3,730,782 of record CM054950.1, read on the forward strand.
AAACTGGTACTGCCTGCTCTGCCGTGCCGTGTCGTATCGGGTATGCCAGCCCACACATAACACCGATGCGAAAAGGAGTCTCAAGGACTCATGAATAGTCTGCCGCGCGCACTCCGGAGTCGCACTCGAGGGGAGCGACCCACACGAGTAAAATGCCTCTGTAATAAGTATCCCTGTAACCAGCCTCTCTGTATAGCAGGACTAGATCATGACTATGATCAAAGTGGGAAAATCCGTCCACTAATGAAATCTGATACCCAATCTGATGTAAAGATAATCATCCGGTCAACCGCCTACTATCCGCGGTTACCGTAATAACCCATAAGACCAAAACTGATAGAATAGTCAACCTCTGGCCAACCGCCTGATGTCTGCGGTTACCATAATGCCCCACAACCCATAATAGAGTCTAACCTGTCCCAGACTCAAAGCCTCAGCTACACTATCCCAAACCCTGCTCAAACCGAGCAACATGAATCCAGATGCGAAGGAGAATAGTAAAACATGGTTTCTCCTAAGTCAAGTCCCAAAAATAGTGTAGCAATAAACAGTGGCCTATCTAGATGTCCAAACAAGCATGCAAAGGTTTACTGTTGAAAACTGAAAGAAAATATCGGATATTTATTTAGAAAAAGATGATTTTGTGATAAGTTTGTTGCATGCGATGATAGGTTCCAGCATATGTCCCGCAATAACGTCCCAGTTTATCATAAAAGATCTGCCATATTATTTGTGGGGTTTTTACTTATGAATTTCATGATTAAAACACCGATTATCAGTTTAAAGTCGGGAGTCTCTAATACTCCTAGTGAGATAGTCAGAAGTGAGGTAAGCAACAACCACCCACCTCGAAAAGCGTGATCCACACCCAAAAAGGTCTCCTTGCTGTCCGCAGTCTCCTACCCCCGCTACTCGTCGAAAAAGAGCACAACTGAACAGAATAATACACCTGGTGTAAACACGGATCCCAAAATACAGCCTTATTATTATTTTTCCAGCCAGTTCACAAAAGGGGATTCTCACCTCTGTACAGTGCTCAGGATAATCCAGAAAAATTACGGTTGCGTTCCTTGCGACGAGTAGATCAAAATCGACTACTTAAACGTCTCGATCCGATGTTCCTAGGCCAAGATATAAATCAGAGAAGTCGGGGCTGTCCAGAAAATATCACAGCAAAAAGGGGGGTCAAAGGTGCCTCGGGAACCGTGCCAAAAGTGCGAAACGGAGCAAAGTGATCAACACGAAAAACGAAGCCTTACCTCTTACGGTCGCGCTGTCGAAGAAATCGTTCAAAAATTCCTCCTGGTTAGCACACAGCGAATTTCCGACTGAACTGTGACGGAAAATGGGCCGAAATTAGAAATCGTCGCAGTGCGCCGTGTCGCAGATAACTCGCTGTCGGAAAATCCCAAAGTTCTGAAATTTCTAGGGTAGATAGAGGATAGAGAGAGGAAAAACTTTCATTAAGGGCTCACTGCCAAATTCTCTCTCTAGAATTCGCAAATGGCATAGAGAGAGAGGGGGGTATTTATAATGGGCCAAAATCCCTATTCGGGCTGCACACCGAATCCGGGCCGAACACGGGACACCGAATCCGGCCACTCAGATTGCGCCGCGTGTTCCAGAACACGAAACAGCCAAACAGGAGCCAATGATATTGCGCCACGTGTCCCAGCCGCCCACGTGTTTCACGCGCCCGGTGCACGTGGTCGGCCGTGCGCCCGCCAATGAACAGTGGCCACGTGTCCCACGTGGTCCACGGGGCGCACGAGCCCGGTCTACGCGCCGGGTCTTCCGGATCCTGTCGGCGAATCACGTGATGCCACGTGTCACAGACAACGCCGCCTCCTTTGACGCCGCCGGACCAATCAGGAGCTGCCACGTGGCATTCCAAATTTCGGTGCACCCGGTGCACGCCTTGCCTGTGGACCCCGCGCCTGCGGCCTGCCCGCGCCCGCCTGCGCCTGCCCGCGCCTGCCCGCGGCCCTTCTCCGCCCTTGCGCCGCCCTGCGCCGCCGCGCGCCGCTGCCCGCCGCCGTCCGCCGGCGCCGGAACAGTATTTTCCGGCCGCCGGAATTACTGTTACGGTGAACAGTAACTTTTTGCCGAAAAATAAGTTATATATACCATTTTGATCGTTTTCGCGCGCTGAGTCCGAATTCGCCGTCCGTTTCTGCAAATTCTCATCCAAAATTTTGGCGAAAGCTCCCGAAAGGCCCACTTGATCCGTTTTTCGCGCCGGATCCATTTCTGAAGTCCGTTTTCGACGCTGCAAGCTCCATTACACTCAGTGGCTTCTTCTAATCACCGTTAATGCCTCAAAAACCTTTCATAAAAAAATCCGGATCATCACATCCTCCCCCACTAAAAAGAGTTTCGTCCTCGAAACGAAATCATACCTCAGTCCAAAGCCTCAAACAGGTAGGGGTAGGTGTTCAACATTTCTGACTCGAGCTCCCACGTCGCCTCGCGTTCGTCATGATTGCTCCAAAGGATCTTCACATAGGGAATAGTTCGACTGCGCAATTCTCTCACCTCTCGATCCAGAATTCGTAGTGGAGGCTCCTCGTACCTCAAATCCTCGCTGATCTCGAGCGGTGTGAAGTCGATGACGTGCGACGGGTCGAAGACATATCTCCTCAGAGTAGAAACATGAAATACATTGTGGACACCAGCAAGTCTCGGGGGAAGTGCAAGTCGGTAAGCAACTGGCCCGATACGTTCCAATACCTCAAAGGGTCCAATGTATCGGGGGCTAAGCTTCCCACGAATGCCGAATCTCCTGATTCCTTTGGACGGCGAGACTTTCAGGAATACGTGATCTCCAACTTGAAATTCTAAGTCTCGTCGCCGAACATCGGCATAACTCCTTTGTCGGCTTTGGGCGGTCTGAAGATGCTTCCGAATCACTCGGACCTTCTCTTCTGCTTCTAACAACACATCTGGTCCAAAGGTCCGCCTTTCGCCCACGTCACTCCAATAAAGTGGTGATCGACACTTGCGTCCATACAACGCTTCAAACGGAGCCATCTTAATGCTCGCTTGAAAGCTGTTGTTGTACGCGAACTCAGCTAAAGATAAGTGTCGAATCCACCCTCCGCCGAAATCTAAGACGCAAGCCCTCAGCATGTCTTCCAGGATTTGTATAGTCCGCTCTGACTGCCCATCAGTCTGCGGATGGAAAGCTGTGCTGAACCTGAGTTCAGTCCCCAAGGCTGTTTGCAAACTCCTCCAGAAATGCGAAACAAACCTTGGGTCTCTATCTGATACTATGGAGGCTGGTATTCCATGTAGCCTCACTATCTCATCAAGATATAACTGGGCTAGTCGCTCGAGTGACCAAGTAGTTGTATAGGCAAAAAGTGTGCTGACTTGGTAAGTCGATCTACAACTACCCAGATAGCATCAGCACCTCCCTGTGCCCTCGGCAATCCGACCACAAAATCCATCGTAATGTGGTCCCATTTCCACGTGGGAATTGGGAGACTCTGTAACTTGCCAGCTGGCACTCGATGCTCAGCTTTCACCTGCTGACAAGTTAGACACTGAGCCACAAATCTCCCAATATCTCTTTTCATGCCATTCCACCAGAAGTGTGCCTTGAGGTCCTTATACATCTTAGTCCCACCAGGGTGCAGGGTATAAGGTGTATAATGGGCCTCTCGCAATATTTGCTCTCTGATCTCCGCATCCATTGGCACACATGCTCGGTCCTTGTACCTCAGTACTCCCGAAACATCCATTTAAAATCCCCTGACTGATCACTCGGAATCTGATCTCTAATCTTGGTCAAGTGGGGGTCCTCACTCTGTTTCTCCCTGATCCTGTCCATCAGAGTGGGCTGCAGGACTAAAGAGGTTAGTCTTGCAGAGACCCCAGGGGACACAACCTCTATCTCAAGTCGCCTCATCTCCTCCAATAGTGGCGCCTGATTTGTAATTAACATGGACAAACTCTGCACTGCTCTTCTGCTCAAAGCATCAGCAACCACATTGGCCTTACCTGGATGGTAAAGGATTTCCACGTCATAATCCTTTAACAGCTCCAACCATCGGCGTTGCCTTAGGTTTAGCTCCTTCTGTGTGAACAGATACTTTAGGCTCTTGTGGTCGGTGTAGATCTCACAGTGCTCCCCATACAGGTAATGGCGCCAAAGCTTCAATGCAAACACTACGGCAGCAAGCTCCAAGTCATGGGTAGGGTAATTCTTCTCATAATCCTTGAGCTGTCGCGATGCATAAGCAATTACCCTCCCTTCCTGCATCAACACACAACCAAGTCCACTGTGCGATGCGTCACTGTAGATCACATATCCTTTCCCCATAACTGGGAGGGAAAGGATAGGAGCGGTCATCAATCTACTCTTCAGCTCCTCGAAGCTCCTCTGGCAGTCCTCACTCCAATCCTCACTCCAAATAAACTTGGTTCCTTTGCGCGTCAAACGAGTGAGAGGTGTGGAGAGCTTCGCAAAGCCTTCCACAAACCGACGATAATACCCAGCTAATCCCATGAAGCTGCGTACTTCAGAAACAGTCGTCGGTCGGGGCCAATCCCGAACTGCCTCAATCTTCGCCGGGTCTACTGCCACTCCAGCGGCGGAAATCACATGGCCCAAGAAAGCTACCTCCCGAAGCCAAAACTCACACTTTGTCAGTTTGGCATACAACTTCTTTTCTCGTAGAAGTTGTAGCACAATCCTCAGATGCTCCTCATGCTCAGCATCACTTCGGGAGTAAACCAGAATGTCATCGATGAATACTACTACGAATCGATCCAAGTATGATCGGAAGATTCGGTTCATTAAATCCATGAATGCGGCAGGGGCATTAGTCAGCCCAAAAGGCATAACTGTAAACTCATAATGCCCGTACCGTGTCCTGAAAGCTGTCTTCGGGACATCCTCGGCCTTCACCTTCAACTGGTGGTAACCGGATTGCAGATCTATCTTGGAAAAGACACAAGACCCTTGCAGCTGATCAAAGAGATCATCAATGCGCGGCAAAGGGTACTTGTTCTTGATGGTCACTTTATTCAATTCCCTATAGTCCACACATAATCGTAGTGACCCATCCTTCTTCTTCACGAATAGCACCGGCGCTCCCCAAGGCGACACACTTGGTCTAATAAAACCTTTATCCATCAAATCCTGGAGTTGCGCCTTAAGCTCTCGCAGCTCAGCCGGTGCCATCCGGTAAGGAGCCTTAGAGATTGGCGCAGTTCCTGGAACTACGTCAATCACAAACTCAATTTCTCTATCTGGCGGCATACTAGTCAGCTCAGGTGGAAAGACATCCGGAAACTCGCGGGCAATAGGGATATCCCCGAGTCCCACCGCCGCCGTAGGCCCCTCAACAACACTAGCCAAAAAGGCTACACATCCGCGATGGATCATCTGCCTCGCTCGGGAAGTCGAAATCATAGAGGCAAAGAAAGCACTCTGACATCCCCGGTATACAAACATCTCCTGGCCTGGCTCTCTAAATGTGATAATCCTCGCGGCACAATCAATAGTCGCGAAATATCGAGCCAGCCAGTCCATCCCGAGAACCACGTCAAAGTCCGTCAGCTGTTTCAAGACCAATAGGTCTGCTGGCATAATCCAGGACTCAATTTGCATCGGGCAGGACCAACAACACTCCTCCACGTGCAAAGTGTGATCGGGAATCTGAACCTCTAGTGCACGTGGCAAAAGTCCTACCTCTAACCCATGTAATGATGCAAACGATCTACTAATAAAAGAATGTGATGCTCCAGTATCAAATAAAGTACGAGTCCTAATGTCAGAAAGTAAGGTGATACCTGCCACCACATGATCTGCTGCCGAAAAGTCCTCTACTTTCGCAGCATACACTCGCCCGCTCTGAGCTGGAGGGCGATAGTCTGTGGGATGGGAAGAAGATGGCCTGCTTGCCGGAGCATAAGGTCGCTGCTGAGATGGCGGTCGTTGCTGTAGTGCAAAAGGAGCTGATGTTGAAGAAGGTGCTGCAGATGTCGCCACCGGGCAAGTAGCTCGTATATGACCCGGCTGTCCGCATCGATAACAGCGGCCAATCCTCAAATCACACGTGTTTGATGGATGCTGGCCTTTGCAGAAAACACACGTCTCTGTAGGCTGGGTCGGTCTCGACTGCTGCTGTTGTCTCTGAGACCGTTGCTGCCGCTGAGGTCCACGCTGCGATGACTGAGATCTTTGCTGCTGTTGCTGGGGCCTCTGGGATCCACCAGGCCCTCGCCGCTCAGAATGCCCACGGCTGGAAAACTGAGGCCGCGGCGGTCGTGGCGGCCTCCACGAACTAGCCTGTCCCCCAACCTCCGGTGCCGGTCGCTTCGCCCCCGGAATCACTACGGGAGCTGGAGCTACCTCCTCCATTACTACCTCCCCGCACTCGACATAGAGTGCCTGTTCCATCGAGGCCTCCAAGGTCTGCAACCTACGTGAACGAACTAACTGAAAAAGGTCTCGGCGCAACCCTCGCTCGAACATGTAGATCCGGTGCGCCTCATCCCTGGCCACGTTCGGTACACTTGCCAACAACTGATTGAAATTGGCAATGTACTCGTGTACGGGCCGATCTCCTTGTCGGAGGTTTCTCAACTGCTCCTCCAACCTCTGCCGGACGCTTTCTGGGAAGAAAGCCCCGAGAAGGAGATTGCGGAACTCCGCCCAGGCCAAGAGCTGAGCCCCAGGCGGACCCGCCGGTCGAACACGCCGCCACCATGCTTCGGCGTTGTGTTCCAAAAAGTTCGTCGCCAATATCACCTGATATCGCTCCTCGATAAACAACGTCTCAAAACGTCGCTCCATTGCCGTGATCCATGACTCTGCCTCCCACGGCTCAATATTTTGCCCCGAAAAATGGGGTGGGTCAAATTTGCGGAACCTTATCAACATGTCCACCAATCCCCGCTGCTCTGCCGGTGTAAGAGATCCCGTCAACCCAGACGACTGTCTACCATTACCCCGAGCGACAGGGGATGCTGGGGTCACTGGTACAACTGGGGGAGCCACAGCAGGGGATGATGGTACTGGAGAACTCTCTGGGGGTGCTACAACAGGCTGCGCTCTCTGTTCTAACATCTGCGTCAGCCGACTCATAGCCTCCTCCTGACGCCGAACAGCCTCCGACATCTGAGCCATCTGAGCCTGTAGCTCCTGCACCTCACTATGCTGACCCTGCCCGGACTCCTCCTGATCTGGCTCAGGGGAAGAGGGCTGAGAACGCGTCAACATCCTGCGTCGCGGAGGCATCCTGCCACAAGGAACCACCATCAATAACATAACCCCACACGACCCAATCTAGCGAAAGTCAAGGACATCCCCCTATTTCTGTGACTTTATGTTGTCTGCAGCCAACATAACTGTTCACTAGAAATAGGATATGTCGATCCCTCTTCTCCTACTAGAAGAGTCAAACAAATAAATCAACGACTTTCGCAAAAAGTTCCGTCTCTCACGACCTATCATCCTAGGGTCTGCCTAAAAGCCTAGGGTTTCCTATGTCCCAACTGACCTATCCCTAAGCTCTGATACCAACTTAATCTGTCACGCCCCGGGTGTAAACCAGAACCCGGGTCCGTCTACAGATCCGCCGTGCACACGGAATTTTCCGCGTACACGAAGCGCTGGTAACCTGCTCAGATATAAGATGTACAATAAAAGAGCATAAAACAGAGCTGAAATAGAAGAACCACATAGTAACTGAAATCCAAGTAAAGCTGTATCAATACAATAGTCTCCCAGCTCACCAAAATGATACATCCAGCTGGCTATAGCCAGACCTAAAATAAAAGGAAAGCACAATAGTCTGGGTACAATATCTGACTAATACAATCCCTCAGCTCACAGGAGATCTATCTGTTCAGCGATCCCCTTACCTCGATCAGCTCCCGCAGACGACTCTGCAATATAAAGGAGAAGAAACAGAGAACAATAATGGGGGTGAGAACTACTAGATAAACCAGTAGCCTCCCCTAGTGGGTAAAACCTCAAACACTGACGCACCCACTAGGACTACTAGAGGCAAAAGGGAAGGGCAGTGGTATGCTATAGAGACTACTGAAAAGGGGAAACTATCACTACTATGCCTCTACTGCCATGCCAAAAGAAATGACTATATGTATGCCTCAGTATCTATCCTGCCTGCCTGAATAGACCCAATCTAGTCACCAGTGAAAACTGGTACTGCCTGCTCTGCCGTGCCGTGTCGTATCGGGTATGCCAGCCCACACATAACACCGATGCGAAAAGGAGTCTCAAGGACTCATGAATAGTCTGCCGCGCGCACTCCGGAGTCGCACTCGAGGGGAGCGACCCACACGAGCAAAATGCCTCTGTAATAAGTATCCCTGTAACCAGCATCTCTGTATAGCAGGACTAGATCATGACTATGATCAAAGTGGGAAAATCTGTCCACTAATGAAATCTGATACCCAATCTGATGTAAAGATAATCATCCGGTCAACCGCCTACTATCCGCGGTTACCGTAATAACCCATAAGACCAAAACTGATAGAATAGTCAACCTCTGGCCAACCGCCTGATGACTGCGGTTACCATAATGCCCCACAACCCATAATAGAGTCTAACCTGTCCCAGACTCAAAGCCTCAGCTACACTATCCCAAACCCTGCTCAAACCGAGCAACATGAATCCAGATGCGAAGGAGAATAGTAAAACATGGTTTCTCCTAAGTCAAGTCCCAAAAATAGTGTAGCAATAAACAGTGGCCTATCTAGATGTCCAAACAAGCATGCAAAGGTTTACTGTTGAAAACTGAAAGAAAATATCGGATATTTATTTAGAAAAAGATGATTTTGTGATAAGTTTGTTGCATGCGATGATAGGTTCCAGCATATGTCCCGCAATAACGTCCCAGTTTATCATAAAAGATCTGCCATATTATTTGTGGGGTTTTTACTTATGAATTTCATGATTAAAACACCGATTATCAGTTTAAAGTCGGGAGTCTCTAATACTCCTAGTGAGATAGTCAGAAGTGAGGTAAGCAACAACCACCCACCTCGAAAAGCGTGATCCACACCCAAAAAGGTCTCCTTGCTGTCCGCAGTCTCCTACCCCCGCTACTCGTCGAAAAAGAGCACAACTGAACAGAATAATACACCTGGTGTAAACACGGATCCCAAAATACAGCCTTATTATTATTTTTCCAGCCAGTTCACAAAAGGGGATTCTCACCTCTGTACAGTGCTCAGGATAATCCAGAAAAATTACGGTTGCGTTCCTTGCGACGAGTAGATCAAAATCGACTACTTAAACGTCTCGATCCGATGTTCCTAGGCCAAGATATAAATCAGAGAAGTCGGGGCTGTCCAGAAAATATCACAGCAAAAAGGGGGGTCAAAGGTGTCTCGGGAACCGTGCCAAAAGTGCGAAACGGAGCAAAGTGATCAACACGAAAAACGAAGCCTTACCTCTTACGGTCGCGCTGTCGAAGAAATCGTTCAGAAATTCCTCCTGGTTAGCACACAGCGAATTTCCGACTGAACTGTGACGGAAAATGGGCCGAAATTAGAAATCGTCGCAGTGCGCCGTGTCGCAGATAACTCGCTGTCGGAAAATCCCAAAGTTCTGAAATTTCTAGGGTAGATAGAGGATAGAGAGAGGAAAAACTTTCATTAAGGGCTCACTGCCAAATTCTCTCTCTAGAATTCGCAAATGGCATAGAGAGAGAGGGGGGTATTTATAATGGGCCAAAATCCCTATTCGGGCTGCACACCGAATCCGGGCCGAACACGGGACACCGAATCCGGCCACTCAGATTGCGCCGCGTGTTCCAGAACACGAAACAGCCAAACAGGAGCCAATGATATTGCGCCACGTGTCCCAGCCGCCCACGTGTTTCACGCGCCCGGTGCACGTGGTCGGCCGTGCGCCCGCCAATGAACAGTGGCCACGTGTCCCACGTGGTCCACGGGGCGCACGAGCCCGGTCTACGCGCCGGGTCTTCCGGATCCTGTCGGCGAATCACGTGATGCCACGTGTCACAGACAACGCCGCCTCCTTTGACGCCGCCGGACCAATCAGGAGCTGCCACGTGGCATTCCAAATATTCGGTGCACCCGGTGCACGCCTTGCCTGTGGACCCCGCGCCTGCGGCCTGCCCGCGCCCGCCTGCGCCTGCCCGCGCCTGCCCGCGGCCCTTCTCCGCCCTTGCGCCGCCCTGCGCCGCCGCGCGCCGCTGCCCGCCGCCGTCCGCCGGCGCCGGAACAGTATTTTCCGGCCGCCGGAATTACTGTTACGGTGAACAGTAACTTTTTGCCGAAAAATAAGTTATATATACCATTTTGATCGTTTTCGCGCGCTGAGTCCGAATTCGCCGTTTGTTTCTGCAAATTCTCATCCAAAATTTTGGCGAAAGCTCCCGAAAGGCCCACTTGATCCGTTTTTCGCGCCGGATCCATTTCTGAAGTCCGTTTTCGACGCTGCAAGCTCCATTACACTCAGTGGCTTCTTCTAATCACCGTTAATGCCTCAAAAACCTTTCATAAAAAAAATCCGGATCATCACATATTTCGACTCGTTAAAAATATTCGAAGGGTTCTAACATGAACTGAAGGTACCAGTAGATAGTTCTCAACCTAACTAAAGTCGTGCTCACTGTTTGGAGTTGACACGACGCCCGAAAACACAATCGGGTCCATAAAATCTAAGTCCACATTAGCCCAGATTGCCAAGCTACTTAACAACTCAATTTTGGTCTAACTGGGGCCTACAGGACTTAAACAAGGTACCTGGCAGATATATAATTACTGTCTAAAGACAGCCACGAGGTCATATTTACAACTTGGTCCAAAAATACTTAATATTTGCATAATTACACTATATTCCAGCTTGTTTCGACTCGTTCTTGCATTCCGCGAATCCAAAATTGACGCCGTAAGTTTCGGCGCATTCATTTCGTCAAGGCGAAGCCCGTGCTCACCAGATTGGGCTGGCACGGGGCCCACAATAAAGTTGGCCCAAACCACAGCCCACTAGCAATAATAACTCGTTGGACCCAAACCACAGCCCAAAATGCTTAAGCCCAGTTATTATTACTAGTGTCCATGTCTCATATAAACCCAATCACAATTCTATCCACATCCGATGTGGGACTATTGGGGGCGTCACATAAGAATATAGAGCTATAAACTTTAGGTTACAACATAGAGTTAATGAACTCTACGTTAGTTGTGACATGAGCAAGTTGGTATCCTTGGGGCATCTTGAAACTTAGAGTCTTGAACTTAGGGTTAAATGTTCAAAATGAGTAAACAAGAGAATTCAAATGTGAATTGGTGTCCTTGGGGCATTCTAGATATCCTAGAGTTATAAGCTGACACCTGCTAGAACCGCTAGGCTAACATCGGCTACCGCGGGAGTGTGTTGCTTCTTTGCGGGTCTTAGATAGCCGAGGAGCAGGAGTAGGTTCATCGGTCAAAAGTTTGGCCGATAAAGTTCGGCGACAAAGCTGAAGAGAAGGCCAGTTTGTTAGATTGAGAACCAACACGTAGAATAACGTAGAAACAAATGGGCTACCTGAAAAGCCTCCTCAAGAGTCAAAGTCTCCTCATTCGATGAGATGGAGGCTGGGACTGTCACAGGATGTGAAGGAGTCGAAGCTTCCCGACTCGGCTGAATGAACTCTTTAGGAATAGGCTCTTTCTTGATAGGGCGGGAAGTAGCCGAGGGCCTACGGGGAGAATGCTTGACCAGAAGGGAGCAGCGAGCCGGTTGCCCAGTAGCACGAACCGGCTAAAACAAGAAGATACGAGAAAAGTACTATGAAATATAAAAAGAATAAAATGAAAAAAAAAATATACCGGCAAGGTTTAAAGAGAGTGAACACCCTCCTCGAGAATCGATTCACGAGCTGAGGAAAAAGGACTGGGTAGAAACAAAGGAAAAGACGTAAGAAAATTGCTGAAAACTGAGAAAGACCTGTAGATAAGTGAGAATATTACCTTCTGACTTAGACAGTGGGTCTGAGTTGAAGTCAAACTGGTTAATGATGTCGAGGAGGTCGAGGCCGAAAAGAATGTTACAGACATCCTGCCAGGACCTCCGAAAGAGCTCATCAGAGGAACTATCACCAACAGGGTCAAAGGCCACAGGAATGAAGTGCACCTTGAGGCGATGGCCCGCGACGGTACTTTGGTCTACCTCGGCCATCCCTTTGATGGTGTGTCGGACCCGACAGGTGTTGTCGGTGAAGTAAGACTTTGAGGCCATAAGTGCTTGAACAAGGCCAAATTGGCGAGCGACGAAGTGTGGACAATAAACTTCGGTGTTCGGGGCCAGTTTGGATCGACTTTTGAGGCCGATGTGGAGATCTCGATGTGTGAGAAAAGAGTAACATACGGTAGAATGCTCGGTGACTTCGAGTGAGTCTACATGATGTCGAATATACTCAAAACGCTTCCTGAACCAGGTGGGGCCAAGTTTTCTTAGTCCAAAAGGTGCTCAGTAGCCGAGGGCTCGACTCTCCTTAGCATAAAAGATTTTAAAGTACTAAACAATGTCCAAAAAATGGCCTGAAGAAAAGGGCAGAGCAGCCGAGAGCCTGGCCGCAGAAGTTAAAACGGCTCGAGAGCATGCAGTGGAACCGAGGCGCGATAGAGAGCGGGAAAGTAAAACTGGAGGCAAAGCCGGAGGAACCAGAAGATGCCACACCCAGAGCCAATAATAACTCTGTTTTCTTTTGAGGATGTTGACTTGATCGCCTCAAATTTTTCTCTGTATAGAAAAGCCAGAAAATAAGATCGAGATCGATTTTCTTACCATTGGCTAAGACGATGGTGATTGGAACGAAGTCTCTGTTTATTTTCTGGGATCGAGTGCAGAAAAGACTGTGGTAAAGCCAATATAGAAGGAATGTAGTATGCTTTTCTTTCGAAACTGGACTATGCCTTTGACCCGCAAAAAGCTTCAGGAATTTGGAGTAAGCCAAGTCCGCTTTAGGTCCATAAGAGCGTCGACTTTGTCCATAACAGCAGTGGTAGAAGCTGAAGAAATAAAGGCACCGTGAGGTTGGAGGCCGGTGATAGCAGTGATGTCGAAAAAAGTCGGGGTGAAAAGACGCGAGCGAAAAAAGAAGGTCTTAGAGGGAGGAGACCAAAAACATAGAGACGAGACAATGAGAAGGTGATCGACTTGGTAAGAATTGCGGGAGAGTTGGACAGCGTCGAAGATGCCCAACTCCTTCTAGAGGTCGGCAAAGGCACCTTTGACCCGATCGGGCCAGTGAATATAGGGCTCGGAGATGGTGGGCCAGATACGCAAGCTTTTCCCTAAAGATTTGTTGGAAGACTAGATTCCTAGATAGACAGTATCTACCAATAAGGGAATGCCATCAGTCGAGAAGGGAAAGGTCTTCTCCTCCGGATTCTCAATGAATGAGGGACCCAGAATAAAATGCATGGGTCCTCCTATGTGGGACGAAGGAGATGGAAGTCGACATTGGGGTTCGACAATAGCGGAGTGGCTCGAGATGCCATTGGAGAAGGAGAAGAAGTGAGTTGAATGAAACAGCAGAGGAAAATGCAAGAAGGAGATGAGTGCAAGAGAGTGGAAAGCTCTTGGAGGACAGAAGAGGAAGTTTAAAAAGAGGAAATAAATCGCTCGAGGCAAGCATTTTTCGAGAGGATGAAATAGTGGCCGCCGTTTTCTGTTCCTCGAGGACAACGACATTAATGGTGATTAGATTGGGGCGTAATAAAAAACCATCGGATAAGAAGCTAACGTAAGTCGGGTGCTCATCACGAACTATATTAGAAATCAAGGACACAAATCATTAATAAGGAAATGATGGAGGCGCGATCGCTGGCTATCGGATGGAGGCATCAGGCGGACTGACCATTGATCTTAGATTGTCCTCGATTAGGGGACAAGTAAGACAAAAGGATGAGATAATGGCGAAGGACAAAGAATGATCGGCGATCTTGTCACACATGCCGATTATTTTTTGGTCTCAACATAGACCGGAAGGCACCACTATCTATTTAGAAATTTTTTGAAGGAAAAGTGGCCAAGAAATACACAATTATTTTTTTGAAGAATATGCCGTTATTCCCAATAAATTTTCAAAAAAAAAAATCGTTATCTAAAACGGCGATTAGTCCAAAGAGATTTTCGTACGTGTATAAATAAGCGAACTTTCCACAATTGCGTAAGCCAACGACCACCCTACTTTTTAATATCTACAGCTTTCCCAAACTATATTTATTGCTTTCTTTTACCACTTTCCTTACAGCTTTCTTAGGAGCAGTCTTAATCTTGTAACCGAATCCTGTAACCCTTTCCATCTCGAGCAATACAAAGCGATTCGGCACGTTTAAGCCAAGTCGATTCCATAAAAATCATTCCGAGTCATTGTACGGCGGACAGCCTGACTCCTCGAGTCAGACTCCGTGTTGTATTCGAATTGTTGATTGATAAGAACCCGGCCAAACGGATCATTCCTCGACTTAACTGTTTGTTTTTGGCACATGGCGCACTTCAGAGGGTCAACTTCGGAACCGATCGAGGATCTACTTCCGGGTCAACGGTGATTAGCGCAACTTTTAGCTCCCAACAGTTCCTTTCGGCTAGGAAGAGGTTATATCCGATTGGTGGGTCTATTGACGTATCCGAATCAATCAAATTGACGGTTTTAAGGCGTGACATTTTATTTTTATAAATTTACACTAATTAATCTTTTTTAAAAATTTTATATATTATCAAGCTATTTTGATCTGATCAGCTGGAGCGATTTTCAAGAAGCTCTACTCTTTGAATAAATCAAACTCAAAACTTGGTTTGAACTCAGCTCATTTAACAAACAACCAAGCTCGAGCTAGGTAGCTTGCAAATCGATCACGAGCTTTTTCTTCTGTACATGTGTTATATATCATAATATTGCTTTATGTTTCCGGTTCCTATCAGAATCAAAGGGTTCTCCTTGCGTAAAGTTGTGTATAGATTCAGAAGTAGGAATCGTAGCAAACGGTGTGTGTGGGTCCTTCACAGTGTTGAAAAACTGGGTTGATCGAAGTGGACATTTTGTTAGCAGTTCGTATCAAACAGTATTTATAAACTAAGCTGTAGCAGCATCCCCTCCGTATACGCAAGGTTGAGTCTTTCACAAGTTCGTGGTCATATGCTAATTATCGCCCTTGCTTTTCATCTAACAAATATATTATATTATAACGTCTTATATATAAAAAGCCAAAACACGGTCAAAGAATCTTAATCTCCCTATAGTAATCGGATCCACGTGAAACAAAGATGTCATCGTCACATGAATGCATGTGTGAAATGGAACTTGTACGGTAATCTTCGTGTGGATGTACAACGCGCGATAATGCGTGGGATTTGAATAAAGTAATATTTTATATATATGCATGGTACGTAATTGCTTTACGCTAGTGGTTTCAACGGATGCAACTCATATGGTTTTGACTAATGAATATCCGCAGCTGACATAAGGCTGCGTTGGCAAATAGAATAATTTTGAGGAGAATTAATTTTTTTATTCTCATAATTCTATTATATTTTAGAATAGAAAGGTATAAAATAAATTTTGTGTTTGGCAATATTCCATCCTATTCTATTGAATAAAACAAATATTGTTTGGTAAATTTTTTCAAATTGGAGAAAAATAATAGAAAAAGTAAAATTTAAAATATAAAATTTAAAATATAAAATATAAAATATAAAATATAAAATATAAAATATAAAATATAAAATTTAAAATTTAAAATTTAAAATTTAAAATTTTATATTTTAAATTTTATATTTTATATTTTATATTTTAAATTTTATATTTTAAATTTTAAATTTCCCTAATCAGACTTAGGCTGCGTTTGGGGTGTGCGGGTGCTTGTGTACCGGTACACTTTGAAAATTCATGTACCTTTTACATGTACCTTTTACACTTTGAAAATTAATGCAAATTGCATAACATGTAAAATTAATATTACATCTAACTCAACTAAACAGATGATTCACATAGACAAACATTGTCAATTCAACATCAATACACATGTAAAACAACTTAGTAATATATCCATATCACATAAAGAGTGTGTAGTTGCAACATTCAAGATTACATACAACCTCTGATTAGGGAAACAGTAATACAACACATTAATCTACAATATTCTAACACCGGACATTACAAAAAAAGTCATAAAATTCATACTACATAACCAAGCAGCCATCAATGTTTCAACCAAGCAGACATTCCAACTTTTAGCATTACAAAGAAAATAACGATAAAACTACATATTGCTCGATAATTGCTCCGTGATTCTTGCGCGAAGATTGTCGCCGCGTCGCGACTCATCAGCGCCAACGAGAGGAGTGTGATCCTCTTCTTGCTCCTCTAGGGGATTAGTCTCCAGTTGCATGTTGAAATATATATCGCTTCCTTGGTGCCTCTTTATAAAGTTGTGGATGATACAACAAGCTAGAGCTATGCGACATTGCACCTTGTAGGGAAAGGGAGTTGCTTGGCGGAGCACTTTGAATCGCTTCTTTAAAATGCAAAAGGACTTCTCAACAGCATTGCGAAGTTGAGCATGTCTATGATTGTACAGATCTCTTGGTCCTCGATGTGTGCGCGCCCTTGCATTGCCGTCAAATTGGCTCAAGTGGTACCGTTCTCCTCTATAGGGTGCGAGGAACCGATCCGTATTGGCATAACCCGAATCCACCAAATAATATTTTCCTATACAAGAACAAGTTATAGTTATTGAAATTAAGTAAAATATAAAATCAAACATTTTAGAATTACATGTACCTTCTGGAACCATTAAGCCCCCGCTCTCGCAACACCAACATAACACTCGCATATCAGATGCAGAACCCTCCCATCCAGTGCAGACAAATAAAAATTGATGATCAAATGAACATACAGCCATCATATTTTGGGAGGTGAACCCTTTTCGACAACGAAAACGGGGTTGCTTGCTCTTCCTCACCACCACTGGTATATGCGTCCCATCTAAAGCGCCAATTGCATTCTACAATTTGTAAAAAGATTAAGAATAAAAGTTAGAAATAATGATCATTTTGTAAATATTCCGAAATAATGGGTTGATGACTCACTTTGAAAGGATGGAATAAAGGGTTATCTCTAATTTTTGGGTGCATTCCAGTGTTACTACTCGGCATCTGTATATAGTCATGCCTAAGCTCGACCACACCACGTAGCACATTATTGAAATACCTACTTATAGTCTCTCCCGAGTGTTGAAATGTTTCAGCTAAGACTCGATTTGTTACCCCATGTCCCACCCCAAATAAAAATATACCGAGTTGTTCATCAGCCGTAAGATGTCGAGTGCCCTGTATCAACCCTCTCCCGACCAATTCATCTCTAAGTCTTATGAACGTAGTGTTTGACATTCGAAAATGTTGATATCCTCGATCGGGATGTCCACTCAGTATATCCATAATAATTTCGTGCCCGCTATATGGTCTAGTACGACAAGGTGTCTTATTCATTCTATTTTGAAATGCAAAGGAGGCTTCGTTGAGGAGAATTGTTTGCACTTCTTCACAATAATCTTCCTCCTCATCTAGAAAGGTCATAAGGTTGGCCATACTTTGAGATGAAAATACATGCTGATAGATTAAACCACTCATAACTGCATATACAATGAAAATATCAAAGTGCAATTCACAGATAATAAAATTTCAACTAGGAAAAGAGAAGTAAATGGATCTAGTTAAGAAACTATGATATGCTGCCAGCAGAAAGCTTTTGTAATGAATGCATCATCAAACACATCAGAGCTAGCAGTAAGCCTTTGTAAATACATGATAAAGAGAAGAAATAGTGGATTTTATATATGTTGGCTCAGGATTAAAAGAGTTAAAGCTGAAATGGTGGCTGCAGTAGTTGATCCACTGCCTCCCTACCATAAACATTTGCAACCCTTTTAAGCATCATAGCCTATCATGGACAGGAGGCAAACTGCATCATAGCATTGAAGTGAACATCATAACCAATATGCAATAGAGGGTCCATCGAGCACTTGCAAAATGTATGTGCAGAGAAAGAAGAAGTTGTAGAGAAACAGAGTATACTGCCATCATTTCCTTTGATTTATGCCACATTGCAAATTTGTAAATACTTGATATAAAGAAGAAATGGTGTATGAAATATGTTGGCTCAGGATTAAAAGAGTTAATGTTGAAATGGTGGCTGTAGTAGGTGATCCACTGCCTCCCTACCATTAACATTTGCAACCCTTTTAAGCATCATAGCCTAAACCTCACTTGAGGCAAACTGCAGTGGTTTAGCAAATTGAAAGTGACTGGCTAAGGCTCACAAACTTGGAAATGCTGCAAGCATAGGTCTCTTAATCCATGAATGCAATTCAGCCACATCACAGCAACTAACACCCAACTAACCCATCACAGCTTTTATACTGCCATCAATTCCATACAAGTATGCCACAGTACCAAATTAATAAGTACTTGATACAAAGAAGAAATGGTGGATGTAATATGTTGGCTCAGGATTAAAAGAGTTAATGCTACAATGGTGGTTGCAGTAGTTTATCTACTGCCTCCCTACCATTAACATTTCCAACCCTTTTAAGCATCATAGCCTAAACCTGCACAAAAGTGATGTAACACCCAATTCACTAGCAGCCAAACATATTCCTTTGAGGAGTTCACAGAAAATGTAAAAGATGTCTGACCTTCGAAGTAAGTACATGTTCAATTAGTACCATAATTCTCATGTTCAACTCCACATTCTCAAACACATATGGCAAAGAGGATTTGCAACCATTTTTAGCATCAGAGCAAAGGGAAAAGGTCTGATATAGTGCCAGCTTCAAAAAGATATAGGATGGTGTTCAAGAACTGCATTGCAAGTCTATATGCTGCATTGCAACCATTTGAAGCAAGTCTCAAAGACAGGCAATATGCAAGACAATAAGTAGTGAAAAGAATAAACCTTGAATCAATACAAGAAGGCCCAAAAGACAACAACTTTCAATTAATGCAAGTAAATCAACTTCAAAGCAAGTCTCAAAGACAGCAAATATGCAAGACAATAAGTAGTGAAAAGAATAAACCTTGAATCAAAACAAGAAGGCCCAAAAGACAACAACTTTCAATTAATGCAAGTAAATCAACTTGAAAGCAAGTCTCAAAGCCAGCAAATATGCAAGACAATAAGTAGTGAAAAGAATAAACCAAGACCAGAGGAGCAAAGTAGTATCATTTGTACACATTGGCATTGAGGGTGTAGTTGCAAGAATTTTAGTACTCATCAGAGCCTATACTGCAGAGGAGGTAAGCAAGATAGCATAATTATTAAGTATCATCCAATTTGGAATGGAGGGTCCTTCGAGCAAAGGCAAAAGTACATTATGGAACCAGAATTTTGCAAGGTAATTAATGCAAGTAAATCAACTTCAAAGCAAGTCTCAAAGCCAGCAAATATGCAAGACAATAAGTAGTGAAAAGAATAAACCAAGAATCAATACAAGAAGGCCCAGAAGACAGCAACTTTCAAATAAATAAAGTTATGTTGGCTGATTGTCTTTTAGACCCAGCAGAGCACTCAGGGGGGAGCATGCATCACACAACAATGAAGATCACACCCCATTTTCCCTCTATTGTCAAGACCATCATATTTTGTGTGATGCAGCTACATCCAGCACTCACACAATCCGCCCCACCACCCGACCCCACCAACACAACCCAATATGAGAATGGAATATTTTAGAATTTGAGAATAGTAATTACCTTTCTAAAGCACCACATATATCTTTTTTTAAGAAAACAAGACTAATGAAACTAGCATTAATATATGATGAAGTTATCAAGATGCAGTTGGCTGAATTTGCAAGACATGTATGTTTGCAAATAGCCAACGGTTAAGTACATCAAGTACAAGCCAAAACATACCACAGGATATATAGTAAGGCGTTGCTAACCATACGGAAAAGACAAAATAGGATAAAGTTTGTATGCAACACCAACAAAACCTGATTGTAGAGCTGAAATAGAGTTAATTAGTTAGGAGGGAATGAGGGTCCATCGGGCCTTGGTCCAGTGGACATCCTTTGCATCACCATTTGGCGGTCAATCCACATGTATAGAATATCACCACCCAAAGTCATAAAGATCGATCTGTTGCGCTCGTCCTTCAAAGCTTCGCATGCGGATAGGATTGCTTCAAGAGACAAATTTGGGAGGTCATATAATCTGACCATACACTCCTCTATGGAGTGAACCTTTGGACGCGCATCGACCTCACGTGCAACATCTTCTCCGCAATGTTCAATCTTTTTTTCCCTAGTTCCACCAGCTCTTGGATTGCATCAGCATTCGACTCACTTCGTCCATTGCGGTTTGAAGTCGGAGTTGTTTTGCGTGAGGGAGGTGATGTTCGACGTCTCTTGGCAGATGAAGTATGGCCTGAAGCATTGCTAGCATTTCGATTTTTGTTCTTCGCAGGTGTTGTAGTAGGGGAACAAGAAGTTGCATCATTGACACAATCATGCAATGGCGACATAGGCACGGGAACATTTGATTGCCCGACGCCTGAGGGGCCAACCATGGATTGCTTGATTTGTTGTAAATTAGCGGTTGTAGTAGGCGAAGAGGAGGATGTGCTGCGCACATCCTCACCTTGCATCACTGTTGTGAAACCATGTCTACCCGTGGCAGTGGTCTTTCCGGAGAGGAATTCAATATCTTTATAAGCAGGAAACGGTTTGTCCCTACACCGTGCATATGATGGATTTTCCTGCGAAGAAAACATTTTTATTACGTCTTTGACTTTGACTGACATAGTAGTATATTAAAAGAGAAAATGGCAAATATAATTACATACCGCTATCACCGCTTCCCAATCACTCGAATCGCCGGCGGTTGGAATGTTATGATCATAATCCCACCCCCAACCACTTTTGTTAGCCAAAGTTTGGTACAGTACAAACTGTCGCTTCAACACCTTCAATCGATTTTGAAGATGGCTTTTGAGGAAGTTCAATTTTGTACGTGTATTGAAGTCAGTAATGATTCTGTTCCAAGCAAGCGGAGTGAAACTCCCATTCACAAAATTTCCAAGCACTTGTTCCTCCGTCATCAAGTTAAGCATTGCCGAATCCATTACATCTGTCCAGTTTCCAGATCGTACTCTGCTTTTGGACGATTCTTGACCATAGCTTTCAATACTTTGGCTATC
The DNA here is from genome assembly GCA_029168755.2 of Tillandsia fasciculata. Classification (NCBI taxonomy): domain Eukaryota; kingdom Viridiplantae; phylum Streptophyta; class Magnoliopsida; order Poales; family Bromeliaceae; genus Tillandsia; species Tillandsia fasciculata. The sequence continues at coordinate 3,751,979 of CM054950.1, forward strand.
AGTTGATGTAATGTCAATGACATTATGATATTTTCTAACAAACCGATTGGCCGGTTTGCTTTGATGGGCCATCTGAAGGTGCCAACATATACAAGTATGATATTATTAAGTGGTCATGTTGCAAGTAAAGATTATAGTATATAAAGTTGGCTCAGGGATAAGAGGTTGCATAGGATTTCAAGGTGGCTGCAATGCTAATAATAGATTGCCACCCAACCTTGAAATTTTACTCTCTTATCCATGCATCATCGCCATAATTGTCTCATATCCATGCATCATCGCTTAAAGGCAACCGAAAATTATACACTTGCAAGGCTCAGGGATAAAAGGTTAAATACAAATCAAGGTGGCTGCAAATGTAAGTAGAGTTTGCCACCCAACCTAGAAAATTTACTCTCTTACCCGTGCATCATCGCCTAAATTGTCTCATATCCATGCATCATCGCTTAAAGGCATCCGAAAATTATACAATTGCAAGGCTCAGGGATAAAAGGTTAAATACAAATCAAGGTGGCTGCAAATGGTAAGTACAGTTTGCCACCCAACCTTGAAAATTTACACTCTTACCCGTGCATCATCGCCTACATTTTCTGATTCAAGGCAACCAACAACTAAACAGATATAAGGCAACATGAAACTGAATTGATGGCAGCATATCCTTTTCCATGCTCTACTCTTTATGGAATTTGGTGTTCTAAACACATACATGGCTCTAAATGCATGAAACTTTCAAAAAACACCAATTTGTTGAACTTCTGTGCAGGCAACAAATTAAACAAAGCTTATAATAGAAAGGCTCACCTTCTGAAAGTTCAAATAGTGCACGGACAGTATGCACTATAGAGATCGGCGTAAAGTAATAAGGATAAATGGATCTTCTGCGCCAACTATTTGGAGAAAGAGGGTTTGGAAGTATCGCACATAAGCCAATTTAAAGAGATGTAAGAAGCCTTACCTCTGTTAGAAAGTAGTCGATAAGACTAAGTAATGTGGCGAGTTGACAAGTCGATAGTAATGCAAGATCTCAGGGACAATCTTTTTGCCGAGATAGATCGACTCAATTCATGACGAATCTTTGCACAGAACCGAGAATGTGCCCTCTATTGATGGTTGGGAGAGGCAGCATGAACACCAACTAGAGCAATAAAGTTGGGGGTTGCAAAGAGTAGGTTGAAATCCCTCCTATTTCGAGGGTCAGAAGAAGAAGTAATAGCTGTACGCGAGATGACAACTCGAAGCATCCCCTCTATCACCGAAAAAGATTGCCTCTGTGCAGTTGGCTCAAGATCGGAAAAGTCATCTCGAATCAACTCCTCTATCAACAGCGGTAGATGGCCACTCCTTGGTAAACATTGGAGTTAATATGAAAGAGAAAATATCGGCGAGCTCGCAGAGAGGAGTAAAGAGGGTTGGAGGGAGAGGAGTAAAGAGGGTTGGAGAGATGAAGCAAGATCTGGTAGAGAGGAGTAAAGAGAAGCAAGATCTGCTGGAGAGGAGTAAAGAGAAGCAAGATCTGGTAGAGAGGAGTAAAGAGGGTTGGAGGAGGAAGACGATGGCAACTCAGCGATGGGGTGAGGCGACGATGGCGGGATTAACGAGGTGCTTTGGGCAGTGAGAAAGGTAAAGTGGAAAGTTAGAAAGTTGGGTTTACCCCGGGATAACCCTAATTCCATAGGTTGGAGGGGATATATTTAACGGGTTGTTCTTTAAAAAGTGGGAATGACCCGGTTTGACCGGGATAAATTTTAAAGCCAAAATAGGGTAGTGTTTGGGAGAATTTGTAGTATTATTTGGTTTTATACCCCTAAATTCTAAAAGCAAACACAGCCTTAAGAGTACAAATTCTACGAGAACCTCCTCCTCGACTGGTGGGTGACAATTAAGAACGGGTTTTAACATTAACATGTTTAATTATTTTTACGAGAGAAGGAACATCGATTAAAATTTGACCAAATTGAATCATTAAGTAATAGACAGTAATAAATTTAGTAAGCTTATCTGTCAATATCATAAAATAATATCAATCCTAATAGAATAAACAGTACTGAATGACTATGGTTATGATTACTTAAAAAGCTTATTTAGTTTATCCATTATAACAATATTAGATTATAGCAATATATGTTTGTGATATTTTTTTACAAGTATCTAATTTATATTCCATCTATATTCAAAATTAGATTATAGGGACACATTTTTGAGACACATATATAGCGACACTAATAATAAGTATCGATTTTTTTTTCAGCAGTATTTTTTTTAGAGTTTAGGAATACTTAAAAGTATCGCTAGAACATAATTTTGTTATAGTGATATCTAATTTAGACACCGGAATCGAAATGAAAGTGAAATTTACTAATTCTGATAGTTATTATTTATTTTATCAAAATTGATTTTCCAATTCCATTTAAGTCTAGATTGAAAATTGTCCCATTTATTTATAGCATAATGGGACTTTAAATTTAGAGCTAATTTATTCCATAATAAATCACTTAAAATCCCCCCTTTCAAATGGTTCCCTCTTCTCCCTTCGTTACTCTCCGCTTTCTTAATCAAAACTTGCTCTCAAAATTTTAAATATCATAATTGTTTATTCTCATTTTTATTATTTAAATAACAAACTAAATATTTTTGATTGATTTATTATTTTATTCTTTTATTTTAATACAATCTAATTTTATTTTTTATTCTGATTTCAATATTGAACCAAACATGCATTAAAATTCTGCTCTTAAGAATTTTAGAGGGTGCGTTTGGTTCGAGTATAAGCGAAAATTAGTTATTCTGGGGATATGTATAAGTTAAGGTACAAGTAAGAATTATAGTAATTTTGTGTTTGGTTGAGTATAAGAATTATACCGGGATAAGAAAAATTGTGTTTGGTAAGTTAGAAAAGAAAAAGAATAATAGAGGGGATTAAAATTTATAAAATAAAATAAAATAATTTAAAATTTTATAAATTTAAATATCTTATAATTTAAAAAATTTTAATTAAAATAATAATAATAAGCTATAGGTGGAACAGCTGTTCTATCCTTATACCGGAATAACCTGGTATGGGAGGAACAGCTGTTTCCCCCACACTTAAATACTGTTTGGGTATAAAGGGGGATAACCTCCTTATCCCTTATCCCCCTTATATCGGTTGCCAAACGGGGCGAGATGAATTGACTCATGCAAATAGTCCAGCCAATCAACAAACAGAGGATACCCATATGCTAAGGAGATGTTTGGATGCATAGCCTTGTATATGCATTGCAATTTGAATTGCATGCATATCAAAAATTTGGTGTTTGATTTGGTGCACTTAAAAACAACTAGTATAATTTAGCTGCACAAGAAGATTCAACTATAGTAATTAACATAATATTCATATTGGTTGTAGATTTAGCTCTACGGCTCCATTTGGTTCAAGGATAAATTTAAAAGGTATAAATTTTTAAAACTAAAAAATATTTGATCAAATAATTGTAACAAGAGAGATAAACTTAACTATCTAATTACTTTTTAAACTAAAGAATATTTTTTCTTTGACATTAATTAAGAACATATTTGATTTGAAAGATTTGAGATTTAGTATAGGTTATAGAAATCAAAATAATCCAATTCAATTATTAGTATTTGATTTGAAGTACTCACATTCCGATTTCGATTCGGGCGAAATCGAATTCTTTCAAAATAATTCCTCTTATGGAGGTAGGAATCAATTGTGATTCCGAAAGGAATTGAAAAAAAAAAAAAAAAAAAAAAAATCTTTTAATAATTATTTAAATTCAAATTTTAATCTATATTTAATTCTAAATTGTAATTTTATATTTGAATTTGATTGTGGATTCAAATTTTAAGTTTAAGTTTTTTAAATTCTACTTTAAATTTCAATATAAGTTTTGAATTAAGTTCTAAATTTAAATTTTATTTTTAAACTTAAATTTAAAATATAAATTTAAATTTTAAGTTCGAATTTGAATTAAAATTTTGATTATGAATTTGTATAGTAAATTTAAAATTTTAACTGCTAATTTGCACTTTATTTTGATTCTAATTCTTTCTATAAGCCAAACAAATTCAAGTTTCTATCTTTTCAATTCCTATTATATTTTGATTTCAATTTCTATTCTGAACCAAACGTGACATAAGGAAAAATCCTTCCACCACATATAGAAAATAATAAATTTTACAATTATATATAGTTTTTAATTGCAACAAAATAAATTATTTTAATAGATATATATAAATATAATTGTAATAATATTGAGCTAGGCTCCTATACTATATATATATTACCGGAGCTTCGGTACTATAATCTTATTTTCGATCATAGGGTATTTAAATCAACGATCCATACCATTAAATATGATCTAGAGTTTATGAAACTTTTAAAAATAAAATTTTAATTTTTTTCGACATTGTTTACTTGGTAAGTAAATTATATCAAAATAAACGGTAAAAATTTAGCAAATTTTAAAATTTGAGAATAAAATTTTTGAATTCAAGATCAAGAATACATATTTTTTATCGAAATTTGAATAAATTTAGATTTTTTCTATACCGTTAAACTATAAACTCGTCATAGTAGCCATTAATTTGATCATAAAGTAAATTATGCTGAAAAAATATAAATTTTTTTTTAAAAAAATTTTATATATCTTAGATCATAAAGTAAATTACGTTCACCAATTAAAGATTAAGGATACAAAATTCCACTAGTATTTTTATTTTTTCCTAAATTTATACTATTAGTATAAATAGCTATAATTTTTAAGAATATAAAAATATAGAGTTACAAAATAAAGTTGATGATACGCGAGGATTATTTTTTGAGCGAGAAAAAAAAAAAAAAAATTAGTGCCAGCGAACGGGGAATTAAAGACACAATTTTTGTCAAAAAATTTTATTCAAATTTTTGGCTAAATAATTTTCGTCCGCCGAAATATACGCAAATTATTGGAACTGCCCAAAAATTTGCTCAATTTTTTTGCCGAATAATTCATACCCACCGAATTATTCACGAATTATTGAAATTTTTCCAAAAATTTATGTTTTATTTCGAATTTTTGAAAAATATTCGCACACGAACTGTTTAATTTAAATTTTTAATAATTCGTGAATAATAATTAACAAACTCTAGAAATTGGATTGAGCAATTGTAACCAGAGATGAACTTAACTATCTAATTACTTTTTAAACTAAAGAATATATTTGGTTTGAAAATTTTGAGGTTTGGTATAGAAATCGAAATAATTCATTCAGATTATTAGTGTTTGATTTGAATGAATGATATTTCGATTTTCATTCTGGGCAGAATCAAATTCTTTCAAAATAATTCCTCTTATGGAGGTGGGAATCAATTGTGATTTCAGAACGGATTGAAAAAATAATAATAATAATAATAATTATTTAAATTTAAATATTAATTTATATTTAATTCTGAATTGTAATTTTATATTTGAATTTGATTATGAATTCAAATTTTAATTTTAAATTTTTAAAATTCTGCTTTAAATTTTAATATAAGTTTTGAATTCTATTCTAAATTTAAATTTTGTTTTTAAACTTAAATTTGAAATGTAAATTTAAATTTTAAGTTCAAATTCAAATTCAAATTTTGATTATGAATTTGAATAGTAAATTTAAATTTTAATTAAAATTTAAATTTTAAACTTTTAGTTTGCACATTATTCTAATTCTGAATTTTCTTTTGAGCCAAATAAATTCAAGATTTTGTCATTTTGTTTTCAATTTTGATTTTAATTTTTATTCCGAACCAAATGTGCCATAACCGATAATCTTCCTGCCACATATAGAAAACAATAAAATTTACAATTATAATTTTTAATTGATATATATATATATATATATATATATATATATATATATATATATATATATATATATATATATATATATAGTGCGGCTATTATACTATTAAAAGTCATTGGTTCTGTTAAGTTTTCTATTCTTAAATCAACCGTTTTAATTATTTTCACCATTTTACTATTTCTCCAACTACTTATTAAACCCAATGAGCCCACTATCATCTCAACCATACACATTTTTTAATTCAAAAATTAAAAATTTAATAGTATCAATGACTTGGTACTATTAATATTATTTCTATATAGTAGAACTTATATGCTTTTAAAAGTATAAGTCTATTCATACTTGTAAATTTTTTACTATTAAATTTGTATTGGATTTGTGTTTTTTATTTTATCTTTCTTTTTTTTTTTAGTTGACTTTACAAAAACACAAATCTCAATACAAATTTAATGATAAAAAATTCACAAATATGGATGAACTTATACTTTTAAAAACATATAAGCTCTACTCATATATATATATATATATATATATATATATATATATATAGAGAGAGAGAGAGAGAGAGAGAGAGAGAGAGAGAGAGAGAGAGAGAGAGAGCTAGGCTGGAATACTATTAATAGTACCAAGTCATTGGTACTATTAAGTTTTTAACCGTTGAATTAAGAGATATGTGGTTGAGATGATAGTGGACCCTTGAGTTTAATGGTTGGTTGGGAAAATAGTAAAATCTAACGGACGAAAATAATTAAATGACTTGATCTAACGGTAGAAAACTTGATAGTACCAAATATTTGGTACTATCGATAGTATACTAGTCGGACTATATATATATATATATATATATATATATATATATATATATATATATATATATATATATATATATATTGATCTCCTATGCTTGTAAAGGTACCAAATTATTTTTTTTTGTGAGCTTTTTATCCTTAAATGTAGGAATGTGCGGTTAGGATGATGGTGGGCCTCTTGGGTTTAGTGAGTAGTTGGTGAATTAGTATAATCTAAGCGGTAGAATTAATCAAAGTGTTAGATCTAACGATAGAAAACTTATAAGCACCAAGTGCTTAGTGCTTGTACAAGCACAATAGCCGAACTCATATATATATATATATATATATATATATATATATATATATATATATATATATATATATATATATATATATAATTGTAATATTTTCAACTTCATGTATTTCTAATGATAAAATATTTATAATAATAATTAACCAATCATATGTAACTAAGTCTACCTAGATTCCTTTGTAAATAGTGAGGTTATATGTATATATGGTAATAACTAGATTTCAGATTGTTGTTGTTTATTTGGCGAAAAGTCAAAAGCTTCATAACTGAATTTCGCTCACTGTATATTTAATTTAATAAATATTTTTTTTTTTTAAGCGAAAGTTTGCATATTATTCAATTCGTTTATATATTAAATAAATTTAGTTAAAAATATGAAACAACTAAGTTTTAAACTCGGATATCAACTATTGAATTTTTTACTACTTGCGTTAGAAACGATTGATAATTCAATAAATATTTTCATACCAGCAAACAAGAGAGTGAAAAAAAATTGAAGCTATTAATTTAATTAATCTCTTTTCATCGTGTAACAGACTTTGTGAGAAAGAAAATGAATTATGATATTTCAAAATAATAATTGAGTTAAGATCAAACTCAATTCACAACGAATCAAAATTTTCTGGTGATGTTTCATTTTTTATTTCTGTTTTAATCGGAATATGTCTTAATTCTTATTATTTTCAGAATTAGAATCGTACTATTTTTGTAGATTTTAAACCTCCCAATAGACGATTGCTGCTGATAGCGGGACTACAGTTTGCTATGTCCTTAGGTTGTATTTAGTTCGGATATAAAAAAAAAAATTAGTTATTTCTGGAATAGATATAAATTTAGGTACAAACATAAATTAAAATAATTTTCTGATGATGTTTCATTTTTTATTTCTGTTTTAATCGGAATATGCGTTAATTCTTATTATTTTCAGAATCAGAATCGTGTTATTTTTGTGGATTTTAAATCTCCGAATAGACGATTCCTGCTGATAGCGGGGCTACAGTTTGCTGTATCCTTAGGTTGCATTTGGTTTGGATATAAAAAAAAATTAGTTATTTTTGAGATAGATATAAGTTTAGGTACAAAGAGGAATTAACGTAATTTTATATTTAGTTGAGTATAAAATTATATCGAAAATAAAAAAATTTTGTGTTTGATAAATTAAATAGGTATAAAAAGAAAAGAAGGGATTAAAATTTATAAAAATAAAATAAATTTTATAAATTTAAATATCTTATAATTTTAAAAAAATTAATTTTTTTTAAAAAATAAGCAACAGATAGAATAGCTGTTCCACATTTTATACTGAATAATTTGATATAAAGAAGAACAGCTATTTTTTTCATCAAAAATTATATTTAAATATAAAAAAAAAATAAAAATATCCTCCCTTAGTATTCATTGCCAAAGGGAGTCTAGGTAGCGTTTGGTTCGGGGATTAGAAAAATTTTGTTATACCGGGGATAGGTACAGATTCTGGTATTAGCAGGAATTGGTGTAAATTTGCGTTTGGTTCGTTTTATGAGTTATACCGGAATTAAAGTAAATTGTGTTTGGTAAATTATATAGGAATAAGGAGAATAGGAAGAATTGGTAAAAATTGTGTTTGGTTGAGTATAGAGGAATAAGAAGAATTGATAAGTGATAAATTTGTGTATTGACTATTTTGCCCTTTATGATATAATATATAAATAAAATAATTTATTATATTAATAAACCTAATAATAAATTTAAAATATTATTTAAAATTGTAAAAAATATTTAAATATATATAATAAATAAATAAAAATACTAAAAAATTATAGAAAATTACATATTAAAATATTTAAAAGTTTTGATTGTTTTGACTATTTTGCCCTTTAAATTAAAGTTTAAATAGGAGTAAAAATTTTAATTTTTAAAAATTTATATAAATTTTAAAAAAATACATAATAAAAATTAAAGTTTAAGTGAGAGTAAAAATTTTAAGTGAGAGTAAATAAAAATTAATTTTAAATTTTAAGTGAGAGTAAAAATTTAAATTTTTAAATTTATATAAATTTTAAAAAATTTATAAAATAATTGTATAAATTTTAAAATTTAAAATTAATAATTTTTTTCAAAAATGAAATAAAATAAAATATTTAGATTTATTAAAAAATAAGTTAAAAAATTAAAAATTTTTAAAAAATTTAAAATTTAAAATTTAAATATTTTTTAAAATTTAAAAATTCTAATTTAAAAAATTTATAAAATAATTTTTATTAATATGCAAAAGAAAGAAAAAAAAAAAAATTAAAACCCACTTAAAAGAGAGAGGAAAGAGAGAGAGAGTCTTTTCTCGATTCCCGTGCCACTTTATGGGTTCCTCCCAATTCCACCTATTTGCTGGAACCCGGATTCTCGATTCCATTCCCGTAATTCCAGCAAGCCTAGAACCCGGATTCCCCCCTATTCTATCCCCGTTTGGGTATGGACTTGGGGATAAGGGGGTATTCCCCCCTTATCCCCCTTACCAAACGCCCCCTAACGAATGGATCGGCTTTCCGACTCCCAAGGAAATTTTTTTTTTTTTTTTTTTTTTTCGATCGAGTGGAGTGGGGAACAACACATAATTCGATCATTTATTACCCTTTGAAAAACGTGAACATCTTAGAATAAAATAAGAAATTGAAAATACAACCCAAACGCACAGCTAATCCCTATTCTCTCTTCTGGGATCCCCTTAATAATTATTTATATAAATATATAATTTTTAAAATATTTTTATTTACAATAATAGAAATATATTATTATATAATAATACTGAAGTATATATTTTATATAATAATATTATATATAATATTTTAATTATTTTATATTTTATAAAATATATTACTTTTATATATATTATTAAATATCTCATAGTTTAAAATTTTTTAATTTATCTTTTATATTACCTATAACTTATATATTAATTTTCAATATATAAAAATTTTATATCTATACATCTATCTATACAAATCTATGAAGTTTTAATATTTTTTATCGCGTGGTATTTTTTTTTTTCACCCGCACTATTTTTTTTTTTTTGGTAGCATGCTACCGCTTCGTTTATTTTGAAATAAACTTAGCTAGAAATATGAAGCAATTAGGCTTCGCACTCGGAACCTTGGATATCAACCATCAAGCCTTTTGCCACTTGCACTAGGGACAGTTGATCATCCACACTAATTCTTATTCTTATTTTATGAAACGTCATAATTTTTTCACTCCTCTTTTTTATTTTATGAAACGTTATAACTTTTTCGCTTCCTTTCTCTCTATTTAACGAATATAATTTTTTCTTTTCCCTCCTTTCTATTCAATTTCTATAATTAATGTATTTTATAATTATTCGAAAACTTTTTCCCTTTTTCACTCTTATCAATTTTTTTTTTTTTATATATATATATATATAAAATATCATGATTTTTTTTTCTCCTCTCTTTTTTATTCAATGGAGGTTGGATTCACCTTATAATTTTGTTCTCCTCAAATCAAAAATTTAAAAAAAAATAAAGTAAATTTTTCGAATCTTAATCCACCTCAACCCAACTCAGCACGATCCTTCTTACTTTACAACGGAACACGTTGAGGGTATAGTGCAATCCGTTGTTCCACCATCTTCTCCGCCGTTGTGAGGGTCTAATAAAGTAATATAGAACGCTTAGTTCGAATAAGGCTAAGAGTGACGGAAAGCAATACGAAAACTTGTCACGGGATCAACTTTTTTGCTTTAAAATTTTTTTTACGGGATATATAATCGAGTAGGATCCCTAGTTCCGTCCCGATTTTATTTATTTATTTATTTTTTTTTTTTTTTTTTTTTTTTTTGGTGTTGGTAATGTTGGTTAGCTTATAATAGGTACATATGTCGAGGTGATGGATAACAATCTATTTTAAAAACCTTAAAAAAGCATACAAATATTGCTTTCACCTTTCTATTTTTCGTTGCAATTTTGCAACAAGTAAACAACCACCTCATCTATACTTACTATACACTATATATTAATGAAGAATTTCTCGAGAGAGCCACGTTGCCCCTTAACATTTAAACCAATATGAACATATCAGATGCCAATAAAATTTTAGGTATATATCTATTGTATTGAAAACAACTTTAAAATATTTATTAAAAATAATTTTTATTATATAATAAATTATTTAAATATTTTATATTATATTATATTATATTATATTATATTAATTATTAAATATTTTATTAATTATTTTATATTTTGTGCTGTATATATTGAGAATTAGTATGCATTAGGCTCATAGATTTCTCTTCTTCCTATAAATTGACTCTAAAATATTAATTTATTTTTTTTTATAGTATAATAAATTATTTATCAAATATTTTATCAAATTTTTTTATTTCGTGTAATGTATAGAGTATTAGAATGCACTAGGCTCAAGAAAACATTTTTCCTCTCCTTTGAAATTAGGAGCTTGTCACGTCTCCCCACATTTTGGGCGCCCTATTGCACCGTAAGCCGACTTTAAAATATTCAATAAAATTAATTTTTTATAGTAAAATAAATTATTTAAATATTTTATATTACATATATTATATCATATTATATTATACAGTTCTAATTATCAAATATTTTATCAATCATCTTATATTTTATGTGATAAAAATATTTGTTCTCTCTCCACATAAAATAAAAATTTTGTAGGCACCTATTGCAGCATAAACCGATTCTAAAATATGTACCAAAAATAAATTCTTGAAATAAAATAAATTATTTAATGTATTATATTATATATAATACATCATATTATCTTTTACGGTATTAATTATCAAATACTCTATCAATCTTCTTATATATTAGTATGCAACAAGTGCAAAAAAATTTATTTATTCTCTCTTCAAATTATGAGTGCACCCTATTAAATATTCTCTGCACTAGGTGTATGTATATATATACCATATACTTAAAACCCTTTAATAAATATTTTAAAATTAATTTATTAAATATAATTTAAACTATTAAATTTTATAAATCATATATATTTAATTAAAATTTGATATTAAAATATTAGTTATCTAATACAAGTTGTGGTGTATGGAGTATTAATATACACCAGGTGCATATAATAACTCCTCTAATTTTAACTATTTAGCTCATGATTAAATTTTATTTATAAAATAGCTATCAAAATTAATAAGCTTAATTAAATTCTTAAATAAAATTCTTAAAATAATTTAACTTCACAAATATTGAATGTTAAATAAATATTAATAAAAAAATTATTTTTTATAATGTGTGTAACACAATTTTACATATATTTTTTATTATCATCGTTAGTTATAATTTTTAAATTTTAATAACTATATATTTTAATTAATTAAAATATTATCTACCCGCCGCACTAGTATACAAGAAATGCAAGTAATTCATCATCCCTAAAATTTTATGTAGACATTCTATCTGAATATAAAAATAAAAAAAAATAAATAAAAAGATAAAAAAAAAACATTTCTATTGATATTTTAAATTATGTAAAGAAAAGATTGGGTTCAATTTTAGCTATTATATTTTCTAAATTTCATCAAATAATTTAATATATCTTTTCTTTTCAACTAACTTATTAATTTTTTAAAAAAATTAATTGAATGTTGTAAATGTAATTCTATAAAACATTAAAATACAAAAAAATCTATTTTTATGCTTCCAATTTTATAATTAAGCAGGACACGAATCAAACCTTAGTTTTTATAATTATTTTATGTATTAAAATAAAAAAATAAAAGTTTTTGTGTTTTGAGTTTTATAAAATTATATGCAAGTCATACCCAGGAGTATGATTGTATAATTGAATGTTTTTTTTTTTTTAGAGAGAAAGATAGCATGCTATTCACTTCGTTTATTTTTGAAATAAACTTAGCTGAAAATGTGAAGCAACTAGGCTTCGAACTCGGATATCAATCACTAAATTCTTTGCCACTTACACTAGAAACGGTTGATGATTGTATAATTGAATATTAAAATACCTTCTTATATGAGTCGCTCTATATCCGTCACCTAGGGACGTCAACGAGCCGAACACGAGCGAGCTGGGATCGGCTTGTGTTCGGTTTGTTTAATAAACGAGCCGAACACGAGCTGGCTCGTTTAAATATCGAGCTGAAAAATTCTGCTCGTATTCGGCTCGTTTACTAACGAGCTGATTTTCATTTCTATTATTAAGTGTAAAATTAAAAAAATTTAAAACATTAAAATTTTAATCTAATAATTAAAATTTTAAAAAAATTGATGACCTAATATTTAAATACGCGAACAACAAGTTTGATTTTCATTCCTACTATTAGGTATAAAATAAAAAAAAATTAAAAAATTAAAATATATATATATATATATATATATATATATATATATATATATATATATATATATATATATATATATATATATATTCGAGCTGCTATCGAGCCGAACACGAGCGAGGTGATCCCAGTTCGTGTTTGGCTCGTTTATTAAACGAGCTGAAAATTTCGGTTTGTGTTCAACTCGTTTACTAAACGTGCGATTCGATCTCGAGCTCATTTCGAGCCGAACACGAGCTAGCTCGCGAACAGCGAGCTGAATTGCCACTCCTACCGTCACCCGTTGAAAAAGCTTAATCACTTGAGTTGGAGAAAAAAAAACTATTGAATTATTAGATAAAGTTTAAAAGATTTAATAACCGTTAAAATTAAAATTTCATATAAAAATTTGAAAATCTAAATGACTCTGTACAAACAAAGTAATACTCCTATTCAGTATTATTGTCACTTTTTTAACCTTTTAAAAAATAAAACTTAAAGATAATTTTTTTGTTTCTGAAATTAATTTGTATTAAATAAGTTGCCATTTATTGTTTAGGGGGCCTTTGGTTCTACGTAAAGTTGTAAAAAAATAAATTTTTTGTGGAAAAAATTTTTGTAAAAAAATAATTTTTTTGTGGAAAAAATTTTTGTAGAATTTTTTTAAACAGTTTTGTAGTTTGGTTTATAGGAAAAAAAAATATTTAATTTTTTATCTATAAATAAAAAAGTTGACAGGAAAAAAGTTTGGTTGAAAAAAAAAATTAAGTAAAAAGGTTTTTATCTAGCTTGAATTTTCATTTTTTTACCAAAAATTGGTAGAAAAGGAAAACACTTTAATTTCTCCAAATATGTAAAAATAGTTTTCCAATTGTTTTTTACTATTAAATAAACATATGAAAAATAAAATTTTAAATTAAAAAACAATTTTTGATAAATTTTTCCAAATTTGTAAAAATAAATTTTCAAAAAAAATCGTAATTAAATAAATACACGAAAATTAATTTTCTATCAATTTTATGGCCAACAAAATACACAGGAATGTAATACAAAAAATATTTTAATCAATAATATAAAATTAGTATTTGAAAAAATAAAAAATAAAAAATAAAAAAGAGTTAATTGCATACATGTTTTTAAAAATATATCGAATAATAAATATATCCCTACGAAATTCAACTTTTCGTATTCATTTTTTAAAAAAATTCAGCAATATTCATATTAATTATATGTTAAAAGCTTAATCTGGTTAGGTATTATAATTATTAAGATGATCATAGCATTTTGAAGATACGGAGAAAAATATTTTTGTAATAATTTTAAAAATTTAACTTTTGAGGAAAAATATTTATAAGGGTAAAATATAAACAGTGACCTAACGGTAATAAATCAGACCAGAAAATATATATATATATATATATATATATATATATATATATATATATATATATATATATATATATATATATATATATATATATAATTTAAAATTTTTTTAAAAATAAATATAAAAAAATAAATTTTATAAGAATATATTTAATATTCGATATGTTTTTATTAAGGGTGTCAACGAGCCGAACACAAACGACCTGGGGTGGGCTCGTGTTCGGCTCGTTTAAATATCGAGCTGAAGATTTCGGCTCGTGTTCGGCTCGTTTATTAATGAGTCGAACACGAGCTGACTCGCGAACAACAAATTTAATTTTCATTCTTATTATTAGATGTAAAGTTGAAAAAAAAATTAAAAAATTAAAATTTTAATCTAATAATTAAAATTTACAAAAAATTGATGAACTAAAATCTAAATATATATATATATATATATATATATATATATATATATATATATATATATTCGAGCTGTTATCGAGTCGAACACGAGCGAGCTGACCCCAGCTCATGTTCGGCTCGTTTATTAAACGAGCTCAAAAATTCGGCTCGTATTACTAAACGAGCGATTCGACCTCAAACTCATTTCAAACCGAACACGAATTGGCTCGCGAACAGCGAGCTGGATTGGCACCCCTAATTTTTATAGATCTGTACGTAATTAATTTTTTTTTTTTTTTTAAAAAAAAAAAAAAAAAAAGAGGACGATGGCAAAGAAGTTTATATATATGGTTGTAATTTGTTGGGCTGGTAACCTGGTATGTAAATTTTTGCTTATAGTTTGGTTAATAGTCAAAAGAAAAGAGTCCCAGAATTAAAAAGATGGCAGAAGAATCTACGAGCGGCCACACGCGAATCCGAAGGAGGAGTCTAATACTTTGATTGATGGATCTCCCTCGAACACAAGCCCTAGTACTCCAAAAATGTTCATTTCGATCTCCTATTCAATTCAATTTGTTTGCGACCACCCCGCCCCGGTGGTCCCCATAATTTTATTTTAATTTTAATTACTTCTGCGGGACAACACATCCCTATAAAAATAGGGGAGGGAGCTGCAAAGAAATGTGCAGGAATTGGAGATAGAGAGAGAGAATTTTTGAAGGAAAATTACACTTCCATCTCATCTCCTCTCCTCTCCTCTCATCCTCTTCAAAATTTGTGTTATATAGAGAGGGAAATTAAGCTGGTGATCGAATAATTCTGAATCTGGTGAGTGTTTTTTTTTTATGTTTTCAATTTTATTTCTCCCTAAACTAACTATTTCTTTGTTTGTTCATTCTGAGGGTTGGTTGGTTGGGTTTTTTTTTTTTTTTTTTTTTTTTTTTTTTTTTTTTTTTTTTTTTTTTTTTGGGAAGGTTCACCGTGAATTTGAGTATATATTTTCATATCCTCCCGTTTTTTTTTTTTTTTTTTTTTTTTAAAAAAAAATCAGTTTAATTCCATTCCCACCTCGAAACTAATTTCTGTTTTGTTTTTTTATTAAAATATAATCGAAGAGAATCAACATTTTCTACACACTTGTGATCGACCCCCCTCTCTCTCTGACCTTGCTCTCGGAGGTAATTCCTTTTTTTTTTTTATTTTTTATTATTTTTTTTTGGTTTAGTATTTTTTATGTTGATTATCTTTCTCTCTCTCTTTTTGGGTTTATATTTGTGTGCTTAATCTCTTCTTTACTTTTCCAATTCACCCATCTTTTTCTTTATTGATTTATATATATATTTTTTACCATTTCCTTTCTGATAGGAGAATTAGGTGAGAGGTGAGTAAGATGATTCCAGAATTGCTTTCTTTGTTGGTATTTTGTTTTGTTTTTTTGTGGTGTCATCTGTATACTTTCAATTAATGGACCCGGACTTTTTGAGGGTGATAATTCACTCACTGAAGTTGTAAAACTAGAACATCTAAATATTCTATGTTTCGTAAGTTCAAATTTTTGAAAATCTGTTATTTAGGCATCAAATAATTCTAAAAATTAACAGTTTTTTTGAGTGTCATCATATATATTAATTTTGGTGTTTGTTTGCTCGCTTGCTCAGCTTCTAACAGATTTTTGGGAGTTCTGAAATGGAAAATGCACTCCAGAATGATTTTGCAAAAAAAAATAAGTTTAGACAAGTTCAGTGTCTATAATGTAAATTCTAATTCTTTGAAAGTTGGGGGGACACCTGTATATATTTTACCCAAGAAATAACCCATCTTTGTAACTAATCAGTAATAATCATGCTTACGCAAGCTTTGCGTGATCTTTGGAATATATTTCTTGTAAGGTTAGGCTGAGTTGGGGGGACTATTTCTTAATTAAAATCAAACCGTACGTTTTCTTAGCACTGATGGAATCTCACTTTCAATCTTTGAAAAGTAGTGTTAATTACCGATTGATTTTTAAGTAGTATTTGTCCAGGACCACCACCAGCATAGAATTCAAGATACCCAAGATATGGATAAATCCATCTTTTATCCGAAGATACCACTATAACAAAGGGGTCATCCTGCATCGAAAAGTCTTCTTTTGTTCTTGTGGTGGCAGCTACCGCTTCAATTTAGTTTTCGGTTGCAGGTCCTGATAAGCTGTAAAGTCTATTTGTAGATCTTATCCTTATATCGTAGCATTTTTTGTGCTACTCCGATCTGTGCTACAGCTCTCTGGAAACTTTTATCTGATTGTAGGTTTCTTATTGATCAAGTGCAAATAGAATCTATCTTATTTTTGTGTTCTTATTGCTGTTCACATGGTTTGAATATATTGTTGTTGGTGGTGGCGGCGGTTTTTCGTTTATATCTTGCTCTAGTCTTCCCAAGTACACATGCCATTATTTCTTGTTGTTTGAGAACCCACGGTGACATAACTTTTCATGTTGCTTCTTAATTTGTTGACGTATTATGATGCAGTCCTCTGCTAATTAGGTTTTCAGTGTGCACTTGGTTGATATTTCGAGTACCTTTAGGTGCATAGATTTTCAGAAGAAAAGTCTTTTTGGCATATCTAATCGACTCAACTTATGGGGACTTCGTCGAAGATAAGTATACCGAAGATGGTACGGTGGATATCCATGGAAACCCTCCTATCAGGAAGGACACCGGAAGATGGAGGGCTTGCCCCTACATTCTTGGTACACTAAGATTCCCATTTTCTTATTCTTTCTATTTGTAATTGCCTTCTGTACTTGTTTCCATAGCATCCTCTAAAAACTAATTCTTGAATAAATAAATTTTTTTTTTTTTTTTTATTTATTTATTTTTCTTTGTAGCAAATGAATGCTGTGAAAGATTGGCATATTATGGGATGAGCACCAACCTGGTGAACTTCTTGAAGGAGCAACTCAACCAAGGGAACAGCACTGCTGCAAACAATGTCACCAACTGGTCCGGGACTTGCTATATAACTCCACTTCTTGGGGCTTTTCTAGCTGATGCCTACTTTGGAAGATTTTGGACCATCGCCAGCTTCATGATAATCTATATTTTTGTAAGAAATCAAAGAACTCTTCTGCAAAGTATTATATATTAGGAGAGTTGCATACATGTCCTTGAAATTGAGTACGTTTGTGTGCTTATTCTTACAAATTTGTGTTTTCCATACACATGCCGCAAAATTTTAAAAATTTACACATATATCACTCCCGCTCGACCTTTTCCCAGTTTTCAGTGGGTATGTTGGTCACTTGAGAAAAAAAAAAAAAAAAAAAAAAATCATATTTAGTAGTCAATTGACATCTTCCAAACTATAAGGTATGCGTGTATGCAAAAATATTCAAATTTTAGGGTAAGAGTATGATAAACTAAAATTGCAGGAACTAAACTATCCAATTTTTTACAATTTATAGGGTTTTATTTCAGATGCCCCTTTTGGGTAACTGTATGAAACTTAAATTCTACTTCCTTTTGTTTACAGGGTTTGTCACTACTAACAATGTCAGCTTCCGTCAAGGGGTTGAAACCCTCTTGCCACAACGATGTTTGTAATCCAAAAGGCTCACAAAGTGCGGTGGTCTTTGTTGCACTTTACCTAATTGCATTAGGAACTGGAGGAATTAAGCCTTGTGTCTCTTCCTTCGGAGCAGACCAGTTTGACGAATCGGATGAACGGGAAAAGAAAAGCAAGAGCTCCTTCTTTAACTGGTTCTACTTTTCGATTAACATCGGTGCCTTAATTGCTGCTTCTGTGTTGGTTTGGATACAAACAAATGTTGGTTGGGGTTGGGGTTTTGGGATCCCTGCAGTGGTAATGGCTGTTGCTGTTGTGGTTTTCTTCCTAGGAACTCCATTATATAGACATCAGAAACCTGGAGGAAGTCCACTTACACGACTAGCTCAAGTTATTGTGGCGTCACTAAGGAAATCAATAGCTAAGGTCCCTGATGACAAGTCTCTGCTATTTGAGATTGCAGACAAGGAGTCTGCTATACAAGGAAGCCGGAAGCTCGAGCACACGGATCAGTTCAAGTAAGTGCGCTGTAATCTTTATTCCCATGAGAACCTACTTTTATTATCTTGCAATTTGTCTTTATGATGCATGGAAATAAAATTGAGCAAATGTAATGAAAATATAACATATGTGCATATCAAATTCAAAAGAGAAATATTTAGCATATTAAATTATCATTACAACTGACCATCCCTAGTGCAAGTGGCAAAGAGTTTGGTAGTTGGTATCCGAGGTCCGAAGTTCGAAGCCTAGTTGCTTTACATTTCCAGCTAAGTTTATTTTTTTTTTTTAAAAAAAAAACGAAGCAGGTAGCATGCTACCTTTCTCTCTCTCAAAAAAAAAATTATCATTATGCAATGGCTACGCAATATGGGGATGATGCAGTCTTTGCGCAGCAGTCCACTGACTGCTTCTGTATGTATGTGTGTGTGCACTACATTTTAAAACAGTACTATACTAGCAAGAGCTCATATATTTTATTGCAGGTTCTTTGACAAGGCTTGTGTGGAAACCCAAGAGGATAAGACCAAAGGAACAGTAAGCCCATGGAAGCTTTGCACAGTCACGCAGGTTGAGGAGCTCAAGAGTATCGTGCGCATACTCCCCATATGGGCTAGTGGCATCATCTTCGCCACAGTCTACACTCAGATGGGTACTATGTTCGTCCTCCAGGGCGACACCCTAGACACCCGCATGGGTCCACACTTCAAGATCCCTCCTGCTTCCATCTCCATCTTCGACACCATCAGTGTCATTGTGTGGGTCCCGGTCTACGACCGCATCATTGTCCCTGTTGTACGCAAAATCACGGGCCGGGATCGTGGGTTCACCCAACTGACCCGTATGGGCATCGGCCTTGTGATCTCAATCTTTTCTATGGTGGCAGCCGGAGTTGTAGAGGTAATCAGGCTGCGAATAGTGGCAAGGGACAATCTCTACGGTTCTAAAGATATTATACCCATGTCGATTTTCTGGCAAATTCCGCAGTATTTCATTATAGGTGCCGCGGAGATCTTTACCTTTGTCGGGCAGCTGGAATTCTTCTATGATCAGGCACCCGACGCCATGAGGAGCATGTGTTCAGCTCTTTCTCTCACTACGGTTGCACTCGGTAACTATTTAAGTACTCTGCTAGTTACAATCGTCAAAGATATAACTACTAAGGACGGGAAGCTCGGGTGGATCCCGGATAATCTTAACCGCGGCCACCTCGATTACTTCTTCTGGATGCTGGCGATACTCAGTGTGGTGAATTTCTTGGTGTACCTTCTGATTGCTCACTGGTACAAATATAAGAAGACGGCAGATTCAGTTGATGGTTAGTTGTGGTTACTTAGTCCTAATCTAGCACATGTATGTGGAGAGAAAAAGGGCTTAGGCAAGTATGTTTGGGGAGGTTCGATTACTCATGGGATTCCTATTTCAGGTATATATCTAGTTTGCGCCCTTTTCTTGTGTTGCTGTAAATGTAAGTAGCTTTAGTCTATGCTGTTGTGTAAACTTTTGCCTGGTTGGGGATATCTTAAACTGTCAAAATAATGCTCATATATATATTTATAAAAGCAAGAGTTCGTGTTAAAAGGAAAAGAATATAACCTTCTGAACTGTTTCTGTCATTAATTACTTTGGTAGTGTGATCTGGTATTGGATATAAGATGAGAGTGCGGATCTTTTAGCTAAGTGCATAGACATAATCTTTTGAACCCCAACTCTTTGCTGGAGAAATATTCACCGTGTGAAACTCACGGGTGTTGGATGACCTGAAGGCGGTGAATCGTTCACCGTCTTTAGTATTTCTACTGAACACGGTGACTTAGTTTCAGCACATTCATCCAGGACTTAGCCAATTCATACAGGACTTAGCCAAATTAGCTAAGTGCATTCATTGTATTCACTGTATTAAAGGTGCTGAATCGTTCAGCGCCTTTAATACAATGAAGAAAGCGCTGAACAATTCAGCGCCTTTAGCATAAACACTAAAGGCGCTGAATCGTTCAACGCCTTTAATACAATGAAGAAGGCGCTGAATGATTCGGCGCCTTTAGTGTCACTAAAGGCGCTGAACGATTCGGCGCCTTTAGCATAAACGTTAAAGGCGCCGAATCGTTCGGCGCCTTTTCCACCAATAAACCCCCGCGTGGCATAGTGCCCTCTCTTTCCCTTCACAATCGCACAATACTCCCCCCTCTCCCCACTTTCTTTGCCGTCGCCGTCATGAAGCCCGCCGTCGCCGTCATCGAAGCTCGCCATCGCCGTCGTCGGAGCTAGTACCCGCCGTCGTGGTCGTCGGAGCCAGTGCCCGCGTCGCCTAGCAAGTTGTCTCATTGTCCCTTTCTCTCTCTCACTGTCCTTCTCTCTCTCTCTCTAACTGAGAGAGCGAGATCTCTCCCTCTCTCTCTCACTGTCCCTCTCTCTCTCTAACTGAAGGAGAGATCTCTCTATCTCTCTCTCTCTCTCTCACTCTCTCTCTCTCTCTTACTCTCACTCTCACAGTGAGAGAGGTTACTCTCACTGTCCATGTCTCTCTCTTACTCTCACAGTGAGAGACGATACTCTCACTATCCCTCTCTCTCTCTCTCTCTCCCACTCTCTCTCTCTCTCACAGTGAGAGAGGATCTAGAGTCATTGTCCCTCTCACAGTGAGAGAGAGAGACAGTGAGAGAGGATATAGAGCTTTGAAGTTCAATTTGGTATTTTGAAGTGCTAAATTCTTCAGCACTTCAAGCTCGCACTGTCCCTCTCACAATTGTAGTATAAAAATTTTATTTACAAATATATTTTTTTTGTAGTTAAAATGGCTAATCGTCGAATGCCACTAAGTGTTCATTGGGATGGACAGTTAGTTATGGATGAGAATGGTCCAAAATATATTGGCGGTCAAAAAAAATTAATCGCGATACGTTCAGATTCTACATATATTAGTTTCGAGACGAGAATGTATCGTTTAGTAAATTGTACAAGAGAAGAATTTCATTTAAAATTCACTATTTGTTGCCCCACGGTCGATAATGAATATTTAGCTTACGAAATAGTAGATGATGAATCATTGGAGGGAATGATTGGATTATGTGAATATTATGGTTTTGTGACGATATACATTGAGAAAGATCTACATCCATCAGAGAATTTTGAATTGTAAGGTTATTACACGAGAATGCTTCACAATTATATTGATGTGAGCGATCAAAATATTAGCTGCGATGGTGGTGTGAGAATCACAAGCTTAGTAAAATTTTAATAAATTGGTGAATATTTCGCCTATATGTTATTTTTTTTTGTAAGAATTAATTATTATATATATTGCAGAGAAAGTGAGTATTCGCCTATTGAGACTATTATTAGTGTGACACCTATGATCACATGTGTACCACCTACGACCACACACACGCATGCCACAACCTCACGTGGACAATGCACGATCTCCTGTCTAGAACCTAGAATGTTTCATTTATAACTAGAATTTATGATTGGTTGTAAGGACAAATCAAATTATATTTTTAATTAATGGGATGCACCAAATAATGACGGGGACGGTGTTAGTGATATTAATCATGAGGATGCACCAAATAATGATGATCATTATAGTAGTGAGGATGACGATTTGTATAATCCATCTCTAGATATAGATGATGATCACGATAAAGGGTTGAATTATCTTGCAAATGCAGTTTTCAATGAAATCGACAATCCACAAATAAGCAACGAATATGTAGACAATGCTGATAAGAAAATTGAATTTGTTGATCATCCGAAATATTTTCCTTCAGATGATAATTGGATAAATCAGTATGTTGTGGATTCTATAGAGTTTGATATTCGACAAATCAATATTGGTCTACCTAGAATTGACGAGACTTGGGTTGGACGGGTCTTTCATGATAAGGCATTTTTATTGGACGCTCTGTACCGCTGGCATATTGACCATAATGTTTAGATGAAAGTATTAAAATCTACTAAAACAACTTATACTATCAAATGCACGATAGAGGGATGTCCATGGAGATTGCATGCTTCAGTTTCTAAAGATACGACGTACTTTAGGGTAAAACATATGCTGGTCCACACACATGTGTAATTCCAATGTTAAATGCGGCACACCGTAATTGTAATTCGAGCCTTATATGTCAATTGATTCTCCTGACATTAAAGGTCAAACTTAATATAATGCCAAAAGAAATTCAAAAAACAGTGCGATCAACTTTGCATGTTGACATAATATATCGGAAGGCTTGACAACTAAGGAGTAAAGCGTTACATATTATTTACGAGAGCATGGAGCAGTCATATACAGACTTGCCTCATTAGCTTACTATACTGAAGGAATGTAATCCTGGTTCTTTATGGCGCCTGGATCATAGGTGGCCCGCAGGTGGGATTTATCATTTTGGTCGTATTTTTTGGTCATTTTGACCTTCTATACGTGGATTCGCACATTGTCGGCCGGTAGTGAGTATTGATGCCACTCATATGTACGACAAATACGAAGGTCATGTTTTGATAGCGACGGCTGCAGATGCAAATAATGGATTATATTCTTTGGCATTTGCAATTTGTGAAGGGGAGAATGGAGGGAGTTTGCGATGGTTTATGCATAACATGCGTCAATATGTTACCTGCAATAGAGCCATTTGTTTTATATTTGATCGATTTTCTGGATTGAGGAAAATAGTGGCTGATATCTATCCTCCACAACATGGTCACTCGCATCGTTGGTGTCTTCGACACATGAAAGCAAATATGAATAAGCGTTTCAAAAATGATACTTTGTTAGATAAATTCTGAAACATCAGAAGTGATTCTGTCACGCCCCGAGGTCAAAACTGCGACCTCGGGCTCGCCAACAGATCCGCCGCCCATACGGTGAATCCCGTATAGACGAAGCGTCTAACCTGGAAAAAGAAGAATACTATAGCTATACAGATATCAGAGCTGAAAAGTAAACTATTAAAATAAAATAATACAACTGTCCAAAATATACAAGTCTGAACCTCACTACAAAAGTCTCTCAAAATACAACTCTCAACAGTAACAAGCCACTAAAAGTCCACCAGACTGTACCACAAGCTCCAAAATAAAAAGGGATACAGCTATACTCAGATGACGAGTAGGGAACTAGCTCGCGACTCCCTTACCTCGATCAGCCACAGAGGGAACAGTAACTCCCGCAGAAGCCTCTGCAAAACAAGGAGAGGAAAAAGAAAGGGGAAAACCCCCAGCGGGTGTGAGAACTACAACCAACAGTAGTTCTCAGTGGGTACCGCCACCAAGCCCGACGGTCTGCTCACTAAGTCTACTAGAGGCATAAAGTAACAAAGGTAATACTGAAAGAAAAGAGCTGAAAAAAAAAATAACTCTACAGCTACTATGCCTCTATCTAAATGCTCAAAAAGTGAAACAGATGGAAACATGATGCATCTACTAACTCTCAAATACAGTCACCCAATCTACACTGATTGCCACATAGGGTCCAGTCAAATCTGCGCCCACCTACTGCCGCACATCCACAAGAGGACGGGTCTACCGTAGGGTGTCTGTGACTGCCAAAACTGGCCCAGCCAGAGGGACTGTGTTGACAAGTCGCGATAGCAAAGTAACAGGCTCAACTCCGGAGTGGCACTCGAGGGGCGCGACCCCACTGAGGAAAGTATCCGCGCATCTCTGTCGAGCTCAATATGGCTCATGCAGGCTATAGTCCAAATCCACGATCAACAAGATCGACAGTACTCGAATCATCTCTCTAACTCACTAATAAGAAACACTCGAACAACTAGGACCGCTGTCAACCCAACGGCTCCCAGAAAGAATATCAACTCGACATGCAACTCACTAGCCGGGTATACTCCACAACCGGCAATAATGAAGGGTCCGAGAACCCCGAAAGACTAAAACCTACAGCCCAAATCAAACAAGAACAGGCTCTAGGCATAGCCCCTCGTTGTTCTCGACCCAGAGAAAAAGGCAGCCCTTAGAACCCAGACCACTCGAATCATCTCGAGTGGGAAAGTTTATAGGAAAAAGGTAACATTTATTACTGAAAGTCATTTTTCACTCAAACCCACGCGGGGTGAGGAAAAAAAAAAAGTTCCTTTTTGAAAACCATCTTGATTTGAGAAAAAACTCATTTTTAATGATTTTTAGTTTTTTTTAGAAAAACAGTTTGAAAACGAGTTTTATACCCAAACCTCGAAGGGCTAATGCCTTCGTCCAATCAAACAAGAACGGATTCCGGCGACCCTTCGATGCTTGGAAGAAAACATTGGTTGACTAAAATCATGTGTGTGTCCAAAAAGGGTTCTGGGTTCAAGGTCCTGCTATCACTGGTACACTCCTACCACTAACACAGTGGCGGCAAGGAACAAAACATCCCGGGACCACCGTTCACCCAAACGGCTCCCGCCACAGATAAAAGACCAACTACATCTACCAGACTCCACTCTGCTCTCAAGCACGAGTATAAAATGCATCCCACACTAAAAGGAATTCCGACCACTCGGTCCACTACCCTGGCGAGGATAACACTATGTCCAGGAATAAAGTATAACGTGTGGATATCTAAAACATAAATAAACCTAGCTCAAGTGAGGGTTTTCTACTGGTCTGGTTACACATGCAACATATGACGGGGTACTAGGTCAAGTTCCAATAATAGTAGTTAATTTAACTAAAGCAGGATCAAGGAAACATGAATCAACAGGATATCGACAATAATACAGGAAAGATGACATCTCTCTCTAACATATAATACAGGAAAGATGACATCTCTCTCTAACATGCAGTCTCATCTATCTCATAGTATGTATGTTCCCTATATAATAGAATTAGTATATAGTCCATCGATTTTGGAGGCGAAATACCCACCTGGAAAAATGCACGCTCCACAACAAAAATAACCTCCTCACAGTCCAACACTCCGCAAGACACCCAAAAACTGCGAATTACAGCAAAAAGTACCACACACAGCATCAAGATAGCAGTTCCAAAAACAAAATTGCTGTTTGCTACAACCAGCACAAAAATCGAGGATTTTCACCTCTGTCTAGTCCACAGAAAAATCCAGAAAAATTAACGTTGCGATCATCGCGACGAGTAGCCCCAAATCGAGTATTTATACACCTCAATCCGACACCTGTAGGCCAAGATAAAAATAGAACATCGCGGTATGTTAACTTCCTCATAAACACAAACCTGCAGTAAAACAGTCCCCAAAAAGCTTAATTATCTCCTGTGAGATAAATTCTAAAAATTCCAATAAAAATATGATGGCGATCCTCGCAAAGCGTAGATATCAATCGTGTCCTTAAACGTCGAATTTCGATGCTCGAGTACAGAGATAAAAATCCGACAAGCCTCCGCTGTCCAGAAAAACCACCATCAGGAAAGGGGTTCAAATATGCCTCGTAAACCATGCCCAAAACTCAAAATAAGATGAAGCGATCCGTACGAAAATCGAAGGCGTACCTCTCGTGATCGCGCTGCCACAAAAATCGGCTCAAAATACCATCGAAGTAATCCAGGGTGCCTCTCTGACCGAAAAGTGACGGTGGAAGCCAAAATCCAAAAAATGTCGCAGTGAGCCGCGTTGCAGAAAGCGCAGATGTCGAGGCCTCCAAAAAATTTGAAAATCCCTCAATAGATAGAGCACAAGATGAAGAACATTTTCTCTTCAAGCCTCAGTCGAAGATGGGCTCGGGAAGAGGCTCGAATTCGCGGCCCAAGAGGAGCTATATATAGCCCAAACCAAACAATTGCCAAAATACTATCTGTGTCCCCACATTCGGGCGCCCGAAAGATTCGGACTGCTACAGTACACCGAAAACGTACCACAAACCGTCAAAGCCCGAATCAATCCTGGAGCGCCACGTGTCCCAAAATAGCAAATAGTAAAATGGGCCAATCCTTGCATGCCACGTGGCACGCCGCACAGCGCACAGCGACGCTAGTCGCTGCGGTCGCACCACGTGGCGCCGACCGCGCCTGCCCCGCGCACGTCGCCCCGGCTGACCCGGGCGTACGGCCACCTGCCTGCCGTACGGCCACCTGCCCGCCATCGCAGCGTGGACTGAGCGCACAAGAGCTAGCCAATCAGACGTTGCCACGTGTCCACCCTCCAGTCCACCGTACACCCGTGCTTCTCTCATGGACCGCGCCTGCTGCGCCGGCCAACCGGGAGCCGCCACGTGTCCCGCGCCCGGGTGCACGCTTTCGCGGTAGACCGAGCGGCTGCGCCTCCGCCCGCTGCCGTGCTCCGCCGCTAGCTGCCGCCGCCGCCGCCACTCCGGCCGCCGAAACAGTACACCCACACCTTGAAATCCGTGTTTTCGCATCCGGACTCTGAAAAATACAAGTAAATAGCCCATTTCATCATTTTCGCGCGCTGAATCCAAATCCGATGTCCGTTTTGCCCAATTCCACTTCTAAAAATTTTCAAAGGCCTCCGGTTAAGCAAACTTGCTCCCATTTTACACCCTGAATCCATTCCTTAGGCCCGACGTGCGCACAAACACTCCCAGAAGCCACTAATCCATTAATAAACCCTTAAGCGGGAATCCGGGTCCTCACAGCTTCAACACCAACAGAATATTATCAGCTAAAAGAAGAATTAGATGTGTTGGATCACGATGCTTAGCAGTGGATGCATGATCTTGAAAGATATAAAAAGTACTGGGCAAAGGCTTTTAATGGAGGGCGACGATTTGGGTTTATAACTACGAATTATTCTGAATCGTTAAATAGGGTACTTAAGGGGATTCGCGCTTTGTCTTTCACGGCTTTTGTTGCGGCGACATTTTATAAATTTAATACGTATTTCTTAAAACGCCGTGATTACGGTGAAAGTTTGACGGGCGCGCTAACTCCTAAAATACAAGTATTAATTACCTAAGGTATGGATACGACGCAAGGACACATTGTCTAACGATTTGGACTAACGAAATTTAAAGTGAATACTGGAGATTTCTCATACAAAGTGATCGTGAATGGAATAGATGCAGAATGCTCATGTGGTGAATTTCATCTAACGGGAGTACCTTGCTTGCATCTCCTAACAGTTTGTAGTACTTCACAAATAATAATAGACTATCATATTTTTTGTTCACGCTGGTATAGTATGGACTGATATCGTGAGACGTACGCACCACATTTTCATCATATTCCTGATAGACGGCACTGGCCACGACCCAAGGCCCCCCTATTGTACCGCCTCCTATACGAAGGAAGAAAGGTCGTCCACGATTTACACATATTCATAATATAATGGACGACGGGGCGGCCGACGAGAAAAATGCTCTATTTGTAAACAAGCAGACCACTATAGGAGCACATGTCCACAAAATGTAGAAAGAGTGCAACAAGGCCGCCGGTGTATGACTTGTTGAATTCATATTTATGTTGTCTTAATTCATATTTTGCCTTTTTTAGCTATTATGTTACTAATATAATATTACATAATGCAGATGGTAGATCTAGAGGGCGCGGGACCAGTTGATCCGTCGGTCCTATCAGAGCAGCATCTCCACAGGCCAGGATTTATCTTGACTGAGGTAAGAGCTATAAAATTTCATTTGATATTTATCGTAATATAAATTAGCTGAATTGATTTAAGAGCTAACTATATTTTTTTGCATCACAGGGGTATCGTGTTGTGCAGTTCTCAGAGCATGGGCGCAAGCTAAACTAGTGAGAGCTTGAGCATCCAGCTGTGCTAGGCTTACTCCGATAGTTTGATTTTTTCGAAGTAGCACGACTAAGACGCGTACAAGCTGGATCAGGCTTTATTAGCTGCCCTTGCTGAGAGGTGGAGACAGGAGACGCAGACGTTCCACTTTCGCCATGGTGAGATGACCGTCACACTTTAGGATGTAGCGGTTATTTTTGGTCTTCGGGTGGACGGTTCTCCCGTGACGGGAACTGCACTTCATGACTGGGAGGATCTCTGTGAGGCATTGTTGGGAGTAATGGCAGCTACAGCCTGTGCATATATGTTATATCAAATTGGTTGTAGTTTGTTTCCCAACCCCACTGGATATAGAGTTCACCTAAAATGACTATCACTTTTAGCTGATTTTGCGATCTGCGACGCTTATGCGTGGGGTGTAGCTACGTTGGCATATCTATATCGAGCGCTAAGAGCTGCCTCATTGAATGGGAAGGCCGAATATTGTTGTTTTGGGACCCTATTAAAGGTATAATATATAATATTTTTATTTCAGTATTATGTTAATATATTAGTATTTAATATTTTATTTATTATATTAAGTCGTTGGTGTTAATTTTTAGATTTGGGCTTGGGACCACATTCATATCGGCCGACCTACAGGCGTCCTAGCACTACCCGATATAGTAGATTGCCCTCTGGGTTGCCGATAAGACATTTATTTGATACTTTTTGTATTTCAAATGTAATTGCAACTAATATATATATTTTATAATTTAGATGGGCCAACGCTGGAGATCTACGCTTCAAAGCGAATGTCAGGACCACTGACATTGAGTTTTATAGAGATGAGTTTAATCAACATAAAGCGACGCAGGTATGTAGATATTTTATTCAATACTTTAAATATAGTTTTTCTAAACACTTTTATATTAACTGATCATTTTATATTATTAATAGGTTATATCGATGCCGTACACAGATGAGATTTTAGCTGCATTACCAGACTTCTGTGTTCAGGACTCGCAAGTCTGGTGTTCAAAACAGTCATCATCTTCTTCCATATTGTAGAGATGCATGTACCAGACCGAGTCCTGCGGCAGTTTGGTCTTCTCCAGCATATACCTTTCAATATGGAGTCCATCCGACGTGTGACATCACGTTGGCGTTCGGATGAGGATTGGATTGCTTTTCACGCTGCACACATTGAGATGTGGTCTGAGAGGTTAGATCACATTGTTGATCAGCTCCGGTTGCTGGTGAGGACCCTTTGCAGTCGACATCCATATACATGTAATTGTATTGGACAATTACGAGGAGATGGATATATCGTCTAGTACAGCATCCTCCGGTGACTTTTCATACTCGTGGGCATATAGAAAGGACACTGGTATAATAATTTATATATATAAATTTAATATTTTTTGTATATTTAATATAAATTTAATTTGTAAATTAAAATGTAGGTCGACGCACTACAACAGATGAATGCTACTATATGCTAGTTAGTGCATGATCGACCGTCGCTTGCGATCACATTCGGGACTGGCAGATATGAGCCGGCATATTGATATGGTACTGCAAAATGTACGAAGACTACCTACTGTCAGAGCTTCAGGGGGACGAGTAGATTATGCTCACGCATTGTTTTCGAGTCATCAGGTACCTTCATATCACTAGAAATTTCAAATTAAGTCTTCAATTTCAAATTAACTAACTATTTACGCCCTTTTAGGTGCCACAATCTCCATCTCCTCCCATTCAGGCCTCTACAATGTTTCCTTCGACGTCAGCATCGCTCCCGCTACCAGTATCACGGACATCTTTTACTTCTACATATTTACGTCGTCGTTCCTCATCATCATCGCCACATAAGATCCAGCATATTCCAGAGCATAATGAAGGCGGTATTATCGAGGAGCTTGATCAGGTGGCAGCCGTCGAGCCTCTCGATGATATATCGATTATTGATCTTGTTGTTCCTCGTGGGCGTGGGCGTGGGCATGGGCGTGGACGTGGGCGTGGCCGAGGACGTCGAGGGAGAGGTCGAGCTCAATATTGAGTTTTAGCTCACTATTGACTTACTATTCATATATTAAGTTTGTATTAAAATCATTTTTGTGATATTGATCTTTCTTTGTTACTTATCTGAATGTTGTGAATCTTATTGTACAATTAGAGTTTGTATTGAGCTTTTAGTGTAAAATCTGAATGTTGTGCACCTTATTGTACAAAATTTTATTTTTTTGACTAAAAAAAATTATGCTGTTGGGTACTGTTGCTAAAGGCGCTGAATGATTTAACGCCTTTATTGTTTATGCTAAAGGCGCTGAATTTAAGCTAAAGACGCTGAATTGTTCAGCGCCTTTAGCATAAAGCTAAAGATGCTGAACCTTTTTATTGAGCTTAGCTAATTTTCTCGAAAATTGGCTAAGTGAGGAATGCGCTGAAGGCAGTGATGATTCACCGCCTTCATAGGATTATTGTGAAGGCGGTGAATCGTTCACCGTCTTCAGTGCTAAAGGTGGTGAATGATTCACCGTCTTTAAATCGTCTAAGCCCGTGTGGCGCCGAGCTGGCAAAAAGAAGATTAATTTTATAAAAACGTTTTTAAAAGAGTTAGTTTGTAAATTATAAAAAAATTTAGAATTAGCTAAAAAAAAAAAAAAAATCCTTCTTTTGAAAAAAAAAAAAAAATTTATAATAATAAAATAGTCATTCCATATGTTCAATATAAAAAACAAAATACAACAAATCTAAAGAATATATTTGTATAACTCAATATTTTTGACGAGATGCATTTAATAATTTAAACTTTATAAAGATAAATTTAAAAGAGTGATTTTCTTTTTATAAAGTGCTGTATGAAGTGTTAATAACACCACTAAGATAGCATGGTGGATTTATTGTGTCTACTTTCACTAGATGCAATAACATTAATGGAGACCCACATTTAAAATTTAGGAATCACGTGCAATAACATTACAAGTCAAATGCACAAACCGAAGATATACTTCTTCTCCCAGTCAAAGATTGCTCTTTTTAATGCATAAAAATATAAAATAACAATCTCCCCGAAAAAACAATTAGTTTTCCAAATGGGTGGGTTTCTACCAAAATCCAGCCTAAAAAAAAAAAAAAAAAAAAATTAAAAAACTCTCATTCTCACATGGTGGGTGTGAGGACTCTACTCCTTGTTCAAATCAAAACAAGATGCATTCTCATTTTCTTCCAATCCCCCGAAGCCTCCTTGTTCCTCAATCCCCAAATTTGTCAATCCCGATTGAGGAAATATCTCTTATTCCAATCCCGTCTTCGTCTTCTTCTTCGTCTCCTTTTTCAAAAATCCCAGTCCAATCTTTCCATCCATGGCAGTCGTCGCGATCTCCCACCGCCTCTGCCGCCTCTTCTTCGCCATCTCCTTCCTCACGTCCCTCTCCTTCCTCTTCTGGTCCCGCTCCCGATCCTTCTCCTTCTCCAGTTCGTGCCACATCGAGCGCTCCTTCCCCTCCCGGCGCCAGTTCCAGCTCCTCCCGGAGCAGTTATACTGGAACGGCTCCTCCATCGACCTCCTCTCCTTCTCCTCCGCGTGGAACCTCCTCTCCTTCCCCTCCGAAGCCCCGCCCCTCAAAACCCTGAAGCTCGCCCTCTTCGTCAAGCGCTGGCCCCGCCGCCGCCTCTCCGGGGGGCTCGAGCGCCATGCCCTCACCCTCCACCTCGCCCTCGCTCGCCGCGGCCACGAGGTACACGTCTTCACCACCTCCCCGTCCAACTCCTCCGCCGCCGAGCCGGAGCCCCCCTCGCCAATGGCGCTCCCCATTCCCAACCTGATCTTCCACCTCACCCCACCCACCAAGGCCGGGTACATCGACCAGCCCCTGGCGTGGGCGCAGTTCCAGGCCGAGAACGCGCGCCGGGGGGGCCGCCCGTTCGACGCGGTGCACACCGAGAGCGTGGCCCTCCGCCACGGCCGCGCCCGCAACCTCTCCAACCTCGCCGCGTCCTGGCACGGCATTGCCTACGAGACCATTCACTCCGACGTCGTCCAGGAGCTGCTCCGTTCCGCTTCCCCAGCGCAGCCCAGCGCCGTCCCGGAGAGGCTCGCCAGGGTGGTGGACGAGGTGCGCTTCTTCCGCGACTACGCGCACCACGTGGCCACCAGCGACCATGTGGGCGACGTGCTGCGCCGGGTCTACATGATCCCTGAGGACCGCGTCCACGTCATCGTCAACGGAGTCGACGACCACATCTACCGCCCGGACCCCGCTCGCGGTGACCGGTTCCGGAGAGAAGTCGGCGTCCCCGACGATGCCACGCTGGTTATAGGTACGCTATCGTCACACTCGCATTTTCAACATCTAATATTCTTATCACTAGAGATTTTTTTTTGAGAGAAAGATAGCATGCTACCTGCTTTGTTTATTTTTTTTTAAATAAACTTAGCTGGAAATGTGAAGCAACTCGGCTTCGAACTCGGGTCTCGGATATCAACCACCAAGCCCTTTGCCACTTGCACTAGGGATGGTTAATTTTATCACTAGAGATTGAAAGAAGTTTTCAGTGGGTTCGGCCGCCGACTCAGGCGACTTTCCTACTAGGTCTAATCAAGGCATAAATAAGACGAGATAATAGAAAAGTAGTAAAGCATCTATACAATGCACTATGAAAGAAACAACGCTACCATGCGTTGGTACAATGTCTTAGACAAGACTCTATATGAACGACTTGTTGATCTTTCAATCCAATCAACCTACTCGGCAATTGTCGAGCCCGACTCATAACTAAAAGCCAAGTGGAGAGATATGCCTAGTCCGCTATCTGGCTGTCTGCTTGGATGATAAGACCTCGACTCGTGGAGAGATAAGATCTCAACCCACACATGACACTCCAGAGTATGTTGCTTGTGGAGTGGCGACCTCCGCAAGCCATACAGACTATGTGAGTATGATCTAGCTCTCCAATCCATGAAGCTCCACCAAATCATAACAACGCTATCCGAGGATCTAGTAATCCTAAGCGCTTTTCTCAACCGCATGCTCTAAGACGGCACATCTCTATCGCTATCAACAATAGCTAATCCTGAACATGTCTCGACTCTCTATATGATTGTTATCTATGCCACCCAATTCATGTTCTTTCACTAGGTTGTTGATTAATACCATAATGCCACTCAAACCACAACACTAGGTTCTTGTTTAATATTACATTGCCACACGTGTCCTCTATGTTTTCTAAATCACTTTACTCATTCTTTTGCAACTCTAGAATTCCGATGTCCAATGGACCCAATCCTCATGGCCTTGTTATTTCTTCTTGTGTTTCTCTTGGATACTTCTTGGCATCCTCAAGCTCTGGGATGGCTTGCACTCGTGCACTGGAGTTCCTTGTTCAAGTCGGGTTCTTTATCTGAAGGGATAGAGAGGCAGAAAGGAGTGAGAGGAAGATGATGCTGACTACTGCGAAATAAACATGCGTCGATTAAGTCTTAGCAGAGCTAATCATCGATTCGAATGTCTCATGATAAAAAACAAAGTAAAAGTATGGAGGCTTTTGTGCTTCTAAAGTTCAGCATAGTAGCCTCACTACTATATATGCTCATCACATTGCTTTCCTTCGTCATGAAGTACCCTGCAAGTAGCAGCGTGAATGGGTCGAGATCGAGCGAGTTGAGCTAAGGTCGCTTGGGTAGAATTCGCCAAAAGGCCAGCTCAAGCTCGGCTTGCCAAATTTCTGAGCTAGCTCAAGCTCAGCTAGAATTTGCTGAAAGACCAGCTCAGGCTCAGCTCGCCAACTTTTCTAGCTAGCTCGAACTTGACTTTTAGACTCATTTTTAAGCGGATTAGCCGAGCCGCATAGCTCGACGAAGGCTACAAGCACTTAAAAATAATAAAGTGATTATTATAATTGTAAAAAATTTGAAGCTACAGCCTCCAGCAGAAGGGAGGCAACTCACTAGGCACACTCTAATTTTTTTTCTTTTATGTTAACTAATACTAAATTTCTTTATTGCCATACAATATCGAGCCATTTTGAGCTCTAGTGAGCTATAAGTCCATATCAAATTTCTTTATTGCCATACTAAATTTTTTTAACTTTTCATTAATTTTAATTTATTTTGTAAGACAATTTATTTTCGTTTCAGTTATTCTAATAAGAGATTTTCTATCGAATGTTAATCTTAATGAAACCATCATTTCCATCAGTTAAATGTGATTAGAACTCCACAATTTAATGGAACATTAAATCTAATAAAATCCCTAATATATCTAATTTGACTTACTAAATTATCAATAGTCGACAAATTTTGTTGCAATTTTGATAAAAAAAAAACATATACCATATGAATTAATAAACCACTTCAAAAATTTTGTATATTATTTATTACTAAATTAGTTATTCATAAATTATTTACTTTTCTTTTCTTAAAATGATTGAAAGTACAGAATGATTTTATATAAAAAAAAAAAATTGTGCTTGTATAATTTTGTAGTGCTATATTTTATCAAACAAGTACTGTTGTATTTCTTTCGAATTTTTAAAATTTTTGCTTAACTACAGAGTTTTTATTTTTTATTTTGACCACAAGCCTATTACTAAACTTGTCCATTTTGATAGGTATGGCCGGGAGATTAGTTAAAGACAAAGGCCACCCTTTGATGTTCGAAGCACTAAAGCAGGTTTTTGAGGAGAATGAGAGCTTTTACAAAAGTACTGTTATCTTAGTAGTTGGAGATGGGCCATGGGGCAACCGATACAAGGAGCTCGGCCGTAGCATGCTCGTTCTCGGTCCGTTGGATCAGGCTCAGTTAGCGAGCTTCTACAACTCCCTTGATGTGTTCATGAACCCCACCCTCAGAGCCCAGGGGCTGGACCACACCATTATCGAGGCGATGATGTCTGGCGTTCCGGTCGCCGCCACGCGGTTTGCGAGCATAACCGGGTCGCTAATCGTCGGCCCAGAGCTTGGGTACACGTTTCATCCGACAGTCGATTCGCTCAAGGAGAGTTTGTATAGAATTTGGAATGATGGGAGAGCAGTCTTAAAGGAGAAAGGTGGGAATGCCAGGAATAGAGCAGTTAATCTGTTCACTGCTACAAAGATGGCTTCTGCTTATGAGAGGCTCTTCTTGTGCATATCTGTAGGTGGTGGGATGAAGGGTAGTAGCAAAAAGTATTGTAGATACCCATAAACATAAGTTGATATATATATAATCAAATTTAATTTATGGGAATTATATAATCCTATGTGATTGATCAGGCCTTAAGTTGATGGTTATTCAGAATATTGACACTGTAGGACAAGAAAACTCAAAAGATCAATCACATGGTACTGCCAAAAAAGGTAACATATATGAAACCTATAATGTGATTAGTGTGACCGGTTGCGGTCGGATTAAGTGTAACACTTGAATAGCGGCATAGTGGCCGAGTGGTATAATAGCCTAGTGTGGCATGGCATAGCAGAATGTTGGCATGTATGCATGGACTAGTAGTGTAGGATATTTATATCGCATACTAGTGTAATTTTATTACTTTTCATATATATCTTGCTACTAATACTTCCAATGGATCAAAATATGTAGAGCATGTTTCTCGATGGATAAACCCACTGGAAACTATTCGTAGTTCTCACACCACGTGGTTTCCACTATTTTGCAGATTCATATACAGCCGATGAGGCATACGATAGGGGCAAGGGCACAGTAACATAGTGGACCTAGAGGGTATAGCTTTTATTTATCATTTTGTATTACAGAGTGAACATTGTATTTTGGTGAGGAAAAAGTAATGAAAAATTGTAAACAGTATGTACTTAATGTTCATTCTAGTATAATTACCTTTCAACTTTATTCTTTGTGTTGTATGTTTAAAATTGAAAGTTTTAGTATATTGCGCTTTGATACATGTATCACAGTGTTTCTTGTGGTTTGAGCTGTTTCCTTCCTTTCGGGTATAAAGGAGGTCATGCCCGATTGGCAGGTCTGTTGACGTAGCCGAACTGATCAAATTGGCGGTCTCGGAGCGAGGCACTTTGCGAGCCAGATGACCTCTCTGGAGGGATTGGTGCATCATCAGATTGCTACCACCGCGGCTCATACCCACCCCCAGGTTCTAGTACGGGTACAGGCACAGGTACTTTTGCACAGGTGTCATAGGGCACGGCTCCGGCTGCGAATGCCCCGGCAGCGGTCGCGGTACAGCTGGAGATTATGGCAGCGACTGCTCAGTGGACCCCTCCTTCCACTATCGCCGGGGTTGCTCGCGATATAATGGGGGTTATACCTCTGAGCGCGACAGGTGTGTGCTAATCCTTTCCTCGCCACTACTTCTATAGGTAGCGAGAATCCGGCAACATTGGAGTGGAACAAGGCAAAGGCAAATCTTGCGGAATTAAAGAAGTGCGACCCACCCAGGTTCAAGGATAAGATTACGGACTCGGCAGTGGTTGAAAAGTGGGTCGATACTATGGAAAAGCACTTTAAGGATCTGTTCGTGGAAGAGTATGAGAAGGTGCCACTAGCCGCACATTTCTTGGAGGGTCCGACGCACATCTGGTGGAAAAACGTCTAACTAGACCGCACGGTGAATGCTCCATTACCTCCATGGGCGGTATTCAAGAAAAAGTTATTCGATGCCTATTTCTCGAATAGCGTTAAAGTCTTTAAGAGAAAATAATTAAAGTTAACTTAACTTGACATTAAACACCACAGATGATGTATTCATAGTAGTTGGACATTCATGATAGTATGATAGTTTCAAATTGTTATTATATTGTACTTGAGCATAAAGGCATGATATTAATAGAGTTATTTTACTCTAGTTGTTATTTATCTGCATTTCGTTTCAGCAGTTATATTATATTTTGCCTAAATTAACCTAGTGGTATATTTTGCTTCTCTCGGTTGCTTACCCATTGAAAATTATTGACTAATAGTTTTCATCCCCATTGGTTTGTTGTTTTTATTTCAGAGCCATCCACAGCGGCTCAGGTTCGTGGCAAAGGAATTTTGCATAGTTAAAGTTTATCTCCTGAGCCTTGTAAGGTGGTTATAAGACACATTTTCTTTTTATTTTACTTGGAGAGGCATTATTGGTATTTTTTTGTAAAAACTATCCATATATTTTGTAGAATGTACTTGAGAGGATCCATTTTGTATATTGATTTTACTTCTTATATGATAATAGTTATTTACTCGTCTTTTATATTTATTATTGTTGTACTTGTGCTCTGATACTAGTAGAATGTGTTTATCATTTTTTTTCTGCATTGTTGATGTAGACGCCTTGTGTGTACCGGAGGGTGCCTTGTGCAAAGGCGTCTACCGGAAGGTGCCTTGTGCACACGATAGGTCTGTACAAATGCCATGTAGGCTTCCGGTGGGGCCGAGGCGTGACAATTTTAAATACAACTACATGTGTGAATAAATTTAATATGCAATTTAAAAGCAGTTGATATATTGTATCATCTAAACAGGACATTTACTTCTAATTGTCTAAACAAATGAAAGATGTTGGTGAAAAGGTCATCTATATGTGCATATATATATATATATATATATATATATATATATATATATATATATATATATATATATATATATATATAGATCTTTAAATCAAAATGAAAATTGTCATATTTGATATTACTTGATTACCACTCTTTAAACTGCCAAATATGATAGTTATATATGAAATTATAAGTGTAACAAATGTCCTATCAGAATATTTCAGACGTGTACATTGCATGCCAAACAAAAGATTGGTTTTATTAGTGTGCGCTTGGTTAGGGGGATAAGGGGGGAATAACCCCTTATCCCTAAAATAATACCCAAACGGTAAATAAGGAGAGGAATTTTACTAAACCCGAAATAGTGGAATAAGGGGGGTTTAGCAAATCCACCCCCTCCCCCGGAATAGTAGAATAAGATGGGCACGATTTCCGAGGTCTTTCTCTCTCTCTTTCTTATTTATCTTATTCTTTTTATTCCTCTTTAATTTACCAAACACAATTTTACCTAAATCCGGTATAACTCTTAAACCGAACCAAACACAAATTTACTCTAGTTCCGACTTAAACCATAATTTATACCTATCCCCGGTATAACTAAAACCCTCTTAAATCCGAACCAAGCGGAGCCTTAGGGTACACAACTAGTACAACAGTATAATCTTATCAAACAACAACATACAATATCATGATATAAAGTAAATACAAGCAGAATGAAATATGGAATATCATGGAGTTAAATAATTACAATGTATGTAATATTGTAATACAAATTCACGGATACATACACACAATTCTTATAAAATAGAAAAAAAAAAAATAATGAACATCCATATTTTAAGATAAGAAAAATATTAATATGTCATTATAATTGTTCCTAATCATATATATATATATATATATATATATATATATATATATATATATATATATATATATATATATACACAATACTACAATAGTAGAAAGAAAATGTAGAAGTGATATATATTTTAAATCTTCCGATAACAAATGTACAACACATATCAATTTTTTATGGTTTAACAATATAGTTCATGCAATAGTCGTCCCTTTCAATTGGCCATTTCGTTTTGCTGTGTTGCACACTTGTTGTTCCTACTATATCTCCTCTTCGTGCAACTGATTAAAAAGTTAATCAACTCAAATTAAAAACAAACAAAAAGTATACATATATAAATTGTTGCGAGACTCTGTCAGTACATGTCACAAGTGTGTAGAATGTGGCATGCGCGTATAGGAAGTAGAAATTTCATTTTTTATTTCTCACTTATATACACTCTAGAAATATACATTCCTCTCTCTTTCTCTTTCTTCCTTTCCTTTCCTTTCTTTCTCACGCAAGCAATTTTTTTTTTTCTTTTTTCATCGTTAAAGAAAAGACACGAAAAGTGAAAATCAAAGATCTACTTATTAGGTAAGTAAAATTATTATAATTTAAGTTTTTATTTAGAATTTTTAAATATTTCATAATTATAAAGTTCTTTTTTAAAAAAAAATTAAATTAGTTACTTATAAATTATTTAATTTTAAATTATTTAATTTTAAACTATTTTCAGGATTCATTTATTGATCTCTATCTTTATAATTTATAAATAGTTCAAAATTAAATGGATTAATAAATAGATCTTGAAAAGTTTTGAAAAAAAATATAATATTTTTTAATTTTATATTTTATAATTTTTAAAATTAAAAAAAAATAATAAAATCAAAATAATTTTTAAAATTGATATATATAACTTTCTCATCTTTTTCTTATTATTTTGAATGAATTTTAGAATAGTTATTTGTATGTAAAAAAATTGTGTAGATCATAATGGCACCTAAGAAAAAAGAAGATTATAGTTGGCAGCACGGACGAATGATTGATGGAAACAGATTTCATTGGAAGTGTAATTACTGTAATATGGTCGGAATGGGCGGAGGTGTCACCCGCTTAAAGAAATATATCGCGGGAGGTTTTTCTGAAGTATCGAAATGCACTAAAGTTCCTCAGGAAATAAGACATGCAATGAAAACTGAGTTAGAATCTACAAAATTAGTAAAACAGAAAATGAGGGATGATCGAGATGAACTAGATAAACGGGCAGCCGAATATCCCTCTGCTGACCCATATGAAGGTACAGGTGATGAATTTGATATTGATACTAGAGATGCCATGGAAGCATCTTTACAGGAAAGATGGCAACAAGATGAAGTCCAACGACATAGAGCACAATTTGCGACCTCTCAGTTTGATGCCGGTGGCGGGTCTAGATCTGGCTCTGCGCCATCAGGTTTATCTCGAAGTGGTTCTGTTGGCCGCATGTTTCGACAGATTAAAAAAAATACCAAAAGAAAAAAGTAGAAAAGGTCCAAATATTATAGATGTAGACCCAATGGCATTTCCTGGTCCAGATGCTCAACAACAGCGCATAGATACAATGCTCAAAAAAGATAAAAAAGGCAGAATTGGTCGAGCAATAGCAAAGTTTTTTCACTTTAGTCATATTCCATCCTATGTAGCAAACAGTCCATATTATAGATCAATGATCACTGCCGTACAAAAGGAGGGTCCAGGAGTTGAACCCCCAATACCGTATGAGATCGCCGGCAAATACCTTGATGCGGAGGTCAATGATATCCATGCATGGATAAAAAACTTCAAACAACAGTGGGAGATGTATGGTGTTACTTTAATGTGTGATAGTTGGATATCACATACACATTTGAGCATCATAAATTTTTTGTTTTATTGCAATGGCAAGGTGGTCGTCGACAAGTCAGTTGATGCGACCGGTCGATTTGAAGATGCTGATTATATATATGCATTATTGGAGCAAGTTCTTGGTGAGATTGGTGAGAAAAATGTGGTAGAGGTAGTGTCAGACAATGGTTCAAACTACAAGAAAACTGGCAAACTACTGATGCAAAGACATCCACACATATTTTGGACTCCTTGTGCGGCGCATTGTATCAACCTAATGATGTCTGACTTTGGTACGATAAATCGGGTAAAAAAGATTATAGATACTGCACAACGTGTATCTAAGTATCTGTATAATCATAATTGGGTCAATGCTTTAATGTCCAAATTCATTGGAGGAGAGATCTTACGTCCTGGTATCACACGATTTGCCACAAATTTTATCGCTCTAAACAGTTTCTTGAAAAATAAAAATGGTTTAAAGTCTATGTTTGCATCAAATGAGTGGCAAACATCTCGTTATGCCTCCAAGCCTGATGGAAAGAGTATTGAGCAAATAATTCAGTCCACCAAATTTTGGGATTATGTGAAAGAGATTGTTGATATTGTGGAGCCTTTATACGTGGTCCTTCGATTGGTGGATCAGGAAAAAATACCTCAAATGGGACACGTCTATCATAAACTGAGGATGGCTAAAGAGACTATCAAGAAAGTCAATCCATTACGATGTCAATCTTATCTAAAAATTATTGACAAACGTTGGGAAGTTCAGATGGGTCGGGATCTGCACCTAGCAGGCAAGTATAAATTATAACCAAACTATTTGTTAGTGATTATTCAATTGTATTCTTGCATTGTTGATAGAGTTTTTTTTTTTTTTTTAATGATAGGTTATTATCTTAATCCGTCGTACCACTATCGTTATAATCTTGGATATAATGATGAATTATTAAAGGCATTACGAAATGTCATCAATAGATTGGAAATGGATCCAATGCATGCTGCTCTTGCCATAAATGAGGTACAATAGTTTTTTTAATATATTATTAATTTATTATATATTAATATGCTAATTCTTCATTATTATAATATTATAATATTATAATATTATAATATAGAAAAAAAATATTTCGTGAATCCACTGAAATTTTTGGCGATGCGGGTGCAATTAACGGGAGACACAACACCGATCCCAGTAAGTAACGAAATAATTACATATTTTATATTTAACGATAAACTTTTTTTGATATAATTTTAATTTTTAATTGGACAGCTGAGTGGTGGCTACAATACGGTGGATCAGCAAAGCATTTAAAGAAAATTGTTGTGCACGTTTTATCTCAAACAACAACGTCTAGTGGATGTGAGCGCAACTGGAATATCTTCGCATTAATACATACCAAAGTGCGTAACCGATTAGCGTACGCTCGATTAGAGAAGCTAGTTTATGTCCACTATAATATGAGGCTTCGTTTAAGATGCATGCGAGCAGAGTATGATAGGGAAAAGGAATTAAAAATTTATGATCCCTTAGATGCAAGCTTTATCAATGATGAATCAGACCCCATATTTGATTGGCTACAAGACAAAGAGAATCAAGAGGACCCTTTGCTCGATGAGCCTGGAGATCAACCACGACCATTCAGGATAATTGCTGAGGAAGCAGGAGTTAGTGATACAGAAAGATGGGCTAATGAGAATATAGAGGGGTCTCATAATCAGTTAGGTAATGTGCAAGAACAAGCATCTTTGGGCGAAGAATCACAAAATCCCGTGGATGACTCTGATGCAGAATTTGAGCTTCTTATAATGGGACCTGGACATGGTCGCCCACGTCGTACTCAAAGTCAATCAGAAAAAGAGAAGACATCGTCTGTCGCAAAGAGACCTTCAACAACAGTTATAAGTGGTAAGGGTAAAGAAATTATGACATCGAAGGATCCATTAGATGCAGCTGATGCAATCTCGCTTGATGAAGATAGCGATACATCGACACCATCAGATTCTGACTTACCACGGTCCAAAAATGAATGTAACGATGACGATGACACCACCAATAGCAGTGGGGATGGTGGTGGGGATGGCGGTGAATGCATTCCACCAACACAACAGGAGGGTGGAGATGAGAGCAGAGGTGGTCTTATATTTACTGAAGAGCAAAATTTCACTCATGCCACTCAAGATGCTGATCATGGGTCGAGACCACGTCAAACATCTGGAGTGGTATATGATTGCAGAAAAGGTAATAGGCCCTCACAACACGATTATAGGGAGATGAGAGAGGGTTTGGAAACGGTATCAACTAGGCACCCACAAAGGGATGATAATTTGCGCACACAGTTTGATAGTACTTCATATTCATCGTATCTCTCATATCAACATGGCTTTTATGGAGAGAGATATGATTATGATCCATCCATACCTTCATATAGTGAAAGTTCGTATGCCCAATCGTATAATGATAATACTGCATATCCACATTATCCTTATGATGGTGCAGTCCATATGCCAGTACAAGTAACTGTTGTCGATCATATCAGCGATCCAATTGCATATGGACATTACGTACGCCAATACAATGACATATATCATGAATATATGACTTTTCCACAATACCAGGAATATTTATACCAACATTGTCAAATAAATCTGATATCTGCAGATCACACTATGCCATATGATCAACCGCGACAATCTATGTGGAATTAAGCAGTCTTCTCTCTATAAATATGTAAGTTTAAATACTTATTATACTTGTGAATTTATTTATTATATTGTTATTTCTATTTTCGATGAGATATAGTTGTACTTTATATATAAAAAATAATTATCAGTATGTTAATTGGTGAGTGTAGTAAGCTATATATAGTCAATATTCATAATTTTTTGACTAAAAAGTTCAAAACAATATTATAAGAGCTTATTGGGAACAAAAAAAATAAAAAAAAAATCGTGCCAGACCGTGCCACTAGAAGGTCATGCGTATCCATCGGCACGCAAGCGTGCCACGTGTCGGCACGGGGGCGTGCCGGTACCATACCGTGCCAGGCGGCGAGCGGCACGCCCCCGTGCCACGGCACTTCGAACCTTGCTATAAATAGAATCGTTTGTAACAAAGAATTTTCAGTTTCGCTCCTTTTTTTCAGTTTCGCTCCTTTTTTCCTCTCTTTTTTTCCCTCTCTTTCTCTCCTGAGTTGTTCTCCTTCACAAGATTGCGGAGTTGATCCCTGGATCTTCATCGACGCTCTCGAGTTCGTCAAGCGTTTATTTCCCCTCGTTGCGTCTCCAATCTACAGGTTACCTGAAGTCACCATTGATGCCATCCTGAGCACAGGAGTTTCTCACTGTGTTGGTTGCATCTTGATCTGAGTGTTACAGTTCGCCTGTACCTCTTTTATGCGCGGCACAAAAGGATGAGTTTAACAAAGAAGAAAAGCAAGAATTCTAACATTTTCTTTGTGTCTAATATAAGTTTGAAAAGAATCTCGACCGTTCAAACGAAATTAACACAAAGTCAAAATTTAACCTAAACAACAAATAAGAAAAAGAAAAATGGAGTCAGTGCACACACATCCATTAACATAAACTTAGTCTCCAGAGAAGGAAATACCTCTTCGAGTAAAATAGGTTGAAATGTCCAAAAGTGACAAGAAAAACTATAGTTCGAAGCAAGGTTCGAAGTGCCGTGGCACGGGGGCGTGCCGCTCGCCGCCTGGCACGGTACGGTACCGGCACGCCCCCGTGCCGACACGTGGCACGCTTGCGTGCCGATGGATACGCATGACCTCCCAGTGGCACGCTCTGGCACGGTTTTTTTTTTATTTTTTTTTGTTCCCAATAAGCTCTTATAATATTGTTTTGAACTGTTTAGTCAAAAAATTATGAATATTGACTATATATATAGCTTACTATACTCACCAATTAACATACTGATAATTATTTTTTATATATAAAGTACAACTATATCTCATAGAGAATAGAAATAATAATATAATAAATAAATTCACAAGTATAGTAAGTATTTAAACTTACATATTTATAGAGAGAAGACTGCTTAATTCCACAT
The DNA here is from genome assembly GCA_029168755.2 of Tillandsia fasciculata. Classification (NCBI taxonomy): domain Eukaryota; kingdom Viridiplantae; phylum Streptophyta; class Magnoliopsida; order Poales; family Bromeliaceae; genus Tillandsia; species Tillandsia fasciculata. The sequence goes on from CM054950.1 coordinate 3,796,961, forward strand.
AGATTGTCGCGGTTGATCATATAGCATAGTGTGATCTGCAGATATCAGATTTATTTGACAATGTTGGTATAAATATTCCTGGTATTGTGGAAAAGTCATATATTCGTGATATATGTCATTGTATTGGCGTACGTAATGTCCATATGCAATTGGATCGCTGATATGATCGACAACAGTTACTTGTACTGGCATATGGACTGCACCATCATAAGGATAATGTGGATATGCAGTATTATCACTATACGATTGGGCATACGAACTTTCACTATATGAAGGTATGGATGGATCATAATCATATCTCTCTCCATAAAAGCCATGTTGATATGAGAGATACGATGAATATGAAGTACTATCAAACTGTGTGCGCAAATTATCATCCTTTCATGGGTGCCTAGTTGACACCGTTTCCAAACCCTCTCTCATCTTCCTATAATCGTGTTGTGAGGGCCTATTACCTTTTCTGCGATCATATACCACTCCAGATGTTTGACGTGGTCTCGACCCATGATCAGCATCTTGAGTGGCATGAGTGAAATTTTGCTCTTCAGTAAATATAAGACCGCCTCTGCCCTCATCTCCACCCTCCTGTTGTGTTGGTGGAATGCATTCACCGCCATCCCCACCACCATCCCCACTGCTATTGGTGGTGTCATCGTCATCGCTACATTCATTTTTGGACCGTGGTAAGTCAGAATCTGATGGTGTCGATGTATCGCTATCTTCATCAAGCGAGATTGCATCAGCTGCATCTAATGGATCCTTCGACGTCATAATTTTTTTACCCTTACCACTTATGACTGTTGTTGAAGGTCTCTTTGCGACAGACGATGTCTTCTCTTTTTCTGATTGACTTTGAGTACGACGTGGGCGACCATGTCCAGGTCCCATCATAAGACGCTCAAATTCTGTATCAGAGTCATCCACGGCATTTTGTGATTCTTCGCCCAAAGATGCTTGTTCTTGCACATAACCTAATTGATTATGAGACCCCTCTATATTCTCATTAGCCCATCTTTCTGTATCACTAACTCCTGCTTCCTTAGCAATTATCCTGAATGGTCGTGGTTGATCTCCAGGCTCATCGAGCAAAGGGTCCTCTTGATTCTCTTTGTCTTGTAGCCAATCAAATATGGGGTCTGATTCATCATTGATAAAGCTTGCATCTAAGGGATCATAAATTTTTAATTCCTTTTCCCTATCATACTCCGCTCGCATGAATCTTAAACGAAGCCTCATATTATAGTGGACATAAATTAGCTTCTCTAATCGAGCGCACGCTAATCGGTTACGCACTTTGGTATGTATTAATGCGAAGGTACTCCAGTTGCGCTCACATCCACTAGACGTTGTTGTTTGAGATAAAACGCGCACAGCAATTTTCTTTAAATGCTTTGCTGATCCACCGTATTGTAGCCACCACTCAGCTGTCCAATTAAAAATTAAAATTATATCAAAATAAGTTTATCGTTAAATATAAAATATGTAATTATTTAGTTACTTACTGGGATCAGTGTTGTGTCTCCCGTTAATTGCACCCGCATCGCCAAAAAATCCAGTGGATTCACGAAATATTTTTCCCTATATTATAATATTATAATATTATACTACATTATAATAATGAGGAATTAGCATATTAATATATAATAAATTAATAATATATTAAAAAAACTATTGTACCTCATTTATGGCAAGAGCGGCATGCATTGGATCCATTTCCAATCTATTGATGACATTTCGTAATGCCTTTAATAATTCATCATTATATCCAAGATTATAACGATAGTGGTACGACGGATTAAGATAATAACCTATCATTAAAAAAAAAAAAATAACTCTATCAACAATGCAAGAATACAATTGAATAATCACTAACAAATAATTTTGTTATAATTTATACTTGCCTGCTAGGTGCAGATCCCGACCCATCTGAACTTCCCAACGTTTGTCAATAATTTTAGATAAGATTGACATCATAATGGATTGACTTTCTTGATAGGCTCTTTGGCCATCCTCAGTTTATGATAGACGTGTCCCATTTGAGGTATTTTTTCCTGATCCACCAATCGAAGGACCACGTATAAAGGCTCCACAATATCAACAATCTCTTTCACATAATCCCAAAATTTGGTGGACTGAATTATTTGCTCAATACTCTTTCCATCAGGCTTGGAGGCATAATGAGATGTTTGCCACTCATTTGATGCAAACATAGATTTTAAACCATTTTTATTTTTCAAGAAACTGTTTAGAGCGATAAAATTTGTGGCAAATCGTGTGATACCATGACGTAAGATCTCTCCTCCAATGAATTTGGACATTAAAGTATTGACCCAATTATGATTATACAGATACTTAGATACACGTTGTGCACTATCTATAATCTTTTTTACCCGATTTATCGTACCAAAGTCAGATATCATTAGGTTGATACAATGCGCCGCAAAAGAAGTCCAAAATATGTATGGATGCCTTTGCATCAGTAGTTTGCCAGCTTTCTTGTAATTTGAACCATTGTCTGACACTACCTGTACCACATTTTTCTCACCAATCTCACCAAGAACTTGCTCCAATAATGCATATATATAATCAGCATCTTCAAATCGACCGGTCGCATCAACTGACTTGTCGAAGACCACCTTGCCATTGCAATAAAACAAAAAATTTATGATGCTCAAATGTGTATGTGATATCCAACTATCACACATTAAAGTAACACCATACATCTCCAACTGTTGTTTGAAGTTTTTTATCCATGCATGGATATCATTGACCTCCGCATCAAGGTATTTGCCGGCGATCTCATACGGTGTTGGGGGTTCAACTCCTGGACCCTCCTTTTGTACGGCAGTGATCATTGATCTATAATATGGACTGTTTGCTACATAGGATGGAATATGACTAAAGTGAAAAAACTTTGCTATTGCTCGACCAATTCTGCCTTTTTTATCTTTTTTGAGCATTGTATCTATGCGCTGTTGTTGAGCATCTGGAACAGGAAATGCCATTGGGTCTATATCTATAATATTTGGACCTTTTCTACTTTTTTTTTCTTTTGGTATTTTTTTTAATCTGTCGAACATGCGGCCAACAGAACCACTTCGAGATAAACCTGATGGCGCAGAGCCAGATCTAGACCCGCCACCGGCATCAAACTGAGAGGTCGCAAATTGTGCTCTATGTCGTTGGACTTCATCTTGCTGCCATCTTTCCTGTAAAGATGCTTCCATGGCAGCTCTAGTATCAATATCAAATTCATCACATGTACCTTCATATGGGTCAGCAGGGGGATACTCGGCTGCCCGTTTATCTAGTTCATCTCGATCATCCCTCATTTTCTGTTTTGCTAATTTTGTAGATTCTAACTCAGTTTTCATTGCATGTCTTATTTCATGAGAAACTTTAGTGCATTTCGATACTTCAGAAAAACCTCCCGCGATATGTTTCTTTAAGCGGGTGACACCTCCGCTCATTCCGACCATATTACAGTAATTATACTTCCAATGAAATCTGTTTCCATCAATCATTCGTCCGTGCTGCCAACCATAATATTCTATTTTCTTAGGTGCCATTATGATCTACACAATATTTTTACATGCAAATAACTATTCTAAAATTCATTCAAAATAATAAGAAAAAATAAGAAAATTATATATATCAATTTTAAAAATTATTTTGATTTTATTTTTTTTTTAATTTTAAAAATTATAAAATATAAAATTAAAAAATATTATATTTTTTCTCAAAATTTTTCAAGATCTATTTATTGATCCATTTAATTTTGAACTATTTATAAATTATAAAGAAAGAGATCAATAAATGAATCCTGAAAATAGTTCAAAATTAAATAATTTAAAATTAAATAATTTATAAGTAACTAATTTAAATTTTTTTTAAAAAAAAACTTTATAATTATAAAATATTTAAAAATTCTAAATAAAAACTTAAATTATAACAATTTTTACTTACCTAATAAGTAGATCTTTGATTTTCACTTCCCATGTCTTTTCTTTAGCGATGAAAAAAGAAAAAAAAAAATTTGCTTGCGTGAGAAAGAAAGGAAAGGAAGAAAGAGAGAGAGAGAGAGAGAGAGAGAGAGAGAGAGAGGATAAATCTGCCGAGAATTATAAGGGTGAGGCCGTGAGAGGAAGGAGAAGAGGAGGGGGAAGGGAAAAGGGGAGGAGGGAGGAAAAAGCAGAAAAAAAAATTCTTCACGTGGGAAGAGAATGGAAAAAAAAAAAAAAAAAAAAATCTAAAGGAAAAAAAACAAAAAAAACTGTGGACATGTGATTCTTTTCAAAAAACAAAACAAAAAAATTACTATACATTACTGTACACATGTGACTAAAAAAAAAAAAAAAACCTAACTATGCCTAAAGAATACTGTTTTAAAAAATACTGTTCAAAAAAAAAAAAAACAAAAAAAAAAAAAATGGAAAACGGACCGTGCCGGTCGGCACGGCACGCGATACCCAACAGGGTATCGCTCTGTCTCGAGCGATACCCTAGGGTATCACTCGAGACGGGGGGTGCGAGACCCCCCGCTTTTGAGGGGCACGGTACGTGCCGCCCGTGCCGCCGCGGCACGGGCGGCACTTGATTCCCTGGTTCGAAGCCAGAGTATGAAGACTGAGCCCACGACTTTATGCTCCATGTATGAATAGGTATTAATGCTTTCATAAAAATCAAAAAATATCCACCTACTTCATCAGTTTTTGTGTCTCAGATAATTGCCATGATGAAGAAAACAAATTCACCATATTCGTTAGTCAAACAAACTAGTATGCAAATGATCTTTTAACAACAAAACAGTTTAAGACAACATAACAATGCAGATGTATATTGATGCAGAAACCCTATGATTAAGCCACGCTTGCTTCCTCTGCTTTCGATGGTGAGTCCTTTTTCTTTTGAGATTCTTTTGTATACTTCCACCCGCGTTTATTCACTCCACTTATTCGGACAGGATCATCTGCGGCTTGCAGCCCTACAAGACAAGGTGAAGGCATGAATCTGCGATAACCAGATGCATAACAAAAGTATAAAACTTCAGATTAGAAGAATGATTAATGACTATCATATAGATGTCTCAATATATCAGCTTGCTCAACATGTGATTAGTCCCAATTCAAGCTAATTTCAAGCAGAGCCAAGCTCGAGAAGCATTGAACAAGCTGATTAGATGAAATTTCAGAGTTTCAGACTCATCCCAAAGTTCCATCAAACTTGATTTATAAAACATACTAGAATATGTTGGGGTTTTAAGAAAGAGTAGGTAATTATAAAGCTGGTTCAAGCAACTGCAACCTGGTGAATTAGGCCAAAAGCGACCACCCAAGAGACAAATATTATATAAATGTTAAAGAGAACTTTATGTTCTTCTACCATTGATTTGATTATATGTAGTGATAATATAGTTAAATAAATATCAAGTTGTCTAAGAGGCCAAATTCTTGGATGAGTTCAAATCTAGTAAAGAACAAACTAGTAATGCAATTAACAAGAATGAGAATGCATATACGCAAGTCAACTAAGCTCTTCAACACTCAGAAAAAGAGATGAAACATTACCAAATCATAAAATTGTAGTGCTAACATGTATGCTAGATTGAAAAACTTCAGGCCGCTAGATCGAGTTTTGACTTCCATTCTATATTACCCTCTATATTCATCTTAGTGGAGCCTTAGAAAGATTTCTGATTCTAGGGAACACCAATAGGGCAACTTTAAACTACAATGATGAGCAAAAGTAAAAGTCAGTATAGTCTTCACTAATATAATTTATTTATTTCCTTCTTTTGCTATCTGCATGATCATTTTAAAATAACTATTTTCTCACTTTGAAATTTAAATTACGTCCTAACTACAATCTAGATAGAAAAGTAGAGAAGCACAAGGAGTGTGCGACCAAAGGAAAAGGACTAATGATGTCTCCATAAATATAATAGCCAAAACAAAATGCCAAGCATATTATAATCTATTAATAAAGTATCCATTAGACGAATTTGCAAAACGTGATGAAGATTATATCTTTATTTACAGGAGGAACTGCACTCGCAAATGCTAACCAATATACAATTTACATCCAACTTTTAAGAGTCCAAACCATAATCTGTACTAGTTGTGTAGGAATTCAATTACTTGATGGCCCCTTTCAAATAAGTGCAGTAAAATCTGAAAAATAATTATATGATAGAAAAATAAATTTCATGAGTTAGTTTGTATAAAATTAAATAAGTGCACAAGAATTTAAAAAGAAGTATATGGAAGCATAGAAACAGATTGGACACCGTCAAAATTAAATGATATGACAGATCTAGAGAAAAAGATTACATAAGGGATAAGATGTCGTGCTTTTAATCATATGCTTAGGAGGAGCCATTTTTTTCCAACAGCCCCCTGACTACTAACCAATGCATGAGAATATTTCTTTGGCCCACAATTACCCTCCATACCACATTAACAGTTCTGAAAAAAACCAAAAAAAAAAAGAGTCCACTTTCCATTGTAAAATGAAAGCGAAAGTTTGACACAGTTAAGTGGAGCAGGCTTCTAGGGTTAAATGATAAGACTAAGAGAGAAAAAGTATACATCTCTTCGAAAAATCCATGCCCAAAGCTAACTCAAGCCAATAATCTTATCAAACAGATTAACGGTAAGGAAATATTGTTTCCCAGCAGAATTATCATTCTAATAAATTACTCTTTTTCAGAACCCATCAATGACAATGTCATTAGTTATGCATTCATCTCATTAACTAGTGGAGAACCCAAACTTTACAACAAAAAGATAAGTCAGAATATTTATATTTTGTATTATATAAATATATATATATAGAGAGAGAGAGAGAGAGTAGAGCTTATATACTTTTAAAAGTACAAGCCCAACTATACTTGTGAATTATTTACTACTAGATTTGTATTGAGATTTGTGCTATTGTAAAGTCAACTAAAGAGAGAGAGAAAGAGAAAGTACAATAGCATGGATCCCAATACAAATTCAATGGTAAAAAATTCACAAGCATAGTTGGGCTTGTACTTTTGAAAGTATATATATATATATATAGATATATATAGTTCGGCTATTATGCTTTTAAAAGTATATATCTATATATATATATATATATATATATATATATATATATATATAGAGAGAGAGAGAGAGAGAGAGAGAGAGAGAGAGAGAGTAGGGCTACTATACTCTTATAAGTATAGAGCACTTTGTACTCATAAGTTGTTTTTGATGATGAATCTTCCGAATCAACAACCATACCATTAAATATGATCTAGAACATTTGAAACTTCTAGAAAAAAAATTTCATAATTTTTTGAAATTATAATAAGGTCCATCAAGTGAGCATAAAATGAACGGTCAAAAGCAAACAACCTAATAAAAATAGAGGATAGGATTCTTTAATTTAAGATCGGAGTTATTGATCTTTATCTAGATAATGGATAGAACTTTCTATAAAGAATCCAATTAAACTAGCAAATATTCTATACCGACAGTAAAAAATTGTCAATTTTGAGATCTTTTGATCGTAAGATAAATGATGTCAAAAAATTATGAAATTTTATTTCTTGAACTTTCAAATGCTCTAATTTATATTTAACGGTATGGATCGTCGATTCGGAACCTCCATCATCAAAAACAACTGTAGTACACTGAACTTTAGCAAATTGCGGAGTTCAAGTGTGTGGAAGGGTGTTTGATACCCTTCGGATGTTTTGGTGAGTTTCCAAAAGGTTTTAGAAGGTTTCCGAGTGTTTTGACGCGAATCTGGAATTTTAAGGAAAAATTTGAAAATTTGAATGAAGTCTGGACTTCGAGGTCCGGACCCTAGAGAAAAGGTTCGGACCTTCGGGGTCCGGACCTTTGAGGAAAAGTTCGGACTTTTGTCGCAAAGCTGAGGCTGACCCTTCGGGGTCTGAACCTTTGAGGGAAGGTCCAGACCTTTTCGATTTGGACAGCCCTAAAAGAAATGCAATTTCTTTTCTTGCAAAAGCCTTTGGAGATATTGTTACAATAGGTGTTTATAACCCTCTTCTCCCCCATTTCTCCTCCCTTTGGGAGAGTGCAAGAGAGCTAGTGAGAGGTGAAATTCCTCCTTTTTTCTTGGATTTTCTTCTCCAACTCCACTCTAATCTTGATTTCTTCTTCCTCCTTCTCCTCTTCACCATTGGAGCTTGCTACATGGACTTAGGGACGCAAGAGCTTGAAAAGAAAGGAGGCTTGGAGCCCTAGTTCCCATCCTTAGCATTTTCAAGATGAGATTTGAGCTTAAGAGAGGTTAGAAACCCTTCTTTTCCTTCTCTTTGGAGATTTCTTGTTGGAAAACCTAGTTTTTGAAAACTATGATTTATTTTGCCGCTTTTTGATTTTGCGATTTTGGGGTGGAATTGATGGATTTAGAACATTCTTGTAGGTTGGATTTGAAACTTCTTTTGCTTCTTAAGCTAAAACTCAATGAAAGTCTTCAAGAGAAATGATGATAGTTAACTAAACTTGATATTGAACATCACATAGATGATACATTCATAGTAGTTGGGCATTCATGTTAGCATGATGGTTTCATACTGTTTTTACCTTGTACTTGAGCACAGAGGCATGATAGTAATAGAGTTACTTTACTCCAATTGTTTATTTATCTGCATTTTATTTCCTAACTATCTTCTACTTTTTAAAATATTGGCTCCATTTTTCCAAATATTAACTGCACCTTATTTGTCATCTCATGACCAGTAAATTGTTTCCTTAAAAAGAGAGGAGTAAAAATACACAAAGACCTCTCATTTATAGATCATCGTGAAATTGAACCACAACTTCAACCATTTTTTGTTTACACCTCCCAACCTTTTGATTTTTTTTATTACATTATTTTACTTGCTTTACTTAAAATTTATAAAATTTAATAGCTTTGTCAGTTGTTAACTTTAATGGTAATTTTCAAAGGACTAACTATATGTTGACCTATTTCCGAAAAGTTATTTAAACTTTAAAAACATCACATTTGGTAAATAAAATTATAACTTTTTTTGTAATTAATGAATTAGGTCTATTTTTTATAAATTTAAGTGAGTAGCATTAGCTGAATAATCATAAAACAATAAAGGTTTAACTCTATTACACGTATGTTTTCTTAACATTAAAATTTAGAGATATGTAATAATATATTGCTTCTTTTTTAATGTGGCGTGCATTGCATATGGACTAAGCTTGTTTGTGCGTGTGTGTGTAACTTAAAGCCAATTTTGCATGATTATATAAGAAAAAATTGTATTTTACATGTCATATATTTATGTAAGTACCTAATCATTATGTGACCTATCTGTAAAAGTTGCATACAATAATAAAAGCAGCAAATTCAAAAAACAACTTTCATATGGCTGTAAGTGTAAAACTGCTTTTCAATAGAATACATATAATTAGAATTTATAAAGTATATATAAGAAAATTTTGCATGATTACATAAGAAAAAGTTGTATTTTACATGTCATATATTTATGTAAGTACCTAATCATTATGTGACCTATATGTAAAAGTTGCATACAATAATAAAAGCAGCAAATTCAAAAAACAACTTTCATATGGCTGTAAGTGTAAAACTGCTTTTCAATAGAATACATATAATTAGAATATATAAAGTATATACACAAATATCTAATTTAAATAGCAAATTTTATTGAGTTATTAAGTGTAAGACTCTTTTTAATATTACACATATAATTACTTTTTACGAGCTAATACGTAAATATGAAATATCTAATCTAAATAGCAATTTTTATAGAAATACTGAAAGACTATTTTATAAGTGACTATACATAAAAGTTGCACATACAACTACACAATTTTATAGCACTATATGCAATTTTCACAGGGCTTTAAGATATCTATATGTAAACATTGCATATGGATAAAAACCATCAAATTTTCGGTGTAAGCTTATTATGAGAGACGTAATGGCAAGATTGATCCACAAAATCTGTACATATAAAGTATATTTGTTTAAGAGACTAAAATGTAAGTACTAATTTTTAAGGATTTTATCTGTAAAAGTTGTATTTAGGGACAGTTATAATTAGTTAATCTTCAAGAGATCTAATTTCAAAACCTATACAGAGGGTAACAGTCAAATCTGATGTGGCAAACTTTTATGTTGCGGCATAATGGTATTTTAATGCCATGAACTTTATATGCAGGTATATATTAGTTATTACTTAGCTTCGTCAGGCATTCTTCTGTAATTGAAATACCAATTTTTATCATAAAACGAATTTGCATCTAGATTCAAGCTTTATAGAAACTGAAAGAAACTTAATCTGAAATGAGCACAATTTAATGTTAAAAAATTTGACAACACTACATTCTAGAATTGGCTTCAATCTGAAGAAAACCCATGCTCAAGTAAATAAATACGTCTTAGATTGTATAGATGCATTGTAATTTGGTATAAGAGATGCTTTATGTGATACTTTAGTCTTCCCCAATACCAATCACCTATCATAATCAACCCAAATAAGCACGAAAAGTCTAAGATGGCAAAGCTATTTTATAGAATGGCATTATCTATTTGACAGAATAGCATTATCTAACCAATGGTAAATATAGAATGGCATTATTTTATAGAATGGGATGATAATGTATTTGGATACAAAACATCATCAAAATAAATGGGCAAATGACAGTCGTAATGCTTATGATGTATAATCACATAAATTGGATAAACTATCTCATAAACGGCCAATTTTGATAGCTCTAGTAAAGAAAAATCTCTTTTATTTAGTTTCAGATCTATTATATAAGTTGCAACTCAAATGGATGTTATGCCAAAACATTTCAATGAAGTTTACAACGAAGTCAACATCACCTGAAACTTTGGGGCCTAACCTAATTGAGACAGTGGTAAATTGCATAGTGGAAATTGATGTAATTTTTATGCAGGGGTAATTGAGACAGCCACAGCCCACACATACTAAAGTAGAAGAGGGGGTTTTGTATTTTAGCCAATTAAGCAGCTCACGCCCTATAAAAGCCCCACAACAGCAGCATGCCCTTAAATCAACATGTTCTCACAAATTTTATGAGTTCACACCCAGTTGTTTCCTGTCATTCTAGTTCAACTTCTGCGTAAAAGATATCACACATTTTCCTATTCTCCTACTCTCCCAAATTTTAACTACAATAGCATTTATTGATCTACATAACCAAATGTAAAGTTAAGTTTCAAATGAAGGATGTGATCATTAATGGAATGACAGCAACAAAAGGACAAGGTTTGATTTGGATATATTACTAATTCTTACCTGTTTTGTTTATTTCATCAAAGGGTAGTTCCTGTTCTACTTGTCTCTATCCTAGATATTTGATCTAGCATTCTACTAGCTAGACCATATATAAGTGGAAATTCATTACCCATAATTTCCCCAGTTTCTACATTCTTCAATATGCAAAGATCATATTAATTATAAGCCATACGCTAGTGTATAATAGAAGAGTGAGTCCGACGACACAAATGGTATATAACAGTGAACTATCATTAGATTGCTTATGCTTATAGTAAACCACAATATATTACAGTCTAAAAAACAATCATACACAGCAAACTATCTCCTTTAACAATAAGACAGATGATTCCTCAATAAGCATCTTTCTGTAGAGAATAGCAAGACAACAATTAATAAGTGGATCAAAATAGCTCCCACAAATCCTAGCATTCTAAGGAATTGGATTACTAGCTCTCCCAAATCCATTGATTGATGGAATTATTCATTCATGAGATTTAAAATGATTCGAAAATATTCAGTGAGATTTTTTCTATTTAAACATATCCTATGATTTGAGCCCAAATTCAGAGAGAATCCATTTACTACTAGCGATACTTTACCAATAATCCTATAGTACCTCTTCTTAAATTAGCTATGATATTTTCTCACTATATAACAAACTAATGGTAGGTTGGGAAAAGTTTTTTTAAAAAAAAACATTGAAATAAATTCCTACATTTTCCAAACAACTATCAGAGTGAAATACAAATGAACACCAAATCATCCGAAATAAACAAAAGAAAATTCTAAGTTATCACTAAAAAAAAGAGTACAATGTAACTCACCTGCCTTGAATCGAATCCCCCACGCCTTCCCATGCCGCCCATCCTGTCACAGTAAGATCCACACACACATTGTAAAAAAATTAAAAGTAATGAGATCGAAATTGATATTAGGATTTTCAATCGAAAACCTTGTAGAGATTGATCTTGGTGATCTGGTAGGAGACGTCCCTCCAATGCGCCTTCGCTACCTTGTAGCCGATCCCCCAGTCAGGGAGGAACTTCACCACGTCGAACAGGTTCTTCTTCTTCTTCTTCCTCGGATTAGGGTTTTGGGGAGTATCCGACGCACTCGGGGGAGAGAGGGAGGGAGAGAGATGAGAAGATGAAGTGGTTAGGGTTAGGGTTTTTACGAGATCAAAGGGTCGGCCGAGGAGGAGGCCGAGCGTTCTATGCGGCACTCCCCTGTTCATGGTGGCGGCAGCCTCTGTTCGTCTCTCTCTCCCTCCCTCCCTCCCTCCCTCCCTCCCTACACTTTGAACGAGATGAGAAGAGGAGCGAACGGGTTATAGATTTGAGTAACCATTTGGAAATGAGCAATGCTGATTTACATTACATTTATTTAAGGGTGAAAATATTTTTACTCATCATTTCAAAATGAAGAATAAAATTTATTTAATTAAAAAAAAAAAAAGAGATATTCGATATACACTCTAAATAGAATATAGAAATAACATTTTTTTTGAAATATATGATTTATATCTATATATTTAAATAATAAAAAAAAACTTATTATATTATAATACATAAATATGAATAGATGTAAATTATACATCAAAAATTAAAGTGCATGGATAAATTTTTTCTTTAAATTTCGAGTAAAATTGTATAGAGGCTCTTAAATAATAATTCATTATGAAATATTGAAATCGGGCCTTAAATTTTTTTTTTTTAAATTAGCATCTCTCACCTTTTAAATTTTGAATAATTTTCAATCAACCACAAATTATGTCTGTTTGGTAGCACTTTCACGTATTATGAATGCACGCAATCGTATAAAAAAAAATTTTAAAAAGCCACATGGTGCGCCCTCTCGGCCAAATAGGAATTAGGACTATTCTTTACTATTTATAATTTTTTTTATTTTATAAAAAATTATCATCAAATAAGATAATAAATTGTTATATATTCAAATCATATTATTATAAAAATACAAATTTGTATTTCTCTCCTCAACTATCTCCGCCCTCTCCATACTCCACAAATTTTAACTTTGTTAATTTAGAAAATAAGAAAAATAAAATTAAAAATGTGAAAAATATTCCACATTTAGAGTGGGCAATGTCAAACTAGATCAGGGCCAAGGTCTGAAGGTGGTGTGCATAAAGCACGACATCAACGTGATCGAGCGCTACCACAGGGATCCAACCCCTGGCTGTAGTGGATCAACGTGTACTACAATGAAGCGAACTGCGGCCACTTCGTACCCAAGGTCATGTTCCGCCCACCTCCGCCAAACTCCTTTTTCGGGAAGCCATTTTTTCATGCCAAACAGGTAACTACTAAACTAAATACATGATGAAAGTATGAGAAAATTAACTTAGTAGAATATTATTTTACCAATTTCGTCGAAGAACCCATTTGTATACCAAATACCAAAGTCCACAACTCAATCAATGCCTCTAAGTGTCACGTGAATCTAGACATAATTACTGAGTGTCAATATAAACCATTACGTGTCCACAACACCAACCGACAGACATATAGCACACCGAAGTGCACAACGATATACTCGGAACATCGGTTTCGCAATCCAGCATTTGAATCTAGACCAACCTATGAGCCGACTTTACAAAAGTCCAATATCCTCCCAAACATCAAGCCGGCAACAATATGCAGCACTAGGTCGCCAACATCATGAGCTGGTATGATTGAAATATCAAATTTTTTAAGTAATTTTTGAACCTCTCCCAAGCCATTATCTAACTCACTAAGACCTCCCCACAACCCATAGAGTGTCCCGAGCCATTTCACAGGTCTCTTTAGATCACCCACTGTCTCGAGACTCACCAAATTATGTGTTGGGACAGCCACACACAAGATGTGCAATAACAGAGACTCCAGCCTTAAAACTATGCCCTTATGTAATTCACTTGACTTGGGCAAATTGCGGAGTTCTAGTGCGTGGAAGGGTGTTCGGTGCCCTTTAGATGTTTTGGTGAGGTTCCGAAAGATTTTAGAAAGTTTTCGGAGCAAATCGGTGCAAAACATGAAATTTTGAAAAATTCTAAAATTTTGAGTTTTGGACTTCGAGGTCCGAACCCTAAGGGGAAGAACCGTACCTTTAGCATGTAGCCTGGAATCCCAGCTACGGGGTCCGAACCTTGGATGGGAAGTCCGCACCCTCGCTGCGCAGGGAGTTTGTTTAAGGTAATTTTCATCTATTTTTCTCGTGATTTTTGAGGAATTTCGTAATAAGTTTTTTGTAGTGTTTTGACCCTTTGGGAACTTGTCTTAGGGCATAAGAAGACAGTGGGAAACTTGGATTTGGACCCCCATAAGGATTTGACAACTCTGGCTCCACTGAATCACCACACCCGTGGCCTGTGCACCATGGTCGTGGCCAGCACCGTGCCCTTTACCACCACCGCGCCCTGTGCGTGTGCAAACCATAGTCTGTAATACAACAACAGGGTTAGGTCACAACTCGTTAGTGAAATAAAGCAACACTTAAGTTCCTAACCCAAAATACCCATGCTCTCACATATGTCATAAGTCATCCTAATACACAATCCTAACATCCTAGGCATCATAACCTACTCTCTAATACCATATAAATTTGTCATGCCCCGGGTCAAAAGTGGACCATTTTTTTGTATAAATCAGAGTTTAAAATATTTTCTCAAAACATGAGCAGATCCACCATGTGCATAAGGTTTTCCGATCCAAACGGACAGAGTCTCCCCTATACACACACGGCTAGGCAATATACATCATATATTTCAGAGTTGCATACTTAAAATACATTCAAGCAACAAGCTTGACCCACTCTAAACTATGATCAGGCGATGGCATATACGTCTGTACACCTGCCGACTCATATCATTCCGCCATATCTTTGCATACAACAATCAATTCGCTATATCTCCGCACGCAGCAATCAACCCACCATATCTCAACAAATATAAAACAAAACCCTGCCATATCTCCATTTTTGAAAATTATTCTGGAAACACGATCGAAAAATGATATAAAGGTATACATAAGAAACCGAGTGCACAATTTATTAAAAACATCCAATCAAACATTCAGGTAAAATCATCCAATCACATATCCAGGTATGCAAAATAAAGGTGAATTACTAGCTTAGTAGGTAATCATAATAATTCAAAAATTGGAAATAAAGCGGTAGCAGGCCAGCTATCTAACCAACAATAGGGATGGCTCTAACGGGGGTACCCCTCACATCAATGTCCCAAATCTCACCACCTGAAGTACCTGAAAAAGGTGTTGTTGAGACCAGATTTTTCTGTCACATGAGGGAGTGACACGTGTGTCAACCTTCGGTTGAAAGATATCAGCCGATAGAGGTTTGAGTCTACAAAAAGGGACTCGCGGCTCGATTGAGACTGGCCCCGAGGACGGAGGCGTGCAGCACGCGATGTACCATCGGTTAGAGGTATCAGCCGATGGGAGAGGCAGCCGACGCAAAGACTATAATATCAGGGTCAACTGTAGTTTAAAAGAAAATATCCGACTACCCCGATCAGACGACGAAGCAGGAGAAGTCGAAATCAACCTTCGGTTGATCAAGCCAAAGAAGGAAAGATCCACGTCTTGTCTCAGATCAGTCTTAGGCTTGTAACAGTGCAGTACGAAGAGCACACCATCGGATAAAGACACCAGCCGACGGAAGGATGGGTCAGCCGAAGAGGGATCTGCGTCCCACTCTAGACCGATCTCAGCCATGAGACGCGACAAAGGCTATCGACTGAAGGCGCTAGCCGATAGGAGATTCAGCCGACCAGAGAAGCAATTAACAGGAAGGTTATCAGGGTCGTCCCTCGGCCAAAGGAAGATATCGGACCGCCTCAGTCAAGCGACGGAAGAGGCGAAGTCAAGGTCAATTCTCAGCTATAGAAGGAAAGATCTTGAATGGAATAAAGGCGAAGATTCAGGCGCGAATCTCGTAACGGGCTCGGAACGGCAAGCGGTGTCCAGTATTGGAAAGCGCCGAGGATTACGTTCCGGCGCGACGATTAGGGGATGAACCTAGACAGGAAATGATTACTATTCTTTTGAGGATAATCGACTCAAAAGGAAGTGGTTGAGAAATTCACGATAATTCCCCTTCGATTACACCGATTTCTAGAATGGACGGTTATACACCTTAGTTTGGAATATGTATAAATACTCGAATCATCGAAGAAAATGGGTCCGGAAACCTCGTAAGCCCGGTACCACCCCAGCTTTTTCATTTATTTAGGAGTAGGTTAACTTAACTTTCCATACTTATATTTACTGCTTTTCTAGGAATAGACTTAATTGTAATATCTCTATCGCTACTTTCTTTCTTGTATCCCCTTCTCAAGCAATATAAAGTTATAATCGGCCAGTTAGCCGTGCCATTTTTGTATCGTGTTCTTCAAGCTATAATCGGCTCCTTAGCCGTGTCTTTATCTTTTCAACCGATTCGGCTACTCTAAGTCGAACCCTGCAATCCCTCTCTACCTCCGTAAATCCGATTCGGCTATTCTAAGCCGAACGGTGGTGAGAGTTACTAGAGGAGAACTCGGCCGAGCAGATCCCTTCTCGGCCCGATCGGTTGATCTGTTGGCACGCGGCTCATTCAATATCTCTGACGGTCGCTCCTAGGGGTCGATCGCGTGCAGCCACTTTTTGGCCCCAACAACTTTCTTGGCACGCCTAGTGGAATCCTCAGGTAAATTTTACCTATCTCCCGCCACAATGATGTCAAAATTTTCAGAGCCATATGTGTGATGTCTCGGACCTGCCGTGCGGCTTGACTGGGTGGTTGGCGGTGAGAAAACACCTATTATTGGTGTACCGAGCCAGTTGTGTATCAAACGGACGCCAAAAACGAACTCAGCGTGCGAAAACGGTGAAAATTGGCTATTTGGGCCAAATGGACTCAATTCATAGCAGGCCGACCCACGGGCCCTTTGGGCGTGCACCGGGCGCAGCCAACCGCGCGGAAGCCACGTGGCAGGCTCCGATTCGCCGCAATCAGCACCATGCCGTGCGCTGATTGGCGGCGTGTACGGGCGGCATGCGGGCGGCCGCCCGCGTCAACAAACTCGGGCGCCTCGCGAGTTGGCGGGCGCAAGCTGCCCCGTACGCAGGGGCGGGCCACGCGGCGCCCCGCGAGCGGGCTCCCTCCCGCTGTTGCGTGGAGCGGGACACGCGGTGCCCCCCCGGTTGGCGGGTGCTGCTGTCCCCTGTTCGGCCGATCCCCTACGGGCGCCCGAAATTGGGGTTAGCCAAGTGACTCAATGTGAGTCTTGGCCTATTTAACCACTTCTCTCTCCTCATTTTTGCACTTTGGTAATTCTTTGGAGCTCCTCCTTTGACATAGCTTTCCTTCTCTTTGTCCTTCACCTCTTGAAGGAGTTTGGGAATTTTTGGGGTTCGCAACATCGACTATTTTCTCGACCCGGCGCGCTTCGACGTTTCCTTTTCCGGTGGTTTTCTCCATCGCTGTTTCGTCCATGGGCTCCCCTGGACTGACCCGAGAGAATTTTTAGCAGATTTTTATGGCAGCATTTCCATAAGAGGTAGACCTTCGATTTCTGTATTTACCATTTCTCTCAGTTTTGGGATTTTAGTGGGTTTTTCGGATCATCTTTGAACCCCTTCCTTACTGTGGAATTTTTCTGCACAGTTGAGATTGTTCGATTTTTATTTTGGTGCACGGTTATCGGATCTCAGCCTATGAGGACTCGATCAACATCTACACTTAGCGAGGATCGCAGCGGTATTTTTTTGGGATTTTTGAAAGCCATCTTGCAAGTGAAATTTCACTGTTTCATGGATAGATGCGCGACAACGATGTCGTTTTACTGATTTTGGACTTACCGCAGTGTTTGGCTTATATCTCGGTGACTGGGAGGACTTTTTGAGTGATTTTTGGTGCGTTAGAATCATGGGAACCTGAAGATCGCGCTCGTCCAATTTTGGCTTATCTGGACTCCGGACCAACATGCGTATCCAGGTGGGTTGGATTTTCCTCTAAGTCTGCGGACTTCTTTCTAATTCTAGTATGATAGAACTCTGCATGCTAGTATAGGTGCTATTATTGATGTATCTTATTATTGTTGGAATTATGGAACTTGACTAGCACCCCGCCATTTTATTGCATGATGTTGATCAGACTAGTAGTAAACCCTCACTTGGGCTAGTTGTTGTATTTTGACATCCCTACACACTTATTGCTTTTCAAGTCATAGTGTTTCTCCTCACCCGGACAGTGGGCCGAGTGGTCAGGATAGTGTAGGATGCATGTTGCACTCGTGCCGGGGGGCCGAATGGAGTCTGGTAGCTGCGGTCGGATCAGTACTAGAGTTAGGGAGCCGTGGGTAGACGGTGATCCCGAGCCGTGGAGTTTCCGGCTGATGTTGTTAGTGGTCGATTGTGGTTGTTGTCGATCTGATTGATCGTGGATTGGACTATAGCCTGCATGAGCCATATGGAGCTCGACAAAGATGCGCGGATACTTCCTCGGTGGGGTCGGTCCCCTCGAGTGCCGCTCTGGAGCTGGGCCTGTTACTTTGCTATCACGACTTGTCGACGCAGTCCGAGTGGGACCCCCTACGTAAATTCCGTCCCTGTGGGGATGTGTGGTAGTAGGCTGGCGCATGTTTGACTAGACCCTATGTGGCAATCAGTATGATTGGGTTGACTGAGCATATCGAGTATATGCATTTTATCATCTGTATCATTCTTTGAGCATGATATATAGAGGTATGGTAGCTATAGAGTTATTTCCAGTTTATTTATCACCCGTACTACATTGTTATCTTATACCACTAGTAGACTTAGTGGGCAGACTGTCACGCCCCGGGGGTTTGTTTTAGCGGAAACGGTTCGCAAAAGCCAAGCATTTGACGTATAATTTTTTTTTTGAATAAAAGGAAAACCCTTCTTCCCCGGCGCATGCCCAGACCCGCCGCATATACAGAATCTCTCTGCAAACGGACAGAGTCTCCTCTGTATATGCACGGCGTAGCATTTAGCACAAGCTCCGAACACAACCAACCATTCAATCACAACAGTCACTAACATACAACTAAATACCATGTTTTATTAAAACGCACGGCCGATCCATTTGAAAGGATAAATCCATAGTCTTTGAAAAACGCCCACCCGGCACTCGGATTTTGAAAACGCATTTCGAAAACAGCATAAATCCACAGGGTTTTGAAAACAGTGCCCACACGGCACTCAAGTTTTGAAATTCATTTTCGCAATCCATAAATCCACAGGGTTTTGAAATCGGTGCCCACACGGCACTTAAATTTTGAAAACGGTTTTCGCAATCTTTTCTTTGGTTTTGCTTTTTCTTTTCCAAGCGGCCAACAGAAATAAAAGGAAGAATAAATGCATAAGAGGACAACTAAATGTAAACTATACCGACATCCACGCCGACCCCACGAGGGTATCGAGAACCTCACAGACAACTACAACGTAAATGAAATGTAAAGATGCAAGAGGAAATACAGTCCAGGGTCCCCAGCGACCCAGAAGCTCCTGCCCCGTCCTCACCGTCGCCTACCTTTCCCCCGTCTGGACCCTGTCACGAAGTGGGAAGTCAGTGACGAATAATAGTAGAGCAGGAAAATATAGTAAAACAAACCGTGAAGACAACCGGAGCAACCACCCTCTCAAGAGGGAAACGATAACCTGTACTCCTGTATCCTGCAATACCCGGCCACGTCGGACAACTAAACTGACGGGTCGCACCGTACCTGCAAAAACCCGACCACGTCGGACAACTAAACCGACGGGTCGCACCGTACCTGCAAAAACCTGACCACGTCGGACAACTAAACCGACGGGTCGCACCGTACCTGCAAAAACCCGACCACGTCGGACAACTAAACCGACGGGTCGCACCGCTCGCACCTCGGCGCCTCAAACCCCACAACTAATAAGGGCCCCACTACGTCACCTCGTGGGTATACACGGGTCATAGACCGCTTTTCCGGAAAAGCGCACCCTTTGCGGTGGCCAAACCGCGGGTGCGCGTGCTGCAGCCTCGAGCAAAGTAACCAACAGTAATCACGAATAAGCTATAACCGCTATCATGTTAGCATCATAATATATAACCAAGAGTAAGGGTGTAACCACTATCATGTTAGCAACGTGATGTATAAATGAGAGTAAACTATAACCGCTATCCTGGTAGCAACATGATATATAAACAAGAGTAAACTATAACCGCTATCCTGGTAGCAACATGATATATAAACGAGAGTAAACTATTACCGCTATCCTGGTAGCCACATGATATATAAACGAGAGTAAACTATTACCGCTATCCTGGTAGCAACGTGGTATATAAACAAGAGTAACACGCTAACATGTGTAATCAAAAGTAAAACGACCGCCGGAAACCGACGCTAAATACCAGAATAAAACCCACCACATAATAAACATGAACATAACGTCATTGCGCATAGAGGGATTTTAAGGGTGTACCCACCTGAAATGCGGAGAAGAATGTGTGCGGAAACTTCAGCTAAAACGCTCCCCACCTTGTGTTCGAAAAGAGCTACAGTAAGAAGTATTGTTAATAAACTCGTCGTGGTCAAAAACACTCAAAAACGGGGCGAAACGGGCTAAAAACGGAGCTTCTGGGCTCTTTGGCTGAAGGCTGGTGCACGGTCCAGGCGTGGACCGGGTTTACGGTCAAGGGCGGCGGCGGCATGCACCGGGTTCACGCAGGGAGCGTGCACCGCGCGTCATGGGCCGGGCCGGTGCACGATACGAGCGTGCACCGGGCTCACGGCCGCAGGGGCCTGCGGCGCGCACCGGGTGCACGCTGTGGCGTGCACCGAGCCTAGGCGGGCCGGGCCGGCGCACGAATGCATGCACCGGGTCTGCAGCCTCCGCGCCGCGGGGCGTGCGCCGGGTGCACGCCCCGGCCCGTGGACCGCGGGCTGAGAAACCGTACGGGCATGAACAGTAACCCCTTTTTTTTCTCCGTTTTCGCTCCCGTTTTGCGATTTCTTCTCCGTTTTTCGCTCCCCGTGCGAACCCGGCGACGACTCCGCGAACATGGTAGCGGCGGCGGCGGCCTCCCTTTGACAACGGCGGCGGCGGCCTCCCGTTCGGCAACCACGCCTCGTACGCAACACGAAAAGAAAGAGAATCTTATACCGAAAAAGATAACCAGGAAGGCCCGAACCGCTCACCTTGTTTTCGCCGGTGAGGAGGAAGGAAGAGGATCGTCCCGCTCTCTTTCGCCGGGTTCCGCAGGGGCGTGCGATCGTCCTTCCTTCTCCTCGTCTCCGTCTTGGTTCCTCACGCCCCTCGGTTGAAAAGAGAGGAAATATGAATCGGGGTTTTTTTTTTTCCCTTCCCTTTCTAAACAGGCCGCCTTAAACCCTAGCCGTCAGAGAGAAACCAAGGAGGGAAAAACCCTACGACCCCCCGATTGTAAAGAAACCCTAAAATTGCGAAATAAAAAACCGACGGCTAAGATTGTCTCGAAAAAGCGTGTCAAACGCTCGCACGGATCCCGGAGCACCTAAAAAGGGTCCAAACTTCAAAAATTAATTCTGGGAGATCCGGGAGTCGGAAATCAAATCCGATCGCGCCACCGTTCTCCGTTTTGCGAGCTCTACCACCTAAAAATACCCGCGCGCCCCGACGGTCTGCCCAAAAATTCTCGAATTTCAACCCTCCTTAAACAACTGAAAAAATATTTAATTAGGACCCAAAACGGAAACTGAAAGGTCGAGGTACCACCCACAAGGTAAAATAACCCACTGACATAAAAAAAAAAAAATAAAAAGTCTGATCGCCTCGAAAAGCGTGCCAGCCACTTAGCACGGATTCCGATGCACTACCCAATGCAAACGCTTTGACCCCCGTTCCGGGAGATCCGTAAATCGGAATCCGAATCCGATCGCTTTGCCACCCTCCGTTCTTCGAGCTCAATCGCAGAAAAATACTAGCGGCCCCGTCAGTCCATTGCAGAAAGCGGTGAAAAGTCTTCCCTACCAGTCCCGTCAAAATAAAAGGGAGGTATACAAGGGCACGGGAAAACCAGGACTCTACACAGACCGTAGTCTTGGAGACGGTATTCACTGAGAACTACTGTTTGATATAGTTTTCACACCCGCTGCGGTGTTGTTGCACAGGCATCTACTCCAGTTCCTACCCCTGCTGTTGCCGCTTCTTCTGATCGAAGTAAGGGCGTGGCCGAGTAGTTCCCTTCCCTGCACTTGGAGAGTTATAGGGGTACCCCGGTAGATTGAGTTACTGTCACGCCCCGAACCCGAAGCGTAACAGACGCCGCG
This sequence comes from Tillandsia fasciculata, assembly GCA_029168755.2. Lineage (NCBI taxonomy): Eukaryota > Viridiplantae > Streptophyta > Magnoliopsida > Poales > Bromeliaceae > Tillandsia > Tillandsia fasciculata. The sequence continues at coordinate 3,819,547 of CM054950.1, forward strand.
TACTTGCTAGATAAGCAAATACACAAGGCTACAAAATCAAACAGAGAACACATAACGATGATTACAAAGAATATTATCAAATTCGAATAACTAGATTTATTACGTAATGACAAAATTTAGATCAAAATCAAACTAATTGTCACAACTGAAAAACTAAGATCTACAACGAAAATACTAAAGGAACATTTGGTTCAACAGATTCCATAATTAATAATGAAGCAGAAGCGAAAAAATTAAATGCTAGATAGGAAGTTTAATTAAACACATCTAACTATACTAAATATGAACAAAATAAAAAGAACGACTCGACGACGACTACGTCTAGCGTTCACTCAGACCCGTCCCCGCCAGGTAAAACAGTCTCGATACTTGGTTAAGCAACCATACACCGTATTAGTCGGATTAAGCATACAACAAAATAAATAATAATAGTTCTGAAATAAATTTATTTAAGCAATTGGTCTATCCTTTGCAAAATTTCGAAAAACATAGATTATTAAATAACAAAGCAATTTTCTTAAGGCAATCAAACGAAATTAAAAGTAAATAAGTCTCCGGTAACTAACTATATAAAATGATCCGTTGGAGGAATCCAGAGGCACTCGTAGGCACAAAACAAAATAGAGTCACTCGAAAGTGTAGGCGCTCAAAAGCGCACATACAGAACAGAGGCGTTCAAAAGCACAAGCACCCAGAGGCGCAACACAAAGACGAAGCTAGCTTCTAAAACAGAGTACATGTCGACATGACCAACATTAGTATAGCAGAATACCAAGAGACATTATAATTTAAAATACTTACCCAGTCACTAATTTACAAAACCAATTATCAATTTCATAAATATTTTACTAAAAGAAACTGTCAATCGAATTTAAAACTCAATTTTTCAGAATGTGTAATAATATGCTTAATCCTTAGTTTTAAAATCTACAAAATATAAATCTTTTTATAATCAAAATATTTTCCTATACTATATTGTAAAGAACTAACGGGTGTCCGGTCGCTTACCTTAAAAGTAGATTTTAGGCTAAGAAGCTATCCGGTCGCGTATGCACAGAGAGTCAATCACCGGAATCTAAAATAAAATTTACGATTCTCTATGAGCTACAAATATATATATATATATATATATATATATATATATATATATATATATATATATATATATATATATATATATATATATATATATACAAAACACAAATTAACGATCTGATAAACGAAGCCTAAAATAATAAATGATCAAATCGAATAGGCACATAAAGGACAATAATATAAATTACACATACTAACAAATAGGTCAAGATTGAGCATGAAGAAGATTCGAATGAAAACTAAATGAAACTATATTATTAATCAAGAAAATATGGAGGTCTAAAGTCTAAATTAATCAAAAGGGCAAGATAACTAGAATAGGAATTAATTATTAAACAAAGGTTTCTAGTGTCGAAAAGAATGTGATTTCCAGATATTGAATCATAAGTTCATAACCAGAAATTAAATGGGGTCAAAATTAGGGGCAAAATGATCTATGCCTTCTCTTAGGCATTTTGTCGAACAGTTGGTGTGCAATTTGAAAGGCATGAAGAATTTAAAAAAATTTGTATAACTAAATCTCATGGGAAAATCTCAGAGTGCAATAATGACACAATCATAGTAACCTTAGATTGGAACTAATCAGATTTTAAAGATTTTAAATTTCAATCAACAAAGGGGCAAATACCCAATATAAACCACATAACCTATAACAACAAAGTTGGAGGATCTCAAGATTTAATGAAAGAGATTAAAATAATAATAAAGAACGTAAAATGGACCTCTTCAAGAACAAAAAATAACGAAGTCGACGATGAGATTTCGTCGATGACGAAGGAAAGATGTTGATTGTACTTGAGAAGGGCGGTTGCGGCAACGACGACGGATGACGGCACGAAGATTGAGGATCTCGCGAGCGTGAGTGCGTGCGGGATGGGAGCGGGCGGCACAAGGAAGAGAGAGAGAAAAAGTCGTATCGGGATATCAAATTTAATCAAATAAGGATACATATAGGTCATAGAAATTTAATTAAGATAATATGCTGCCAGGCCCCTGAACTATTAATATTTACGAAAAAGTCCAAATTTTAGGAAAAAAATTAATCAAACAAAATATTTAAAAGCACGGAGTGTTACAGTTACTGTATTGGACAATCAGGGTATTATTATATACTTATGTTGGGAGTTGGACTTTGTTTATTATTACTTCTGAGAGTTGTATTTTGGAGAGACTCTTGTATTGTGAAGATTAGATTTGTACTATTATGGAGTTGTTCCCCTTTTTATTTTTGTAGTTTACTTGCAGATTAGTAGCTTCGTCTATACGGGGCATCCCGTATGGGCGGCGGATCTGTTGGCGGGCCCGGGTCGCAGTTTCGACCTCTGGGCGTGATAATATGGAGAGTCGGCACTGTCGGAGCCGTCTCTATTTGAATTATATGGGCAATTAGCCCAAATGATGAGGTCTCTCGAAAAGAGAGTCCGAGCCTGGGACGTCAACACGGTGGCTTCGGATGAGAACTTTGCTTGTTTCGAGCAGTTCTTATTCATTTCGCCGCACCCAACTATAACGATCCGGCCCACTAGCAATAATAACTCATTGGGCCCACACCACAGCCCAAAATGCCTAAGCCCACTTATTATTACTAGTGTCCATGTCCTCTTATATACCCAAACACATCCACATTCGCATCCGATGTAGGACTATTGGGGTGTCACAGACTCCCCCTGTTTAGGCCTGACGTTCTCGTCAGCCCAAACACACACACAACATGTCACGCCCCGGGTGCAAATCAGGACCCGGGCCCGTCTACAGATCCGCCGTGCACATGGGATTTCCCGCGTACACGAAGCGCTGGTAACCTGCTCAGATATCAGATGTATAGCAAAAGAGCATAGTACAGAGCTGAAATAGAAGAACCACATAGTATCTCAGACTGGAACTACAAATACAGCTGTAATATGTACAATAATCTCCCAGCTCACCAAAATAATACAACCAGCTGGCTAAGCCAGACCCAAAATAAAAGGAGAATTCCACAGTCTGAGTGAAGGGTACAGTGTCTATCTACAGCTCTCAGTCTCCCAGGAGATCTATTCAGCGATCCCCTTACCTCGATCAGCTGCCGATGGCCTAGCAGCTCCCGCAGATGACTCTGCAAAAATAAGGGAGAAGAAAGAAACAGAAAACAATAATGGGGGTGAGAACTACCAGATAAACCAGCAGCCTCCCCTAGTGGGTAAAAACCTCAACTCTGACGCACCCACTAGGGCTACTAGAGGCAAAAGGGAAAAGGGGAAGTGATAGATACAAAAGATGCTGAAACAGAAACTATGCTGTTAAAACTGTATGCATGCATCAGAAATAGTATCTGTCCAAATAAACCCAATCTAGTCACCAGTAATCACTGGTACTGCCTGCTCAGCGGAATCTGCACACACGGCTCGAAACCGCGGGATCGGCTCACACGGCTCGCATCCCAACATAAGTATCAGACCGGCACACACGGCTGGGTCCGAGAAAGCACACCTCCGGAGTGGCACTCGAGGGGAGCGACCCACACGAGTAAAATATCTCTGTCATCAGTATCACAAGTATCTCTGTAGCACATGTCTCAATATAGCAGGACTGGATCATAACCATGATCAAAGTGGGAAACTCCATCCACTATAGAAACCCAATCCCCAACTGATGCAATAATTAAACCAAACTCAACCCCAATCTGATGCTAGGATAAGCATCTGGTCAACCGCCTACTGTCCGCGGTCACCGCCATACCCCACAAGTCCACAATCTAGCACAACCTTGGCTACACTATCCCAAACCCCTGCTCACACTTGAGCAACAACATATGAATGCAAAGGACAACAATGAAACATGTTCAAATCCCAATATGATAGTGTAGCAGTAAATAGTGGCCTTACCTGATGTCCGGGCATGCATGCAACTGTCTTTATTTTTAAAAGTTGTAAAATAGTGTCAAAGGTTTAAAACAATTGATTTACTGAATAAAAGTCATTTGCATGCGAGATCATAGCCTTTGTCTCGATCACAGTGTCCCAATATAAGTCATCATATCATTTGTGGGGTTATATTAATTTTTAGGGGAGTTTGTCCCAGCGGTCCTTGTCATTTGTCATATTAATTTGTCCCAATGGTTCTCATTAATTGTCCTGTTAGTTGTCCTGTTAGTAGTCCTGTTAGTAGTCCTGTTAGTAGTCCTGTTAGTAGTCCCAATAATTCTCATTAATTGTCATATTTTACGGGATTTCTAGTAATCCCAGTGAGCTTGTCAAAAATGAGGTAAGCAACAACCGCCCACCTCGAACAGCTCAAACAACACCCCAGGTAGTCTCCTGGTTGTCCACAGTCCTCAAATCCTGCAAATCAACGCTCCCGGTATAAATAAATCCCAAAAAGTACAATATTTGCTGTTTTTCAGACAGCACGGGAAAAGAGGAATTTTTCACCTCTAAAATGAGCTCCTAAAATCCCAGAAAAATCACGGTTGCGTTCCTCGCGAAGAGTAGATCAAAATCGACTCTTTAAACACCTCGATCTGACGCTCCTACGTCAAGATAAAAATCGGAGAAGTCGGTGCTGTCCAAAAACCATCACAGTAAAAAGGGGGGTCAAAGAGGACCTAAAAACTGTGCCAAAAGTACGAAACGGAGCAAAATGATCAATACGGAAATCGAAGCCCTACCTCTTACGGTCGCGCTGTCGCAAAAATCGTCCAAAAATTCCACCTGGTTAGCCCGCAGTGAATTTTCGACGGAACTGCGACGGGAAATGGGCCTAAAAAGAAAATCGTCGCAGTGCGCCGCGTCGCAGATATCTCACTATCTGTAACTCCTAAAATCCTGAGATTCTAGAGAGAGAAAGAGAAGAGAGAGAGAAATATTTTTCGTAGAGGGAGTTTTCTCTGATTCTCTCTCTAAGGGCTCGGAATCCAAGGTGCAAAGAGAGGGGGTGGGGAACCTCTTATATAGTGGGCCAAAAGGGAATATTCCCTCACGGGATCCTGATCCAAACACGAAACACCGAAACGGACCAACCAGAAAGCGCCACGTGTTACCCAAACAGGAAACAGCTGTGCAAGGGCCACTAAAAAGGCGCCACGTGTCCACGTGGGGCGTGTGTTTGCCCCGTGCTCCGGGTTTTCCGGATCCTGTCGGCCAATAGGAGCACGCCACGTGTCAATATCCCACGTGATTCTAGAAGCCGGCTGGCCAATGGGGAAGCGCCACGTGGCACGGAGGTTTTCGGTGCTCCCGGTGCACGCCATGCCGTGGACCGCGCACCCGAGCCTGCTGCCCGCGCCTGCCCGCGCCTGCCCGCGCTGCGCTCCTCCGCGCTCTGCCGCTGCCCCGCCGCTGCGCCGCTGCCCGCCGCCGTGCGCCGCCGCCCGCCGGTCGCCGCCGGCCGCCGGAACAGTAATTCCGGCGGCCGGAACAGTAATTCCGGTGAACAGTAATTTTTGCCGAAAAATAAAGTGAATATACCATTTTGACCGTTTTCGCGCGCTGAGTCCAATTTCGCCGTCCGTTTCGCCAAATTCTCATCCGAAATTTTGCAAAAAGCTCCCGAAAAATCCCATTTGCTCCGATTTTTGCGCAGAGTCAATTTTAAATGTCCAATTTCGATTCTACAGGCTCCGTTGCACTGTATGAGCTCCCCTTAGTCACTGTTTAGTTTCTGCGGGAGTCCGGATCATCACACAACAGCCCAAGATCACCAGGCGATGTGAGATTTGTCTCGCTAGCCCTATCATCTAGACCCAGACTCAGCCAAAACTCGCCACACACTTCCGGCTGGTTATTAGCTCTGATACCAAATGTAACGACCCGGCCCACTAGCAATAATAACTCGTTGGGCCCACACCACAGCTCAAAATGCCTAAGCTCAGATATTATTACTAGTGGCCATGCCCTCTTATATACCCAAACACATCCACATTCGCATCCGATGTGGGACTATTGGGGTGTCACACTAACGGCGACTAAGACACTACCGGCGCAACCGCGAGGGGCTGTGCGGCCGGTAGCGCCCGTCTACATGGCCCAACCACTGGAGGAAGGCCAAGGACCGATGGCGGAACAACCGGTTAGCCTTTGTGGGCCACCGCCTCCCCCGGCGCAGTCGGCGATTTCGGTACACTAGGCCGGACTCGCCGAAATGGCTGGGGGCAGGAATGTCTGGCAGGCCCTCCCACGAGGACCGCCTCAATACCAAACCGGCCATCACGAGCCGTCGCCTGTGTAGCCCACGGCATCTGCCCAGGTAGCACAACCGCTGGGGGCAATACAGCTACAAGTAATCTCGCACTAGACGGAATGGGGTCGATAAGGCAGAGCATCGGTCATCAACCAGAGGGTTAATACATGTACTAAGTTAGGAGAAAAGATCCCAAAGTCTAAAATTGTAAGAAAGATTTTTCAAACTCTTCAGGAACGCTTTAGGGCGAAGGTTGCTGCCATCGAAACTGCTAATCATCCGGATAAGATGAAAGTAGAGGAATTAGTAGGTGCTTTACAAACATATGAAATGACCTTTCCTACTAATCAATTTTCTTCTAAGTCTTTTTCAAAAGTACGGGTGCTGCACTCAAATCTACTAAGGAAGAAGTTAGCGGCTCGAATTCCGACGATGAAATTTCTCTAGCTGACTTCAAACAACAATTGGCGCGTCTCACAAAAAAATTTCATCAGAATTTTCGAAAAACATAACCAATAGATCCTCATCCTTGAAAATGAAAAGTTCATTTAAAGGATCATCGAATTCTAAATCCTCTAAAAATAAGAAACTTGCAAAATCTTCTAAAGAAAAAATATATATAATTTTGAAGGGAAAATCTAACGTTAGAAATGTAAAGGCTATGACTATATTTCAAAAAATCCAATAAAAAATGGCTTTGCGAGAAAAAACTTGGAACGATTCAACTTCTAATGAATCAACCTCAAGTGACGAGAAAAAGAATGACGTTGTTGCTTTACTTTCTCATACTTCTTTAGCTTCCTCTTCATCTATTTGTTTATCTTTTATTATATTTTACTCTACTTGTGATGATCCGGACTCCCGCAGGAACTGTGCAACATTAAACAGTAACTGCGGGGAGCTTGTACAGTGCTTCGGAGCTTGTAGAATCGAAATTGGACATTTAAAACAGACTTGGCGCGAAAATCGGGGCAAACGGGAATTTTCGGGAGCTTTCAGCAAAATTTCGGATGAGAATTTGGCGAAACGGACGTCGTATTTGGACTCAGCGCGCGAAAACGGTCGAAACGGTATATTCGCTTTATTTTTTCGGCACTTGGTACTGTTCACCGGAACAGTAACCGCCGGCCGGAATTACTGTTCCGGCCGGCGGCGGCCGCCGGCGAGCGGCGGCGGGCGGCGGCGCACGGCGGCGGGCAGCGGCGCAGCGGCGGGGCAGCGGCGGAGCGCGGAGGCGCGCGGCGCGGGCAGGCGCGGGCAGGGGGCGCAGGTGCGCGGTCCACAGCTGCTTGTGCACCGGGTGCACCGAAAGTTCCAGCTGCCACGTGGCAGTTCCCCATTAGCTGGCCGGTTTCTAGAAGCTTCTGGATGGTTGACACGTGGCAGCATCCTATGGGCCGACATCTTCCGGAAAACCCGGAGCGCGGAGCAACCACGTGCACCACGTGAACACGTGGCAGAATCCCAGTGGCCCTTGCACCGGCTGTTTCCTGTTTGGGCAACGCGTGGCGCAATACGGTTGGCCCGTTTCGGTGTTTCCTGTTCGGATCCGATCCCGTGTGGGAATATTCCCTTTGGCCCATTATAAATAGGGAACCCCACCCCCTCTCATTCCCACCTCGTTTTGCGCGCCGAAGAGAGAGAATCAGAAAAAGTGTTCAATACAAAAGTTTTTCCTCTCTCTCTCCTCTCTCTCTCTCTACAATCTCAGAAATTTAGAAGTTACAGATAGTGAGATATCTGTGACGCGGCGCACTGCGACGGTTTTCTTTTTCGGCCCATTTCCCGTCGCAGTTCCGTCGAAAATTCACTGCGGGCTAACCGGGTGGAATTTTTGGACGATTTTTGCGGCAGCGCGACCGTAAGAGGTAAGGCTTTGATTTCCGTGTAGATCATTTTGCTCCATTTCGTACTTTTGGCACAGTTTCCAGGTCCTCTTTGACCCCCCTTTTTGACTGTGATGGTTTTTGGACAGCACCGACTTCTCCGATTTTTATCTTGACGTAGGAGCGTCAGATTGAGGCGTTCAAAGAGTCGATTTTGATCAACTCTTCGCGAGGAACGCAACCGTGATTTTTCTGGGATTTTAGGAGCTCATTTTAGAGGTGAAAATTTCCTCTTTTCCCGTGCTGTTTGAAAAACAGCAAATATTGTGCTTTTTGAGACTTGTATTTATACCGGGAGCGTTGATTTGCAGGATTTGAGGACTGTGGACAACCAGGAGACTACCTGGGGTGTATTTTGAGCTGCTTGAGGTGGGCGGTTGTTGCTTACCTCATTTTTGACAAGCTCACTAAGATTACTAGAAATCCCCTAAAATATGACAATTAATGAGAACCATTGGGACAACTAACAGGACTACTAACAGGACAACTAACAGGACAATTAATGAGAACCATTGGGACAAATTAATATGACAAATGACAAGGACCGCTGGGATAAACTCCCCTAAAACTTAATATAACCCCACAAATAATATGATGGCTTATATTGGGACACTGTGATTGAGACAAAGGCCATGATCTCGCATGCAAATGACTTTTATTCAGTAAATCAATTGTTTTTAAACCTTTGACACTATTTTACCACTTTTAAAATAAAGACAGTTGCATGCATGCCCGGACATCAGGTAAGGCCACTATTCATTGCTACACTATCATATTGGGATTTGAACATGTTTCATTGTTGTCCTTTGCATTCATATGTTGTTGCTCAAGTGTGAGCAGGGGTTTGGGATAGTGTAGCCAAGGTTGTGCTAGATTGTGGACTTGTGGGGAATTGCGGTAACCGCGGACAGTAGGCAGTTGACCATATGTTTATCCTTGCATCAGATTGGGGTTGAGTTTGGTTTGTTTATTGCATCAGTTGGGGATTGGGTTCCTGTAGTCGACGGAGTCTCCCACTTTGATCATAATCATGATTCAGTCCTGCTATTGAGAGACATTGGTTACAGAGACGCTTGATACAGTGATGCTTTACTCGTGTGGGTCGCTCCCCTCGAGTGCCGCTCCGGAGTAGGCTTAGGACCGAGCCGTGTGCCGGTCGATTGGATATTATGGGATCGTGCCGTGTGCCGATCAGATACTGGTTCTTGAGCAGGCAATACCGATCGTGTATCGGTTGCTAGATTGGGTTTATTTGGTCAGATACTATTTCTGCTGCATGCATACAGTTTTGACAGCATAATAGTGATAGTTTTCCTGTTTCAGCATCTTATGTATCTACCACTTCCCCTTTTCCCTTTTGCCTCTAGTAGTCCTAGTGGGTGCGTCAGAGTTGAGGTTTTACCCACTAGGGGAGGCTGCTGGTTTATCTGGTAGTTCTCACCCCCATTATTGTTTTCTTTTTCTTTCTTCTCCTTTATTTTGCAGAGTCATCTGCGGGAGCTGCTAGGCCATCGGCAGCTGATCGAGGTAAGGGGATCGCTGAATAGATAGATCTCCTGGAGACTGAGAGCTGTAGATAGACGTTTACCCCCCCCCCCCCCACTCAGACTGTGAGATTCTCCTTTTATTTTGGGTCTGGCTTCCGCCAGCGGGTTGTATTATTTTCTGTGAGCTGGGAGATTATTGTACATATTACAGTGGTATTTGTAGTTCCAGTCTGAGATACTATGTGGTTCTTCTATTTCAGCTCTGTATTATGCTCTTTTATTGCGCATTTAATATTTGAGCAGGTTACCAGCGCTTCGTGTACGCGGGAAATCCCATGTGCACGGCGGATCTGTAGACGGGCCCGGGTCCTGATTTGCACCCGGGGCGTGACACTACTTCTTTTCTTTTTGTTCATGAAACAACGTCAAGCGACGGTGACGAGAGTCAAGGGGAGTCGGATGATGAAGATCTTGCGCAAGCGCATCAACAACTTCTTAGGGAATCAAAGAAGATAGCTAAGCATAATAAAAAGTTGAAAAAATATCTACTTGAGCTAGAAGACGAAAATAGAACATTGAAGATTTCATCTAAAGCTCTTGAGGAGGAATGGGCACTTGTATTGAAGAATAACAAAATCCTCTAAGAGAAGCTTGACCAATCGAAAAAATAGTTAAGTCACATCTGAATAAGATTGGTTTTCTGGAAGAACAATTTAAGAAAATTCATTATATCAACCAAGTTTTAATCAAACAAGTCCATCAACTAAAATTTGACATACAAAAATTCTCCTTCGGATCTAAGAAACTTGATTGTATGCTCATAGTGGGTCAAACAAATAAACTTGGCCTTGGATTTGAAAGAACATATGTTGAGAAGGTACATCATTCTACATCTACTGTCTCAAATGGATTGAATGATAAAATGTGTCACAAATGTGCAATTAAAGGTCACATTAAGAAGACATGCCCTAAAAGAAAAGAGGATTCAATTGGCATCTTCTAAACATTAATCGACATCTATTTCTACTCGACAACCTTCACGGATTCAAATGCAACAATAGAAAGGTCGAGTCTCCCTAGTCAACCAAAAGTCAAAGCCACAACTGCTAAAACCAAAGGCGATATCTTTTCTTTTCTTAAGACTTAAATTTTATTTTTTGACTTATTACAGTGCTTTCATAAGTTTTTATTCTATATCTCTCTTGATCTTTACATTATAATTTTGAGTAATTTTATTGTTACAATTTTTATATTTTTATTTATTGCTTTAAAAGTATAATGCATGATTGCTATATTAAATAGTATTTTAAATATCAAATAGGTTCACTTTCATTCATTCCTAATTAATTTCATATTAATTATCGGTATTACTTCACAATTATTATTTTTGAAGATAATCTATTATAGAGAATTCTTAAGTTTTATATTCATCAAATTCTGATAATTATGTGTGACCTTTAGAAACTCAGTTTATCTTGGTTGCGTGTGTTGAATTTGATGAATAGATATCTATTGATAGACTAAAATTTGTAAAAATTTTATTCAAATAAGAGATTGCATATTTGAAGGAGAGTTGTCGAATGAAACACTCCAAGTATATGAAAGATGTGAAAAGAGTTATATTCCAAAGGGATTGTGAAAACTAACATCACATGTTGGAAAGAGTTGTCACTCCAGTAATTCGGTAAGTATGTGAAGCTACCACATGTTTAGAATATTTGAAATGAATTGAACATACCATTTAGTTGAAACTTGAAGATATATATTCAAATTTTAAAATTTAATACAATCTCTTGTTTGTTATAAGGTAGGATAATAAAAAAATGCTCAAAGTGCCACCCCTAGTTTATTATCTACTTTTCTCAAATTTGAAAATTTATTAAACAAATTTATGTCATTTAGTAAATCTCTGTAAATCATCTTCATAATCTGTTACATCTTGCTAGTTTGTGAATCTTTAGATTATTTTTGATGACTTGATTTTGAAGTTTATAAGAAGTAAGAAAGTTTATAATATTTAATCTACATTTTTGTGATTGTGTAGTGAAGTTCTTAATTTTTATAAGATTGATGTGGATTGGAAGAAGTACATGTGAATTTGTGATATTCATGCACATATATTAACTTCTTCTGAATACAATCATCATGAGTTGATATTTTATCATAAATATTTTTGCAATTGAAAGAAATTTTAAACTTGTATTTTTGACATACTGCATTCTAATACTCTTAATTATTTTTTTCGACTTGTTTTTATCTTTTGGACAATTTTTGACAAAAAGGGGAGATGATTTAAATAGGGAAAGATGAAGAAAAGATGCAGATGGATTACATTGAAAAAAAAAGGGGACAAGTATTGAATTGAACTTACTATTTTTTACTATTACTGGCTTTGTTTGGAGTTTATTTCTTTTTGTGCAGATTATTATTGAAGACTATAAGACTCCAAATTCTAAATCATAGAGTTTGTCTTAGGAATCGAGTGTAATTTTAATTGTATTTGGATTCTACACGCGAAAGGTTCAATATTTTAGCGATAATATTGAACTTCAATTTTTTGTTTAGTTGCGTGTTGTGAGTGTTTAATTTTTTGGGTTTTGTCACGAAATTGTCAAAGGGATATTGTTACTGATTTTAAGTTGGCATATTTCGTAATTTTAAGTTAGTATATTTCGGATGAAGGGATGTGTGGTTTGGATGACAGTGGTCTCCTTAGTTTAGTACGTGGTTGGTGGAATAGCATGATCTAAAAATAAAATTAGTCAAAGAGATAAATTTAACGGTAGAAAATTTATAAACACTAATTACTTAATACTTTTACAAACATATAGCGGGACTATATATAGACACACAAACCATAATTAATTAGTTATTTACTAATAAGCTCATTAAAAATTTATATTGCGTATATACTGATTTAACCTTTTTTTATTTGAATTTTTAATTAATATGGCTACTAAAATTATATAATATATAGGAATAATTGCCTGTGTAACCCTGAAATCTGAAAAAATATCTGATTTACCCCTCTTATTTTTCTCTTTCCAATATTCCCTTCATACGTTCCACCGTTATTAAAAATACCCCTACCGTTTTCCTTTGTTAAGTTAACTAGGGTTAAACTAGAGTTAAATAATAATCGGAGTTGAAAACTATCCGATATACCTATTTTACCTGGGTTTAGGGTTTAGAATTTTTTAGGGTTTTAGGGTTTAGGGTTTTTTAAGGTTCTAGGGTTTAGGGTTTAGGATTTTAAGGTTTAAGGTTTTTTTAGGATTTAGAATTTTAGGGTATATTTGAAAAGGCAAAATAGTAATTACACACAGATAACGGCAGTTCCATTCTAAGAGGGGTAAATCTGAAAACAGAAAAATTTTTAGGGGTATATAAAAAATTGGCCCTAATATATAAATAAAAGTAAACTAAATTTTATTATTAAATAACGCATATCTGCGACATCAGGCTGCTTCTTTCTTCTTACATAGCTCGGTAATTATTTACTTTCTCTTCACAAGTTTCAGATTAACCAAATTATATGCTGGTATTACTAATCAAATACCAAGTGAGAAAGAGAAAATTAAGAATTTTTTTTTTTTGAACAGTAATGTTTAGTTTGCAGACACACATATTTATGAAATAAAAGACAAACAAATTACATAGCATCATCAGGTTCAAATTAACCAGCATAAAAACAAGAAAGAAATCTTTTTTTTTTTTTTTTTTTTTGGTTTCCTCTAAAAATCAATCAAAGTTGGAAAATACATGACACAGAAAACACATGAGCGTCAAAAAATTGGAAATGTCCGACTCAGACACCACCTAAATAACAATAAGACATCTATACAAGTTGAGTAGATTCTCAATAGAAGAAATTGCCAAACTTGCCAACCATCTAATTCCGCGGATACATAAAGCTCTCTACTATATCTCTACTACCTAAACATTGTATGGAAACTCATCCTCAGGTATCATTCATTACCAGTGTTCAAATATCAAAATTACGATCTTGAAGAGAAGGGTTATAGCAGGCTAGTCATTAGTCAAGTTGAGTTTTACTTGAGAGTACGGACTTCAAAATCTCATAGGTCATGAAGACGATGCCAACGCTCGGTACGACTTTGTAGTACTCGGGGTGTATACCTCTGTACAAGCCTCTGAAGCCCTCGGTGCGGACAATGTGCCTGAATGTCCCAATAATGCCCGAGTTGTAGACTCGGGCCCGCCCGGCTACCCCCTCCAACTGCTTTCGCCGTCTCACGAGGTCTATTGGAAATGTAACTGCAATAATTAATTGGATCAGTCGGTACCGAAGATGCCATTGTTGTTTACCATTTGCAAGGTGTATTACAGAACTTAAAAAGTATAGCACATTTGAATTGGGTGACTACATTTTAAAAGTTTCGATTTTACTACCAAATGTCATTTGATGTAACTACCTTGCTGTCAGAAGTTAAACAATATTTTGACTTTCTAAAACTAACCAGTCTGCTACCAAATGGAACATTTTGTGACTTCTCAGATTGAAACAGTAAAAGCTGTAATAGAAATTGACAGAATTTTCTGAAGTCACAAAATTAGAAAGGTGGATAGTAAAATAAAAAATTTAAAGTTTAGAAACTCATTTCAAGGGAAACTATGGCCGGGGTAAGCATCTGTACATTTGTACCAACATATTTCGGACAACATAGAGGGGAAAAAAGGAGACATCCAATAGCAAATCTGCCAATTGAATTGCAGCAGCAGGAAAATTATTTAAATAAACATAGTTAGGCCTAGTTTGGTAATGATTTTTCTAAATGAACCCACTCTGATGTTTCGGAAGGTCAAAAAATTCGAGAGTGCTTTAGAGCTTCCATTCTTGGATGCTCTTAGATGGTGGCAATAAATTGCCGTCAGAGAAGCATGCAGTAAAAGCATCTTGAGTGGTGGTTCCTACCACATCTTTAAGACATTGGAGGAAGAAAGCCCTACAGCAATTTCAAAGCTTTCGTGCCCTCTAAAGCGTCAAAGTGGATGCATTTGGACTAGGGATGTTAACGAGCCGAACGTGAGCAAGCTGGAGTCGGCTCGATGTCGGCTCGAAAATAATTTGAGCCGGCTCGTGTTCATCTCGAAACTAAAACGAGCCGGGATACTCAAGCTCGTTTCCTGCTTTAATTTCGAGCCAACTTGAATTAAACTTTAATAAAATATTAATACTAATTATAATTAGTATAATTATTAATTTGTTATTATTGATGCTTGCCATTACTTGTAGTTTTACTAATTAGTATTGAAATTTAAAAGTCAAGCTAACAAAAAACAAAAACTTAAAAATAGTATTCAAATTTGCTACATATCAATCTAATAGTAATATTTATATATATTCATGCGATACCGAGCCAAACACAAGCGCTGGGATCGGCTCATGTTCGGCTTGTTAATTTTTCAGCCTAAAAAATTGTACTCGTGATCAACTCGTTTATTAAACAAGTGACCAAAGTTCGAACTAATTTCGAGTCCAACACGAGCTATAGCTTGTGAATAGCGAGCTGAATTGGCAGCCCTAGTTTGGACAATGCATTCCAAACTAGGCTTTAATGCTAAAGATATTTTGTATGCAAGCTACTAGACTCACTCATAAAAATGGTCAATATATAAGAAGAGTAAAATAAAATTGATACCATAAATTTCGTTGCACATATAATTAGTACTCTGCCAATCTCAAGATTAGCATTAGCTATAAAAAAGCCAATTCCAGTAATCTTCCACCATACATGCTATCATTAAAGTACTCAAAGATGCAAGTAGATTTTTTTCTACTTACTAAAGGAAAAGAACAATACGAAAAGGTGCACATTCTGACTTTCCTATCCAAATTTCAAAGGTTTTCACTAGGGCAGTGAGAAAGAAGGGAGCAGGGTTGCATTGAAAAAGTAGTGCCTTGTGTTGAAATGTCTTAGATTGTTATATGGGTTGCCAAATAATATGACTGACCAAAGATAAACAGCAAAAGCAAGAAAAAGTGATTGATCATGAAAGACATCATACTGCTACGAGCAGAAAAACCTTATGTTGAGAACAAAATAGGCTGCGCAATTGAGCCAAAAATACCAGTAAGCAAAACTTAGGATCTTACAGGTTAATTTCAGTAACTTCTACAGAGAATCAGTTTTATCAATTTGAAGCAGAATTTTACAACTTAATACTAGCAAAATGTTTAAGGCACCCTTGTAGGGTTGTAACTAGGTTCAGCTACGCACTATAAAATCGATATTAGGAACCACACAAGAAACAGGAGTTACTATCTGCCATTGTACTTTCAATTTTATCTGTTCGTTTGGGTGCTGATTTTCTACACTTCATCACATCTGACATCAGTCAATGTTTTTCAAGATAGTCTTATCAGTGGTAGGGAATCAACCATTAACTTCTCAAGAAGCAGCTTTTAGATAACTATCAAAACCTCAACAACATATATGGAGTTGGATGCCTTACCAGTCGACGATGCAATGCCTGAGAGACTTCCACAAGCCAAACTGACTAAGACAGCCGAATCATGTGGCCTGATGACCAAAGAGTCCAGACAAAGGTATTAAAAGTGGAAGCATGACATGGAACAATTGATATTTGATATAAGATTCAAATGCTATATAAGAATAATAATAATAATAATAATAATCACCTTTTCGCTTGCCAATAGGATCTCAAGGTTTCATAGACAGAAAAGCTGATTGCTATACTAGGACCAACTCCCTGCAAATTACAATTATCACTGGCAAACCATACAGCAACATATGTATATCTGCAAAATAATCTATGTAGGTAGAAACAGCTGTAAAATCTGAATTTTCCTATCCCCCCCCCCCCCCCCCCCCCCCCCCCCCACCAAAAAGAAAAAAAGAAAGAAAGAAAGAAAGAGTTTGCTACAAAAATAGCCTCTACGTAAAGTTGGTAAGTCATCAGTTTCAGGGTGAGCAAGCCGGCTGTGAATTAAAAAAGGTTTGTCAAAACGGGCAATTTTGTAAAGTACAGGCCACCATGCTATTAGTAGTATTATAGCTCAGCTCTATATTTAGCCCAGCTATATATGAGTCCGGTTTGTATACTATTAATAGTACGAAGACCTCCATGCTACCAAATTGTTTACGATGATGGAACATCCGAATCGACGATCGGCTCGATTAAACATGACCTATTGAAAGTTATCTAGAAACCAAATTTCGTATTTTTTCACCACCATTCGACTACTGATCAAAAGCTCTCAAAATTAATAATTTTAATGGAAGATGTGATGCATTTGTAAGTTTACCGATGCAAAAATCCAAATACAGTGAAATTTTGATAAAAATTCTTTTCACTATTTAAAGCAAGATCAGTATCTCTGATTTGAAATTTAAATCTATTATCATTGTTTATTAAAAGATTTTTATTTTTAGTCGTTTATTTTGAAACTATTTGTTCTATAGGTAAATGAGGTCGAAAATCATGAAAATTGATTTCTTCATACTTCCAATTATTTAGTGCTTTTACAAGCATAGTAGCCAGACTATATATATATATATATATATATATATATATATATGAACTAGGCTACTATACTATTAATAGCACCAAGTCATTGGTGCTATTAAGTTTTTAACCCTTGGATAAAGGGATGTGTGGTTAGGATGATAGTGGGCCCCTAGAGTTTAGTGAGTGGTTGGGGAAATAGTATGATCTAAGGGAAGAAAATAATCAAAGAGATAGATCTAACGGTGGAAAACTTGGTAGCACCAAATGCTTGGTGTTATCGATAGCATAGTAGCTGAACTCATATATATATATCTACTATGCTTGTACAAGCACCAAGCAATTGGTGCTTGTAAGTTTTCTACCGTTAGATCTATCCCTTTGACTAATTTCATCTCTTAGATCATTCTATTCCACCAACCACCCACTTAACCCAAGGGGCCCACTATCATCCTAACCACACATCTTTTCATCCAAGGGCTAAAAACCTACAAGCACCAATGATTTGGTACTTTTAAAAGCATAAGAGCTCAATTATATATATATATATATATATATATATATATATATATATATATATAGAGAGAGAGAGAGAGAGAGAGAGAGAGAGAGAGTCTAACTTATGTGTTTTTAAAAAAACGGAGGCTTCTGTGCTCCCAAGTTGTTTTCGATGTTGGGACTTCCGAATGGACGATCGGCTCCATTAGATTTGATCTAGAATATTTAAAATATCTAGAAAATAAATTTTGTGATTTTTCGATATCATTTACCTAGTAATCGAAAGAGCTCAAAATCAACGACTGAAAATAAAAATCTCACAAAATGTGATGATATGATACTAAAATTTTAGGCCAAAAATATTAATCTTGTTTTATTTAGTGTAAAGAATTTTCTATCCAAATTTTACGTGATTTGGATATTTCTACACAGTTAAACTTGCAAATGGCTCACCACAACCATTAAAATTATTGATTTTGAGCCTCTTTGATCATTAGGCAAATGATATCAAAAAATCGCGAGATTTATTTTATAGTCCTTTTAAATACTTTAGATTAAGTTTAACAAAGTCGATCATCCATTCGAAAGTCCCAACATTAAAAACAACTTGAGAGCACGGAGGCCTCCGTGTTTCTAAAAGCACACAAGCCTAGCTCTCTCTCTACATATATATATATATATAAAGAGAGAGAGAGAGAGAGAGAGAGAGAGAGAGAGAGAGAGAGAGAGCGCTAGGCCGGAATGCTATCAGTAGCAAACCGGCTCGTTTGCCACCCATTTGATTTCGATGATGGAGCTTCCAAATCAACGATCAGCACCGTTGAATATGATCTAGACCATTTAAACTATTTAGAAATTAAATTTCATACTTTTTCGATATTCTTTTCTAGTCCATCAAGAGGACAAAAAAATGAACATCTGAAAATAAATATCTTTCAAAAAGTGATGATAGGAGTCTTGTAATCAAGATCAAGAGTATGAATTGTGTTTTAAATAGTTTAAAGAATTTTCTAACAAAAATTTAATTAATTTAGATCTCTTTACACCGTTAAACGAGCAAAAGGCTTAAATTTATCATTAAAATTATAAATTTTATAACCTTTTGATCATAAGGTAAATGATGTCGAAAAGATTTAAAATTTAATTTCTTGAAAGCTCCATCATCGAAAACAAATAGGTGGCTCACTACTGATAGCATTCCACCACAACTCTCTCTCTCTCTCTCTCTCTCTCTCTCTCTCTCTCTCTCTCATACATACATACATAAGTATGTATGTATGTATACATATATATACATACATACATATATATGTATATATACATATAGAGTTCGGCTACTATGTTATCGATAGCACCAAGCACTTGATGCTACCAAATTTTTCACCATTGGATTTACCCCTTTGATCATTTCCATCCCTTAGATCATGCTATTTCCCCAACCACCCACTAAACCTTAGGGACCCACTATCATCCTAACCACACGTCTTGATCCAAGTGTTAAAAACTTAATAGCACCAATGATTTGGTGCTATCAATAGCATAGTAGCCTAGTTCTATATATATATATATATATATATATATATATATATATATATATATATATATATATATATATAGAGAGAGAGAGAGAGAGAGAGAGAGAGAGAGAGAGAGTTGGGCTCAAATATTATCGATAGCAAACGGACTCCATTACTATTGATTTGTTTTCGATGATCGAGCCTCCAAATCAACGATCAACACCGTTGAACATGATGTAGATCACTAGAAGTATATAGAAATCAAAGTTCAAATATTTTCAACATCATTGATCTAACGATCAAAGGGTTGCAAAATTTATAATTTTAATGGTAGATATGAGACGTTTGCTCGTTTAACGGCGTAAACAAATCTAAATCAATTGAATTATTGTTAGAAAATTCTTTAAACTATTTAAAATAAGATCTATAGTCTTGATTTCGATTACAAGAATCCTATCATGATTTTTTGAAGGAAACTTATTTTTAGTTGTTCATTTTTGTGTCCACTTGATGCATAAGAGCATAATATCGCAAAAACAAGAAATTTGATTTCTAGATACTTCCAATGGTCTAGATCACGTTCAACAGTGCCAAACTTTGATTCAGAGGCTCCATCATCAAAAAAATTTGGAAGCAACAGAACCCATTTGCTACTGATAGTATTCCAGCCTAACTCTCCCTCATATATATATATATATATATATATATATATATATATATATATATATATAGAGAGAGAGAGAGAGAGAGAGAGAGAGAGAGAGAGAGTTGAGCTGGAATGCTATGGTAGTAAACAGACTCCGTTGTCACCTATCTATTTTTGATGACAGAGCTTTCGAATCAACGATCAATACCGTTGAACATGATTTAAACCACTAGAGGTATCTAAAAATCAAATTTTAAATCTTTTCGACATCATTGACCTAATGATCAAAGGGTTGCAAATTTTACAATTTTAATAGTATATATGAATCTTTTGCTCGTTTAACGGTGTAAAGAAATCTAAATTAATTGAATTTTGGTTAGAAAATTCTTTAAACGATATAAAACAAGATTTATACTCTCGACCTTGATTACAAGACTCCGATCATCACTCTTTGGAGAACATTCATTTTCAGCCTTTCATTTTTATATCCACTTGATGGACAAGAAAAGAATATCAAAAAAGCATGAAATTTAATTTTTAGATAGTTTAAATGGTTTAAATCATATTTAACAATGTCGATCGTCGTTTTGGAAACTCCATCATCGAAAACAAATGGGTGGCAACGGGGCCCGCTTGCTACCTATAGCATTCCAACCTAGAATCTAGCTGCTATGCTATCAATAGCACCAAGCACTCGAAACTACCAAGTTTTCCTCTGTTAGATCTGCTCCTTTGATCATTTCCACTTCTTAGATCATATTATTCTACCAATCAACCACTAAACCCTAGGGGACCACTATCATCCTAACCGCACATCCCTTGCCAATCGTCGATAAAGCCGATCATCGACCTAGGGATTTCATCATCAAAAACAAATCAGTAGCAACGGCGCTCGTTTACTACTGATAGTATTATATGCCGCTTGCTTATAATACAATGACAATTAACTCCTAGCATCATCCAACTGTTCGCTGTCTGATGGACATCTTATAAGCATTAGATATTTCAAATTTTAAAAATTTTGGTATTGTATAACAATTTCAAGCCATCGAATCTAATTCAATTATCCAACGAATAAAAAACAAATTATCCGTATTTTTTTAAAAATTTGTGCACTAAATTTTTTTAATTTGTGCATCTTTTGTAAATCTTTTGTATGTGTATAACAATATAATTGACAATAATAATTTTTTATGCCTTATTTTCCTTTTGTAGATTGTTGGTATTTTATTATTTTCATTTTTTTTGAATACATTTTTTTGTTATTTTTGAATAAATAAAATGAGTTAGGTATGTACATGTTTAAGCACAGGCAGTATTTAAAAAGGCGCAAGGGGCAAAAAAATGCAAAGACCTTCTGAAGCCTAGGCGCAAGGTGCAAAAAGGTGCAAAGACCTTCTAGAGCCTAGGCCACGTGCCTCAAGAAAGTGAAGCGCACTTTTAATAAAAATAAAACACTCTTAATAAGTCTAGTTTAAATTAATATTTTATATAAAAAAATTTCAAATAGCCATACAAAAACAAAATAACCATAAAAAAGTAAAGAAATCACATGCATAAATGCTCTCAAACTAAAAAGTAAAAAATTATGTGCTTGTTGCCTTGTTGCCATTTGGGGGAAGAAGAACGACAAAGAGAAAAGGGAAAAAAAAAGGTTCAAATTAGAGATTTTTTCCAATTCCTTAACATTTTAGAATATATTGAAAAATTCCAAGACCCGAAACCCAAACTCTAAGCCCATTAAACTTAAATATCACGAGGCGCGTCTGCGGCACGAGGCGCGTCTGAGGCATGCGCCTCAGCGACCCTGAGGCGTTGAGGCCCGCGCCACGCGCCTAGGGTGCGCCTCAAGCACGCGCCTCGGAGAGGGCACTATGCCTCAATGGCCCTAAGGCGTTGAAGACCACGCCTCGCGCCTAGGCGTGCGCCTTAGGCACGCCTTTTCAAACACTAAGCAAAGGCGATGCCTGCATGGTATACTATGACGTTTGTATTTTTTTATTGTTTCGGATTATGTTGTTTTGATTTTTCCTCTTATATCATTTCAAAAGAAATTTTCTATTTATTTATAAAGGAATTTGTCATATTGTTTGGCTTTTAAATTCTTGCGGAACTCAATCCACATCCACAAGAAGGCCAATCTACTCTATACGAATATCAGCACTTGCGTATGCATCAAGAAAGAAAACCTACTGAGGCACTCTTATATAGTTCAACATGCTAGAAAAAATTAAATTTCTATTGGTTAAAAATTTTAAAAAGGTTTTTTTGAAAGCTATGTGTTTAGTTTTCTAAGCTATTAAGTAATATGCATTTTATTTTTTATATTTTATGCTACATGCATTTCATGTGCATTTATGGCACGTGCATTTCATGTGTGTGTGTGTGTGCGCGCGTGAGTGTGTATTATATATGAAAGAACTTAACTGCATGCATTAAAATTTACATGTAAATAGATAATTCTACAATGTTCTATATGAAAACATCACAAAACAATGTAAACTTACCAACAATGTGGCTCCAAGACCCTTGTATAATCCTCTAACACCCTCATCTCTACAAATCGCATAAAGTGCATGGGATATGCCTCTATAATACACAGTGTTTGTCTGCAGAATTTTCAGATAATATATGTCACTAAAAATGTAGCAAGACATCCTACAACTCCGTGTCCATTTATAAAATGAAAATGTAAAGAGCACAAAGAAACATGAAAACTACTTGAAGAGCGAGCACGCATTGTAGAAATGAAGAATATAAAGACATAAGACAAGCCATTCTAGTCAGTACAAAATAAAGAGTAAAAACCAACTCCAACCGAAGGGAGGGATAAGGCAAGTGATCTTTGATGGCATATAATAATTTAGAACTATACCATCATGAACTAGTACAAGACTCTGAACTCACGTGATGCACATACTTCAACTTACAAAGTCCCACTCAACTCACGACTATAAGATATTTTAGCTACCTCAACTCAAGCATGAGGGCAGAAAAAGCCACTAGAGAATTTTTAAACAGCAAAAGTTCAAGCCTCTCAAATAACCTTCTTGTAGCACATATTCCTATAACTCAAATATAGAAGAAGAGAATCTTATATGAAGAAAAAGACGAAAGGAAAGAGCAAGGGCAGAGCAAAAATGCATTTAAGCTTTTTCACTGCACTATCATAGCCAATAGAACAGATAAACTCTATACCACTTGATGTAGTATAGAATTGAAACTACCTAAGCAACTAGCACTTGATGTAGTATAGAATTGAAACTACCTGAGCAGCTAGACGAGTTCTAACAAGGTCCAATGGATAAGTCATAGATGCGGCTGTTATTCCTGCCAAACCGCCACCAAGCAATCTCACACATATATCTGCACTGGCATACTCTCTATGCCTATCTAGACCAGGAACCGATTGTAGTAACTGCAACAAAAATAACAATAACCAAACCCAAATCAAAATTTACATACAATACAACAAAAAGGAACCATGAAGCTGATGGATACAATGCGTTTCAGATGAAATTTAAAACTTACATGTTTGTAGCGTTCGTATGCGTAAAAACTAATAGAGGAATAAGGTAGTCGATGTGCAATAGTCACTAAATTCCCTTTCCAAAATGCCCTAAACCCTTCTTCACGAACAATGCGCGAAGCCTCATGCCACATGCTAGCCTTTCTTAGGGTTGCAACATCAGAATGCATGCCTTGCACCTATACAAGTAAGATACCATAAGATTCTCTAAAAAAGTAAGCATTTATCCTTAATCCGTTGCCACCCTCGTTCTTAGGCTCAAATCCAATGAACCAATTATGAAAAAGGAAAAATCTAAAGGGGCCCAATCACCTCTTGACCACTTTGAAATAAACCCCTCAGTTTTTGTTTTTTCACCTTTTCATTGGCAGCCTCTCAACTCTCGATTCTCTTAAATTAGGTCATTTCCATCAATCGAAGTAGAGGTTTTTGTTCAATTCCGCGTGATCCTGTTAAGTTTGACTGTTTAGAATGCTTTTTCTGCAGTGGAACTGCAATCTTCGTTAACTAAGAAAAACTAATAGCTGATGGAGTCGTTGCTTTTCGAACTAATCCTCAATTCCATTCAGGAAAACAGGTTTCTTTCGTCTTTTTTTTTATCAAAACAACTACAGGAAGGATGAGGGGGTGCTAATGAAAAATAAGAAAGTCGGAGGGCTTGTTTACAAATGGCCTATAGTTGAGAGGGCCTTCATACGATTACGCCTATGAAAAATCTAGTAAAACTTAAACTAAAACGACAACAAAACGCAAAAAGAGCTTCTTTTCTTTTGCTCTGATTGAGGTCGCGCTGAGAGAGAGAGAGAGAGAGACCTGGAAAAGGATGGTGAGACGCGCGAGCGGGGCGGTGCAGGTCTTGCTAACGGCTCCGGCGACCCCTCCAGAGAGGAGGTGCGCCACCGACCCGATCTGCGGCTGCTGCTGAAGCTGCTGCTGCTGCTGCGACCGACCCTTCGAGAAACGCCACGCCTCGCCCTCCACGGCGACGCCTCCGCCTCCGCCTCCGCCGCCGCCGCCGCCGTTACCAGCAGCGAGGGCCCTCTGGCCCCCGCCCTCCACCACCATGCCCACCCTCCTCGCCTCCGTCTGCATCTCCTCCCCCCGCGACCCTCAGATCGGAGGAGGCCCTGAGCCGAAACCCTAGAGATCGATCAAGCCGCCTCCGCCCCCGTGGACAAACCCTAGGATCGCGAGCGCAAACCCTAACAGAGAGAGTAAAACCCTAAGTCCCGCCTCGCTTCGGTTTTTTCCTTTCGTTCGGGTGAGCGAGGAAAGAGCAGAGGCACCCTTGGCGTTTCGATATCTCTCGCTTTAGGCTCTTTCTTCCGATTTCGTTTTCGTCGCGTTGTGCCGTACTATATTAAGGCTATTACTATATGGCCACCATGAGAAGAGGGGGCTGGTTTCAGTATTTATTTAACATTATTAATTTACTAGTTAACAGCCAGAAATTTTTTACAAAATAATTTTTTTAAATTTTATAATTTATAAAATAATTTTATTCAAATTTTATTTGTAAAACTAATCAGAAGGTAGTGAATCGTTCACCGTCTTTTTAAATACAGTCAATTCTTTACAATCCTAGTAATGGATCATACACAGCCTTTAGCGTAAAAAAAAAATATAAATATAAATATGAGTCAAATTTTTAAGAAATTTAGATTATTTTGTTCACTAACTAATTTAACTTATTCGTAAATATAAATATTTTTAAAAAATTTAAATTATAATTATTTACTAACTAATATAAAAAGAACGAGAAATAAGATAAAATAAAATATGGTTATGGATTAGATTTTAAAAAATTTAAGTTGTTATTTGTTACTAACTAATAACAATCTAAATTTTTTAAAGATTTAGATTTTATAATTAAAAAAAAGAATATTTTTTTTCTTTCTTAGTTAATAAATAATAACAATCTAAATATTTTAAAATTTTAATCGGTACCCACATTCTCATTTTATCTCATCAATCTAAATCTCTTAAAAATCTGACTCGTACCTATAATATATGGGAAGAAAAATAAAACAATAAATTTTTATTAAAAAAAATTAGGAAAATTAAGTAAGTCTACATATAATATTTCTGAAATAATTTTTTTATTCGTTTACATTTTTTCTGCAGGAATTATAATTTATATATATTTACTAATCATATTTATTCAAAGAATGAAAGTAAAAATAAATTTTGTATATTAAACTCATGTTAATAACATTATTTTTAAAAAAATTTATTCAAATAAGGCTAATTTAAATTTTTTTTGAAAAAAAGGCTAAATTATTAATTTTTTTTTAATAAAGTTTGATTAAGCATTACTTCCGAAATAACTAGGTAATACTATATAATGAACCAAACGGGTCCTAAATTTTTTTATGGAGGAAGCCCTCTTTTATACTTCATAAGAAATTAGATTTTTATCTTATTTTTCTGAGTAAATGCCTCGTCGTCTAGTCTTATTGATTTTTTTTTTCAATTTAGTCTTTTTTTTTAAATTTTTTTCTAATCTAGTCTCATTTGGATGGATTTAAAAAACAAAAAAAAAAGCTTAATAATATTTATGTAAGTTTACGTGATAATTAAGAAAGAGAAAGTTTTTTTCTCCCTTCCCATTTTTCAAATAATTTAATAACTTTATTAGTTTAAATTATTATTTAATAATAGTACTATTATTATTATTATTATTTTATTTAACTATATAATTGACATTACTAAGCACATGTTAAAACTACACACTCAAAAATATAATTTATATAAATATAATACAAAATAATATAATTGTATACTAGGGCCCCGTTTGGATTGGGGTTGGAATAAGAAATAAGGGGGATATCCCTTTATTCTACCAAACGCACCTGAAATCAACCGGTATTGCTTATTTCAGCCAACTAGAATAAGCTGGTACAGTAATTCTTACATATTATTTTAATTTTTTTTTTTACAATTTTACCCTCCTCCCCCCTTTTTCTCTTCCCGAGGCCTCCTTCATCAATGCTCCTCTCCTCTCTCTCTCTCTCTCTCTCTCTCTCTCTCTCTCTCTTTATTCTCCCTGATATTCAGCTCTCTCCTCTCTCTCTCCTCCCCCCGCTTTCCCTCTTCCCGAGGCCTCCTCCATCAATGCTCCTCTCCTCTCTCTCTCTTTCTTCTCCCTGATAATCAGCTCTCTCCTCTCTTTCTTTCTTTCTTCTTCCCGGTGGCGGCCATTGTTGGCTGATCAAGAAGCTCGCAAGCATCATCCCCCCCTCCCCCACTCGCTCGGCCGACTTTGCGCTCCTCTCGCGGCAAGCGTCCCGAGGCAAGCTGTGGGTTCCCGAATTTTTCCTTGGCTGAAGCCCCAATCGCCGTGCCTCCCCTGCCTCCCACACTGCCCCATCTCTCCTCCTCGCCCGGCCGACCTTGCGCTCCTCTCGCGGCAAGCGTCCCGAGGCAAGCTCTGGTTCCCGGATTTTTCCTTGGCTGAAGCTCCTCTCGTCGTGCCTCCCCTGCCTCCCACACTGCTCCATCTCTCCTCCCCGACCCCCTCGCGGCCGATCATGCGCGCCTCACACGGCACGCGTCCCGAGGGAAGCTCTCGATTCCGGTTCTTTGCTTGGCTAAAGCTTGACTCGTCGTGCCTCCCCTGCCTCCCACACCACTCCATCTCTCCTCCTCGCCCGGCCGACCTTGCGCTCCTCTCGCGGCAAGCGTCCCGAGGCAAGCTCTGGGTTCCCGAATTTTTCCTTGGCTGAAGCTCCTCTCGCCGTGCCTCCCCTGCCTCCCACACTGCTCCATCTCTCCTCCCCGACCCCCCCGCGGCCGATCATGCGCGCCTCGCACGGCACGCGTCCCGAGGCAAGCTCTCGATTCCCGATTCTTTGCTTGGCTGAAGCTTGACTCGTCGTGCCTCCCCTGCCTCCCACAGCGCTCCCGAGGCAAGCTCTGGGTTCCCAAAATTTTTGGTTGGGTGAACATTGACTCGCCGTGCCTCCCCTGCCTCCCACAGCGCTCCTCCTCTCCTCCCCCACCCCCCCGCGGCCGATCCTGCGCTCCTCTCGCGGCTACAGTGGTTCCGACATTATTACTTGGCTGACGCTCTTCTCGTTGCACGCGTCCCGAGGAAACCACGCTTGCGTCCATCCCTCCTCCAGCGGGCGCGGCCATTATTCTCTGGTTGAACCTCTCTGTTGTGTTGTGCTAAAGCTAATTGTGGTGTGCTCTCTGTTGTGTTACTAGGCTACTGTGCGTCTTACTGATACTCTGCCTACGGCTCAGGGGTCTGATTTCTCGGTCCCTGTCGGCAACTGGGCTCGTGCATTTGCATCCGCGGACTGACCGTGCTTGTCCCGAACTTTGCCGTGAGCAGTCGTTCTGCTGACTGTCGGTGCCGATCTGTTGGGGTGATTTCATTATCTGACTTCCAACAGTAAGGAATTTAATACTCACGCAAAGTAAGTCCGGTCCATTAATCTCACTCCCATATGATTGCTATATATGATTGATCTTCCATATGTTTGCTGTAAGTGAGTGTTCATCGTATATATGATTGCAAATTATAATTAGAATTGCAAGTTACCGCGTGAAATGACCCAGGAAGGATGAAATCACCCAACCTTTTGCAATGATGATTGTTTCCATATTCATCAGTTGGATGGCAAGGATTTATAATCCATTGCAACCCCATTTGTAGTTGGAAACCAATTGAGCAAATTTTAAAAAAATAAAACACTATCCCTTGACAAAAACCAAGGTTGAAGATCATCCTCTTTGGGCCAACATTTCCTATTCCATATCAATATTTATATTAGTTTAGTCCAATAACAGCAATGACAAGTGTTGCATGATCTTTACCAATAACATATATTTTCATCAGATGCGTCCTTGGAAGAGATTTTCTAAGTCTACTCATAACATCGAACAAACCCAAAACTACCCTCAAAATGAAAATATGCGGACAGAAGGTGGAAGCAGTTCGCGCGCACAAACGTGGTCGCGAACACCTAACTGGACAGAATTTATGTGTCACGCCCCGGGTGCAAATCAGGACCCGGGCCCGTCTACAGATCCGCCGTGCACATGGGATTTCCCACGTACACGAAGCGCTGGTAACCTGCTCAAATATTAAATGTACAATAAAAGAGCATAATACAGAGCTGAAATAGAAGAACCACATAGTATCTCAGACTGGAACTACAAATACAACTGTAATATGTACAATAATCTCCCAGCTCACTCAAAATAATACAACCCGCTGGCGGAAGCCAGACCCAAAATAAAAGGAGAATCTCACAGTCTGAGTGGGGGGTACAACGTCTATCTACAGCTCTCAGTCTCCCAGGAGATCTATCTATTCAGCGATCCCCTTACCTCGATCAGCTGCCGATGGCCTAGCAGCTCCTGCAGATGACTCTGCAAAATAAAGGAGAAGAAAGAAACAGAAAACAACAATGGGGGTGAGAACTACCAGATAAACCAGCAGCCTCCCCTAGTGGGTAAAAACCTCAACTCTGACGCACCCACTAGGACTACTAGAGGCAAAAGGGAAAAGGGGAAGTGGTAAGATACATAAGATGCTGAAACAGGAAAACTACCACTATTATGCTGTCAAAACTGTATGCATGCATCAGAAATAGTATCTGTCCAAATAAACCCAATCTAGTCACCAGAAACAACTGGTACTGCCTGCTCAGCGGAATCTGCACACACGGCTCGAAACCGCGGGATCGGCTCACACGGCTCGCATCCCAACATAAGTATCAGACCGGCACACACGGCTGGGTCCGAGAAAGCACACCTCCGGAGTGGCACTCGAGGGGAGCGACCCACACGAGTAAAATATCTCTGTCATCAGTATCACAAGTATCTCTGTAGCACATGTCTCAATATAGCAGGACTGGATCATAACCATGATCAAAGTGGGAAACTCCATCCACTATAGAAACCCAATCCCCAACTGATGCAATAAATAAACCAAACTCAACCCCAATCTGATGCAAGGATAAACATCTGGTCAACCGCCTACTGTCCGCGGTCACCGCAATACCCCACAAGTCCACAATCTAGCACAACCTTGGCTACACTATCCCAAACCCCTGCTCACACTTGAGCAACAACATATGAATGCAAAGGACAACAATGAAACATGTTCAAATCCCAATATGATAGTGTAGCAGTAAATAGTGGCCTTACCTGATGTCCGGGCATGCATGCAACTGTCTTTATTTTTAAAAGTTGTAAAATAGTGTCAAAGGTTTAAAACAATTGATTTACTGAATAAAAGTCATTTGCATGCGAGATCATAGCCTTTGTCTCGATCACAGTGTCCCAATATAAGTCATCATATCATTTGTGGGGTTATATTAATTTTTAGGGGAGTTTGTCCCAGCGGTCCTTGTCATTTGTCATATTAATTTGTCCCAATGGTTCTCATTAATTGTCCTGTTAGTTGTCCTGTTAGTAGTCCTGTTAGTAGTCCTGTTAGTAGTCCTGTTAGTAGTCCCAATAATTCTCATTAATTGTCATATTTTAGGGGATTTCCAGTAATCCCAGTGAGCTTGTCAAAAATGAGGTAAGCAACAACCGCCCACCTTGAACAGCTCAAACAACACCCCAGGTAGTCTCCTGGTTGTCCACAGTCCTCAAATCCTGCAAATCAACGCTCCCGGTATAAATACAAATCCCAAAAAGCACAATATTTGCTGTTTTTCAGACAGCACGGGAAAAGAGGAATTTTTCACCTCTAAAATGAGCTCCTAAAATCCCAGAAAAATCACGGTTGCGTTCCTCGCGAAGAGTAGATCAAAATCGACTCTTAAAACGCCTCGATCTGACGCTCCTACGTCAAGATAAAAATCGGAGAAGTCGGTGCTGTCCAAAAACCATCACAGTAAAAAGGGGGGTCAAAGAGGACCTGAAAACTGTGCCAAAAGTACGAAACGGAGCAAAATGATCAATACGGAAATCGAAGCCCTACCTCTTACGGTCGCGCTGCCGCAAAAATCGTCCAAAAATTCCACCCGGTTAGCCCGCAGTGAATTTTCGACGGAACTGCGACGGGAAATGGGCCGAAAAAGAAAATCGTCGCAGTGCGCCGCGTCGCAGATATCTCACTATCTGTAACTCCTAAATTCCTGAGATTGTAGAGAGAGAAAGAGGAGAGAGAGAGGAAAAACTTTCGTATTGGGCACTTTTTCTGATTCTCTCTCTTCGGCTCGGAAACCAAGGTGGAAAGAGAGGGGGGTGGGTTCCCTCTTTATAATGGGCCAAAGGGAATATTCCCTCACGGGATCAGATCCGAACAGGAAACACCGAAACTGGCCAACCAGGAAGCGCCACGTGTCCACAGAACAGGAAACAGCCTGTGCAGGGCCAATCAGATTTCGCCACGTGGCCACGTGGTCCATGTGCTCGGTCCGCGCTCCGGGTCTTCCGGAAATTTGTCGGCCTACAGGATGCTGCCACGTGTCACCATCCAGAAGCTTCTAGAAACCGGCCAGCCAATCAGGAGCTGCCACGTGGCAAGGGAAGATTTCGGTGCACCCGGTGCACGCCTGGCCCATGGACCGCGCACCGAGCCCCCTGCCCGCGCCTGCCCGCGCCTGCCCGCGCTGCCCGCGCCGCGCTCCTCCGCGCTCCGCCGCTGCCCCGCCGCTGCCCGCCGCCGTGCGCCGCCGCCTGCCGGTCGCCGCCGGCCGCCGGAACAGTAATTCCGGCGGCCGGAACAGTAATTCCGGCATGAACAGTAAAATGTGCCGAAAAATAAAGTGAATATACCATTTTGACCGTTTTCGCGCGCTGAGTCCAAATCCGCCGTCCGTTTCGCCAAATTCTCATCCGAAATTTTGCAAAAAGCTCCCAGAAAATCCCATTTGCTCCGATTTTCGCGCCAAGTCTATTTTAAATATCCAATTTCGATTCTACAAGCTTCGTTGCACTGTACAAGCTTCCTACAGTCACTATTTAATGTTGCGCAGTTCTGCGGGAGTCCGGATCATCACATCCTCCCCCACTAAAAAGAGTTTCGTCCTCGAAACGATACTCAACAACAATCCTCAGTCCGATGTCTCGAATAAGTAGGGGGGAGCATCTCTCATCTCCGACTCGAGCTCCCATGTAGCCTCGCGCTCGTCATGATTGCTCCATTGGATCTTCACATAGGGAATGGCCCGATTGCGCAATTCTCTCACCTCTCGATCCAGAATTCGCAGTGGGCGCTCCTCATACCTCAAATCCTCGCTGATCTCAAGCGGTGTGAAGTCGATGACGTGCGATGGGTCGAAGACATACTTCCTCAAAGTAGAGACATGAAATACATCATGGACACCAGCAAGCCTCGGAGGAAGTGCAAGTCGGTAGGCAACTGGCCCGATACGCTCCAATACCTCAAAGGGTCCAATGTATCGGGGGCTAAGCTTCCCACGAATGCCGAATCTCCTGATTCCTTTGGACGGCGAGACTTTCAGGAATACATGATCACCAACCTGAAACTCTAAGTCTCGTCGCCGAACATCGGCATAACTCCTTTGTCGGCTCTGGGCGGTCTGAAGATGCTGTCGGATTACTCGGACCTTCTCTTCTGCCTCTATCAAGACATCTGGTCCCAAGGTCCGCCTCTCGCCCACGTCACTCCAATAAAGCGGTGATCGACACTTGCGTCCATACAATGCTTCAAACGGAGCCATCTGAATGCTCGCTTGAAAGCTATTGTTGTACGCGAACTCAGCTAAAGATAAGTGTCGAATCCACCCTCCGCCGAAATCCAGGACGCAAGCCCTCAACATGTCCTCCAGGATTTGTATCGTCCGCTCAGACTGCCCATCCGTCTGCGGATGGAAAGCCGTACTGAACCTGAGTTCAGTCCCCAAGGCTGTTTGCAAACTTTTCCAGAAATGCGAAACAAATCTCGGGTCTCTGTCTGATACAATGGAGGCGGGTACTCCATGTAATCTCACTATCTCATCCAGATATAACTGGGCTAGTCGCTCAAGTGGCCACGTAGTCTGCATGGGCAGAAAGTGCGCCGACTTGGTAAGTCGATCCACGACTACCCAGATAGCGTCTGCTCCTCCCTGTGCCCTAGGAAGTCCGACCACGAAATCCATCGTAATGTGGTCCCATTTCCACTGGGGAATTGGGAGACTCTGTAACTTGCCAGCTGGCACTCGATGCTCAGCTTTCACCTGCTGACAAGTTAAACACTGAGCCACAAATCTCCCAACATCCCTTTTCATGCCTTTCCACCAGAAATGTGCCTTGAGGTCCTTATACATCTTAGTCCCACCAGGATGTAGGGTATAAGGTGTATAATGGGCCTCTCGCAATATCTGCTCTCGGATCTCCGCATCCGCTGGCACACATGCTCGGTTCCTGTACCTTAGTACTCCCGAGGCATCTACCGTAAAGTCCCCAGACTGATCACTCGGAATTTGATCTCTAATCCTGGTCAAGTGGGGGTCCTCACTCTGTTTTTCCTTGATCCGGTCTAGCAGAGTGGGCTGCACGACTAAAGATGTCAGTCTAGCAGAGACCCCAGGGGACACAACCTCTATCTCGAGCCGTCTCATCTCTTCTAATAGCGGTGCCTGGTCTGTGATTAACATAGACAAACTTTGCACCGCTCTCCTACTCAAGGCGTCAGCGACCACATTAGCTTTGCCTGGGTGGTAGAGAATATCTACATCATAATCCTTTAATAGCTCTAACCACCTACGCTGCCTTAAATTTAGCTCCTTTTGCGTGAACAGGTATTTTAGGCTCTTGTGGTCGGTGTAGATTTCACAGTGTTCCCCATATAGGTAATGACGCCAAAGTTTTAGTGCAAATACTACAGCAGCAAGCTCCAAGTCATGGGTAGGGTAATTCTTCTCGTAATCTTTGAGTTGCCTTGATGCATAAGCAATTACCCTCCCTTCTTGCATCAACACACAACCAAGTCCACTGTGTGATGCGTCGCTGTAGATCACATATCCTTTCCCCATAACAGGGAGGGAAAGGATAGGAGCGGTCATTAATCTATTCTTTAGCTCATCAAAACTCCTCTGACAATCCTCACTCCAGGTAAACTTCACTCCTTTACGCGTCAAGCGAGTGAGGGGTGTGGAGAGCTTCGCAAAGCCTTCCACAAACCGACGATAATACCCAGCTAAACCCATAAAACTACGCACCTCCGAAACGGTCGTCGGTCGGGGCCAATCTCGGACTGCCTCAATTTTCGCCGGGTCTACCGCCACACCTGCGGCGGAAATCACATGGCCCAAGAAAACTACCTCCCGAAGCCAAAACTCGCATTTTGCCAGTTTGGCAAACAACTTCTTCTCTCGCAGAAGTTGCAGCACGATCCTTAAGTGCTCCTCATGCTCCGCATCACTTCGGGAGTAGACCAGGATATCATCAATGAAAACTACCACGAATCGGTCTAAGTATGGTTGAAGATCCGGTTCATTAAATCCATGAATGCGGCAGGGGCATTAGTTAGCCCAAAAGGCATAACTGTAAATTCATAATGCCCGTACCGTGATCTAAATGCCGTTTTCGGAATATCCTCGGCCTTCACCTTCAACTGATGGTAACCGGATTGCAGATCTATCTTAGAGAAGACACAAGACCCTTGCAGCTGATCAAAAAGATCATCGATGCGCGGCAAAGGGTACTTGTTCTTGATGGTCACTTTGTTTAATTCCCTATAATCCACACAAAGTCGAAGTGACCCATCTTTCTTCTTCACGAATAGCACCGGCGCTCCCCAAGGCGATACACTCGGCCTAATAAAGCCCTTATCCATTAAATCTTGGAGTTGCGCCTTAAGCTCTCGTAACTCAGCCGGTGCCATCCGGTAAGGAGCCTTTGAGATTGGCGCAGTTCCTGGAACTACGTCAATCACAAACTCAATCTCCCTATCTGGCGGCATGCTAGTCAGCTCAGGTGGAAAAACATCCGGAAACTCGCGGGCAATTGGGATATCCTTGAGTTCCGGCGCCGCCGTAGGCCCCTCAACAACACTAGCCAAAAAGGCTACACACCCTCGACGGATCATCTGCCTCGCTCGGGAAGTCGAAATCATAGAGGCAAAGAAAGCACTCTGACATCCCCGGTATACCAACATCTCCTGGCCTGGCTCTCTAAAAGTGACGGTTCTTGCGGCACAGTCAATAGTCGCAAAGTACCGAGCCAGCCAGTCCATTCCGAGGATCACATCGAAGTCCTTCAGCTGTCTCAAGACCAACAGGTCAGCTGGCATAATCCAGGACTCGATTTGCATCGGGCAGGACCAACAACACTCTTCCACGTGCAAGGTGTGATCGGGAATCTGAACCTCTAGTGCACGTGGCAAAAGTCCTACCTCTAACCCATGTAATGATGCAAATGATTTACTAATAAAAGAATGTGATGCTCCAGTATCAAATAAAGTACGAGTCCTAATGCCAGAAAGTAAGGTGATACCTGCCACCACATGATCTGCTGCCGAAGCGTCCTCTACTTGCGCAGCATACACTCGCCCACTCTGAGCTGGAGGGCGATAATCCGTGGGATGGGAAGAAGATGGTCTGCTTGCTGGAGCATAGGGCGCTGAGCCGTCGACCGCTGCTGCGATGAAGATGGAGCAGATGCTGAAGCAGGGGTGGTGGGGGCCGAAAAGGGGCACGAAGCTTGAATGTGCCCGGGCTGTCCACATCTATAGCAGCGACCCCACCGTTGGTCGCAGGTGTTGGAAAAATGCTGACCTCCGCAGAAGATACAATTGCCGGGGGCCCGTGGCTGTCGTGATTGCTGTTGAGACTGCCGCTGTCGCTGAGGCTGCCGCTGCGACCCACGCTGCGACGACTGTGATCTTTGCTGCTGCTGCCGCTGCTGGGACTTCTGGGATCCACCAGGCCCTCGTCGCTCGGACCGTCCTTGGCCGGGGAACTGTGGCTGCGGCGGTCGTGGCGGCCTCCACGAACTAGATTGTCCCCCAACCTCCGGTGCTGGTCGCTTCGCCCCCGGGATCACAACGGGAGCTGGAGCTACCTCCCCCATTACTACCTCCCCGCACTCAACGTAGAGTGCCTGCTCCATCGAGGCCTCCAAGGTCTGCAACCTACGCGAGCGAACCAATTGAAAAAGGTCCCGGCGCAATCCTCGCTCGAACATGTAGATCCGGTGCGCCTCGTCCCTGGCCACGTTCGGTACACATGCCAACAATTGATTGAAATTGGCAATGTACTCGTGTACGGGCCGATCTCCTTGTCGGAGGTTTCTCAACTGTTCCTCCAACCTCTGCCGGACGCTTTCCGGGAAGAAAGCCCCAAGAAGGAGATTGCGAAATTCCGCCCAGGTCAGGAGCTGAGCCCCAGGCGGACCAGCCGGTCGAACACGCCGCCACCAAGCTTCGGCGTTGTGTTCCAAAAAGTTCGTTGCCAAAATTACCTGATATCGATCCTCGATAAACAACGTCTCAAAACGTCGCTCCATCGCCGTGATCCACGACTCTGCCTCCCACGGCTCAGTACTTTGCCCCGAAAAATGGGGTGGGTCAAACTGGCGGAACCTCATCAACAGGTCCACCACTCCCCGCTGCTCTGCCGGGGTCAGAGATCCTGTCAGCCCAGTCGGCTGTCCACCAGTACCCCGAGCAATAGGGGATGCCGGGGTCACCGGTACAACTGGAGGATTCACAGCAGGGGAAGAAGGTACGGGAGAATTCTCTGAAGGTGCTACAACAGGCTGAGCCCTCTGCTCTAACATTTGCGTCAGCCGACCCATAGCCTCCTCCTGACGCCGAACAGCCTCTGACATCTGGGCCATCTGGGCCTGCAGCTCTTGCACCTCACTCTGCTGGCCCTGCCCGGACTCCTCCTGATCAGGTTCAGGGGAATCAGGCTGAGAACGCGTCAACATCCTACGTCGCGGAGGCATCCTACCACAAGAAACCACACTCAGTATCGGGACCCCACACGACCCAATTTAGCGAAAGTCAAAGACATTCCCCTATTCCTGTGACTTTATGTTGTCTGCAGCCAACATAACTGTCCACCAGAAATAGGCTATGTCGATCCCTCTTCTCTCACTGGAAGAGTCAAACAAAATAAATCGACGACTTTCGCAAAATGCCACGTCTCTCATGCCCTATTATCCTAGGGTCTGCCAAAAGCCTAGGGTTTCCTAAGTCCCAACTGAACTATCCCTAAGCTCTGATACCAACTTAATCTGTCACGCCCCGGGTGCAAATCAGGACCCGGGCCCGTCTACAGATCCGCCGTGCACATGGGATTTCCCGCGTACACGAAGCGCTGGTAACCTGCTCAGATATTAAATGTACAATAAAAGAGCATAATACAGAGCTGAAATAGAAGAACCACATAGTATCTCAGACTGGAACTACAAATACAACTGTAATATGTACAATAATCTCCCAGCTCACCAAAATAATACAACCAGCTGGCGGAAGCCAGACCCAAAATAAAAGGAGAATATCACAGTCTGAGTGGGGGTACAACGTCTATCTACAGCTCTCAGTCTCCCAGGAGATCTATCTATTCAGCGATCCCCTTACCTCGATCAGCTGCCGATGGCCTAGCAGCTCCCGCAGATGACTCTGCAAAATAAAGGAGAAGAAAGAAACAGAAAACAACAATGGGGGTGAGAACTACCAGATAAACCAGCAGCCTCCCCTAGTGGGTAAAACCTCAACTCTGACGCACCCACTAGGACTACTAGAGGCAAAAGGGAAAAGGGAAGTGGTAAGATACATAAGATGCTGAAACAGGAAAACTACCACTATTATGCTGTCAAAACTGTATGCATGCATCAGAAATAGTATCTGTCCAAATAAACCCAATCTAGTCACCAGAAACAACTGGTACTGCCTGCTCAGCGGAATCTGCACACACGGCTCGAAACCGCGGGATCGGCTCACACGGCTCGCATCCCAACATAAGTATCAGACCGGCACACACGGCTGGGTCCGAGAAAGCACACCTCCGGAGTGGCACTCGAGGGGAGCGACCCACACGAGTAAAATATCTCTGTCATCAGTATCACAAGTATCTCTGTAGCACATGTCTCAATATAGCAGGACTGGATCATAACCATGATCAAAGTGGGAAACTCCATCCACTATAGAAACCCAATCCCCAACTGATGCAATAAATAAACCAAACTCAACCCCAATCTGATGCAAGGATAAACATCTGGTCAACCGCCTACTGTCCGCGGTCACCGCAATACCCCACAAGTCCACAATCTAGCACAACCTTGGCTACACTATCCCAAACCCCTGCTCACACTTGAGCAACAACATATGAATGCAAAGGACAACAATGAAACATGTTCAAATCCCAATATGATAGTGTAGCAATAAATAGTGGCCTTACCTGATGTCCGGGCATGCATGCAACTGTCTTTATTTTTAAAAGTTGTAAAATAGTGTCAAAGGTTTAAAACAATTGATTTACTGAATAAAAGTCATTTGCATGCGAGATCATAGCCTTTGTCTCAATCACAGTGTCCCAATATAAGTCATCATATCATTTGTGGGGTTATATTAATTTTAGGGGAGTTTGTCCCAGCGGTCCTTGTCATTTGTCATATTAATTTGTCCCAATGGTTCTCATTAATTGTCCTGTTAGTTGTCCTGTTAGTAGTCCTGTTAGTAGTCCTGTTAGTAGTCCTGTTAGTAGTCCCAATGGTTCTCATTAATTGTCATATTTTAGGGGATTTCTAGTAATCCCAGTGAGCTTGTCAAAAATGAGGTAAGCAACAACCGCCCACCTCGAACAGCTCAAACAACACCCCAGGTAGTCTCCTGGTTGTCCACAGTCCTCAAATCCTGCAAATCAACGCTCCCGGTATAAATACAAATCTCAAAAAGCACAATATTTGCTGTTTTTCAGACAGCACGGGAAAAGAGGAATTTTTCACCTCTAAAATGAGCTCCTAAAATCCCAGAAAAATCACGGTTGCGTTCCTCGCGAAGAGTAGATCAAAATCGACTCTTAAACGCCTCGATCTGACGCTCCTACGTCAAGATAAAAATCGGAGAAGTCGGTGCTGTCCAAAAACCATCACAGTAAAAAGGGGGGTCAAAGAGGACCTGAAAACTGTGCCAAAAGTACGAAACGGAGCAAAATGATCAACACGGAAATCGAAGCCCTACCTCTTACGGTCGCGCTGCCGCAAAAATCGTCCAAAAATTCCACCCGGTTAGCCCGCAGTGAATTTTCGACGGAACTGCGACGGGAAATGGGCCGAAAAAGAAAACCGTCGCAGTGCGCCGCGTCGCAGATATCTCACTATCTGTAACTCCTAAATTCCTGAGATTGTAGAGAGAGAAAGAGGAGAGAGAGAGGAAAAACTTTCGTATTGGGCACTTTTTCTGATTCTCTCTCTTCGGCTCGGAAACCAAGGTGGAAAGAGAGGGGGGTGGGGTTCCCTCTTTATAATGGGCCAAAGGGAATATTCCCACACGGGATCAGATCCGAACAGGAAACACCGAAACTGGCCAACCAGGAAGCGCCACGTGTCCACAAAACAGGAAACAGCCTGTGCAGGGCCAATCAGATTTCGCCACGTGGCCACGTGGTCCATGTGCTCGGTCCGCGCTCCGGGTCTTCCGGAAATTTGTCGGCCTACAGGATGCTGCCACGTGTCGACCATCCAGAAGCTTCTAGAAACCGGCCAGCCAATCAGGAGCTGCCACGTGGCAAGGGAAGATTTCGGTGCACCCGGTGCACGCCTGGCCCATGGACCGCGCACCGAGCCCCCTGCCCGCGCCTGCCCGCGCTGCCCGCGCCTGCCCGCGCCGCGCTCCTCCGCGCTCCGCCGCTGCCCCGCCGCTGCCCGCCGCCGTGCGCCGCCGCCTGCCGTTCGCCGCCGGCCGCCGAAACAGTAATTCCGGCGGCCGGAACAGTAATTCCGGCATGAACAGTAAAATGTGCCGAAAAATAAAGTGAATGTACCATTTTGACCGTTTTCGCGCGCTGAGTCCAAATCCGCCGTCCGTTTCGCCAAATTCTCATCCGAAATTTTGCAAAAAGCTCCCAGAAAATCCCATTTGCTCCGATTTTCGTGCCAAGTCTATTTTAAATATCCAATTTCGATTCTACAGGCTTCGTTGCACTGTACAAGCTTCCTACAGTCACTATTTAAGGTTGCGCAGTTTTGCGGGAGTCCGGATCATCACATTATGGATAGCAGCACCCTATTATCTTTGCTAACAGAGGAGCACGCGCTAGGAAACAATATAAATGGTTCTTTCACGAATCTTGCGTGGAACCGAGTCGTTAAAGAGGTCAATTCTAGAAATAATATGGACCTAACGAAGGACCAAATAAAGAACCGTCTTAAAGTTCTGAAGAGAACTTTTGCCTTATATAACTATTTAGCAAACAAGAGCGGCTGGGGATGGGATTACACGAACAACATTCCTACCGCTGGTGATAATGAAGACTGGCAAGCTATAATTGCGGTAAAATTTCTATTATTTGCGTTAAGATTGTAAGTTAGTAGATATTTAAATTGGTCAAGCTATCCTAATCCTCGTGTCTTTGTCCAGGAGAATCCGGCCTACTCAAAATGTAGGGATAAACTATTCCCTCCTTATAAGGACCTTGAGTTCCTTACTTAAAAAAAATACGACAACAGGTAGATACGGGTTCACCTCCGTTATGGAACCTCCCGAAACTGTTGATAGTTCATCTTCATCTTCTCCTCATGAGGATGATCCAGCTATACCACCCAGCTCTGAAAACATAAGGCCGGGTTATACATCACGATCGCCAAGTCCTGCTCCTCTAGGACCAAATTTCGATGCTAGTGGCAGTGGATCGGGGCATAGCTCTGCGGGGAAAAGGTCTCGATCTCCACGCCGATCAACTACCCAGCGTAGAAATGTTGGGAAGCAAAAGGATCAAGGCACAATAATCCCTTCGCAGAAATGGTGGAAATTGGGAAGCAAAAGCTTGATCTAGTATGCCAAATGTACCAAGTTGAAATTACCAAACGAGGCAATATCGCGACAATCGAGGAGTGTATGGGCCGAGTATACTCTTCACATTGAATCACAAATGAGCGGGTATTGGCAGCCGCAGAGGCATTAAAAGATGACAAGAATAGGCAAGTATTCATGACAATGAACGACGAGCTTGCCATATTGTGGCTGGATCGGCAAGTAGCGAAAGAAAGTATTTTGTTTCGACAGTTCTTCCCTGGAATATAATATTCCAGTAACTTTGTGGTACATCCAATTACGTTGATAACTAGTATTCAGAATTGTAATATTTCAGTTAATTTGTGCTGATTGCTATTATGTTGCAAACTAGTGGCAAGAACTGTAATATTGTAGGAACAATGTGATGATTAATTTAATGTTTAAATTAGGTAGCTGGGAATGTAATATTGTAGGAACATTGTGATGTTTAATTTTATGTTTAAATTAGGTAGCTGAGAATGTAATATTGTAGGAATATTGTGATGCTTAATTTTATGTTTAAATTAGATAGTTGGGAATGTAATATTGTAGGAACATTGTGATGCTTTATTTTATTTTTAAATTAGGTATCTGGGAATGTAATATTGTACTACTTTTCGGTGCTTTATTTGAGGATGATAACTACTATGGTTTATATTCGAGAGTTGTTATGTTGTATGTTGTATTATTATAGTG
The DNA here is from genome assembly GCA_029168755.2 of Tillandsia fasciculata. Lineage (NCBI taxonomy): Eukaryota > Viridiplantae > Streptophyta > Magnoliopsida > Poales > Bromeliaceae > Tillandsia > Tillandsia fasciculata. Next base: position 3,860,467 of record CM054950.1, read on the forward strand.
TTGTATTATTTTACGATGCAAATAATTAGATGTTGTTAGTTCTACTATTAAATTGCTCGTAGTAGTTTGAAATAAGATTAAGTATTGTAGACAGATGATGAATGTTAATATATCGTTAATGTCAGTATATGTATGTTTATCAATGTTCTGTGCAGTTTATATTCAAATTGCTTAAACGATACAGTCAATTTAATTTACATCAATCTGCATTACACACTTGACGTATTTATTTGTACTGTTTAGACAATGTCTATATACTGCGACATATTGCTTGAATACAATGATAACTTTGCAAAAAAAATGGATGCTTCGTTTAATCGCACCAGATTTTCGTCCGCAATCGTTGCAAATATACTGACGATATTAGATGAGGATGACGATTATTAAGAAGAAGTCTGTCCGATGCAATATGATCAAGGTTATCTGACTGATGATAATCCAATCCTGAGACAACCATGTTGAACCAGACCATTTACTGGGCATCAATTTATTGGTGATATATTAAATGGTCATCCAGACCGTGGGTACCAGCATTTCAGAATGACGACTACCATATTCATTGCTTTACGAGATGAGCTCGTTGGAAAGGGACTTATACGTGGCTCAAGAAATATCACAATTGATGAACAGCTTGGAATATTTCTTTTTTGTATTGGCCACGGCATTGCGAATAGGGTGCTCGCCGAAACATTCCAACATTCAGGGGAGACGATTAGTAGATATTTTAATAAGGTACTGCGGGGCATCGTTATATTAAAAGACGAATATATCACTCAACCGACAAGCAACACTCAAGTTCATCCGCGGATCTCAGATAGTATAAATTTCCATCCTTTCAAGGTGATGTATTAAATTTAAATCATTGGTATTTTATACTATTAATATTGAGTATTACCAGGGACGGCTTAAAAAGGAAGATATTGCATGTTCAATGTACATTTTGCAGAATGCAATCGACAAGCAACACTCAAGTTCATTGGTATAAAAAGGTGATGTCTTTTATACTATTATATTAAAAGACGAATATATCACTCAACCGACAAGCAACACTCAAGTTCATCCGCGGATCTCAGATAGTATAAATTTCCATCCTTTCAAGGTGATGTATTAAATTTAAATCATTGGTATTTTATACTATTAATATTGAGTATTACCAGGGACGGCTTAAAAAGGAAGATATTGCATGTTCAATGTACATTTTGCAGAATGCAATCGGTACGGTTGATGGGACCCATATTCCGGCGATTGTCAAGTTGAGCGAGCAAGCACGTTTTCGATGTCGGAAAGGGTTTACATCACAAAATGTGATGGCTGCGGTCAACTTTGATCAAGAATTTCTTTTTGTTTGCACTAGGTGGGAAGGATCCGCCGCTGATATGCGAGTCCTCAGATGGGCGTGTGAAAGTGGCGGTTTCACAGTACCCGAAAGTATAAAGAAAATCTGACAATTCACTATATTATAGTTATCATTTTTAATACATATAAAATTATAATATAACTTCTTATTATATTGTGTCGTTAACGGAGAAAATTTTACTTGGTTGATTCTGGGTACGCAAACACCGACAGATTTCTGGCACCGTATAGAGGCGAGCGCTATCATATCAGCCAATTTGATAGTAACGCACGTAGTCGGGTACATCGGAGTCCGCGGGATCTTTATAATCATCGTTATGCCCAATTACGTGATGTGGTGGAGAAAACATTCTGGATATTGAAAAGGCGATTTAAGATTTTAAATATTGCAACACCGTTTTCGTTTAGGGTGCAATGTCTTATTGCTATGGCTTGCTGCGTCATACATAATTTTATTCTTAAAAATCAAGGTAGTGATCGATATTTCAACGATTCAGTTGACCAACATGCTACCGTTGTAGAAGAGGATGACGAAGGTATTCAATTTCCTGGTGCTTCATTGCCCGGTGCATCAGACTCACGGCGGGACGACGCCATTCCAACGGATATTACAGATCAATTGTGGAATAATAGAAGTTAATCCGGCGATAATTACGTAAATAAAAAAATTATTGTTATAAATAGATGTGTGTTTATGACTGATGTATAAACATGTAAGTCTGTTAAATTCGGTACTAAAATTAAATATAAATTGTATATATTAGCAGGGAAGTAATATGGAATTTATAGCAAACAAATAGCATATGCTTTTTTCCATTAAACAAAATCTTTTTTGAAAAATATGATGAAAATTTTTTTTTAATTAAAAATTTAGATCAAATGACATTTTAAAATAAATATTATTTTCATAAAATTTAATTTAATTTTTATTATGATTTTATCTTAATTTGTGTAAGGCTTTAATCCATTAATTAAAACGAGAAAAATGATTTTACCAAATTTTTATCACATAATAAAGCTTGAGGGCAAAAATTACCAAATTTTTACTAAATATACGATTTTACCAAATTTTTAAAAAATTTTATGTTAAAATTTTATAATTTAAAATTAATATTATAAAATTTTAAAATTTAAAATTTAAATGTTGAAATTTTATATTTAAAATTTTAAATTTAATTTCAGAAAATAAAATGTTAAATTAAATATTATTTTTAAAAAATATAATTTAATTATGATTTTGATTTTATCTTAATTTTTTTAAAGCATTAATCCATTAATTAAAACGAATTAATTAGATTTTAACAACTTTTATCACATATTAACTCTCGAGGGCAAAAAGGTAATTTACCCAACTTAACCTCTTTATTTTTCTTATTCCTCATTATTATACCAAACACAAAATCTCTTATCACTGGAACCATCCCAAACGCTTTTTCACCCTAGTTCCATACTTTATACTTATCCCAGGATTAGCTAGTTCTACCTTAACCCGTTTCCAAACGGGCCCTAGATATAAATAAATATAATAATAATAATATTATTATCACACATTCAATATGATTAAATATCTTAAATAACTACACACTGAATATAATATGGATATGACTAAAAATAATACCACTATATATACTTACGTAATTAATTATTCGATATGACTACACACTTGACGTACGTAGCAGTTGATATGATTCAAAAATTAATATAATATAAAAATAATACAATTATAAATTATATAAAAATAAAAGTGATATAAGTATACAGTAAATATAGAGTGTCTTGAAAAGTGGAAGAGGAGATTAAAAAAAAAAATTTCTCTTCTAATTAACATATAAATTCACATTAATATTATTATTATTATTATTATTTTCTAATTCATTTAATGAGACTAGATTAGAAATTTTTTAATTCATTCAAACGAGACTAGATTAGAATTTTTTTTTTAAAAAAAAAGTTAGATTGAAAATACTTTTTTTCAATAAAATTAGATTAGTTATTTGTTCTTATTTTCTTTCCTTCTCTTTTGGACTTACACCTAGCTTGACTAAGCTTTTCTAGAGGTTTAAAGAGGGAGGAGTATGGAAAGTGGGAATTATCGGTTGCACATAAGAATTTTGAAGCACAAGTGAAAGGCATGATATTCCATGGTCCTGATTTACTATAGGTTGCGCGTATTTTAACAAATAAATTTTGGTTGAAATCACAGCAGCACACTATATTCATCAACAAAATCTTTATAATAGAACTAGTTAAATTTTATGAAAAGATTTTAAGGTTTTCACATCAGTGTTTATTAGATGTATTTGGGGTTGCATTTGTTTGGTTATCTACTTAATCCTGTAATAAATCATTCTACTATTCATCAAACCTTGATGGCAAGATTCGGACCGTCGGCATCATAAATGTCTAGTAAAAATATTTTTATCATTTTACATAGATGGGATTGCCTTTTGAGATGTTATTTGATTCGGGTTCAAAGATGGAATAACTCTTTTTGTACCAAATAAGAATTAGGAAAAGGGAGAACCAGCCGGAACCAGTGGGGGAACAAGTGTTCACCCCCCGCCCTCCACCGATTTCAAGCTTGCCCTCGTGCATGCTTTCCAACCCATAATTAGTTAATTCACGTATTATTCGCGAATTATTGAGAATCCGAATTAAACGGACCGTTTCCGAATTTTTTCAAAAATTTGGATTAATTCGAAAAAAATTTCTCCAAAAATTATTATTCGCGAATAATTCACGAATCCCAAATTTTTCCCCCAAAAATTTGGATCTGTTTTTTTTTTTTTTGAATTTAAAAAACCAACCCACTCTCACCTGTCAAGTGTGGTGCACTAACCAAGGGTCCAAGACAGTCATTAATGTGGTGCACTAACCAAGAGTCCAACAATGCTTTACAACACTATTCACTTTCCAAGAAAAAAAAAAAAAAAAATTCCTTCACACTATTCACAACTCCATTATGGCCACAAATTTCTATCCTACGCGAAAATTTCAAAATTTGAAAAAAAAAATAATTAATTATATTATTAAATTAAATTATTATTTTTAATATAAAAAAAAAATCAATCATATCAAATGTGAGCTATTTGGTCCATTGTGGGGCCACAAATTCCTATCCTTTTATAACTGATTATGCTCATAGTATAAATCTAGAAAAACAAAATTAATTTAATAGCCGAATTTTTTATTTTGAATTTTTAATTGGTGAACGTATAATTTTCGTATAAATCCCGTATCCGAATAATTGTCGAGTCCCTTTTTTTACCGAATTTTTCAACGAATTTTAAAATCATGATACGAATTTTATCCGTATTATATCCGAACCGAATTTTTGCCGAATCGAATTAACTACCTATGTTCCAACCCACAATTTTTAATAAATCTAAAAATTTATTTTTTTTTTAATTTATTAATTTTTTAATTTTCAAATTTATACAATTTTTTATATTTTTTTAAAATTTATACAAATTTAAAAATTAAAATATTTGTTCTCGCTTAAAATTTAAAAATTAAAATTTTTTTGCTCCCACTTAAAATTTTTATAAAAATTAAAATTAATAAAAATTAAAATTTATACAAAATTTCGAAACTTTAATCTTTAATAAAATTTAAAATTTATACAAATTTTTAATTTTTTAATTTTATTTTTTAATAAATTTTAAAATTTTAAAGATTTTAAAATTTATACCAATTTTTATATACAAAATTTTGAATTTTTAAAAAATTAATAAAATTTCAAAAATTTAAAATTTTTAGTACTTTTTTATATACAAATAAAATATAAATTTTAATAATTTTTTTACTAAATATCTTAAATCAAATATTTAAAATTATACTTATTAAAATTTTTATTTATTTTAAAAAATTATTATGATAGAGGGCAATTTCATCATTTCATACAACTATTAGTCTCTATTTTTCTTATATTATTCTCTATTATTATTTTTATATTTGGTAGTAATCTAATACCTAATAAAATATATTTATACAATAATTTTAATTTTTCTTAAATTTATATTTATTTTTGAAACAATTCTCTCTCTCTCTCTTATCTCAACCAAAGAATTTTTTTTAAAATAATCTTATAAATTTTTATAATTATAAAAATAGTATTTTAAATTTTTTTTTTATAAAAATAGTCTTAAGCGATGAATGGTTCACCGCTTTTATATGTTTCCAGAAAATTTGAAATCCTATGAAAGCGGTAAATGGTTCACCGCTTTTAAAAGCGCATTCACCGTTTTTAAAGACGGTGAATGATTTACCGTTTTTAAAAACGGTGAATAATTTATCGCTTTTCAAGAAAGTGGTGAATGATTTATCGTATTTAGATTCTCTGACACGGAGTCTATTTTTACAAAATTTTTTTTTTTTAGAGGATTATTATTTTTATAAAAGTGATTGTTGATAGGGTTAGATCGGTAAATAACCCCCATCCAAACGTAGCGGTTTTATCCCCTTTCATCTGTACGCCCACCCCACCGCCCGCATACGAACAAAGGGAGAGAGCGGGAGAAAGAGAGCGAGCGACGAGGCTCCTCCCGCATGCGCGCTTCGGTCGACTCCTCGCCTTGGTAGAGTTCGAGCTTGGGAATCGCGTGGTGACCTCGGATCAAGCTTCCGACGCACGGGGAGCTCAGAAAACTCGCGGATCAAGGTGGAGGTCACGAAGGCACGGTAACGGATTTTAGTAGTAATTTCTTTAAAATTGATACCCTAGCATTCTCTAGAGGCTTCTACGCCCGTTTGATCGTCGATTCTCCAAAAATTTCGAAGAAACTTTAAGAAAAGAGGGAACTAGGGTTAGGTTAGGGCTTTTGGTGTTTTGGGGGTTTTGATCTAAATTGATCCCATGCAACTTTGATCGGAGAAACGACGAGGTCCCAGTTAGTCCCGAAGTGCGTAGAAAAGGTGGGAAATTTCACCGAAAAGGGTGATTTTTTTGTTATTCTTATATAAAATTGCAGGTGCTGAAGTAGAACGATAGGATAAGAAGGTTTTGGTTTTCCTGAGAAACTCATCAGGTGTTGTACCTAGTGGTGTGTTAGATGTTTGTTATATTCTGTACGTGAACAGAGTCTGGAAAGTTCTTGCTATATGACTTGTGGACTTTTACACTTTGCAGGGTTTTTTTTATATAATGTCTTCCTTAGCTACACGAGGCTTAATTCTACAAATATTTCCAATCCCTGCCAAGAGATACCAAGGCAAGTAATTGCATTTTACAGTTGTTTTTTTTTTTTTTTTTTTTTAATTACAAAATATCATCTAATTGCAGTTATTGAATTCATATATATTTTTTTTCTTTTTTGTTTAACATTTAAATGTGAAAGCATATAATTTTAGATTTTACTTTTTATTATGCGAGACCATTTTTGTGCTTCTTACTTAGATTTTGATTTTGCTTCTTTTTCTTGAGTGGAATTATACATATAGTTTTAGCTATTTGGTTGAGTGACAATCATGCAAGACACTGTGTCCTGCTTTTCAAGTTGAGAAGGAAATGCAAGAAAAACTAACTGTTCTACTGGCAGGCTTGAAAAATCAAGCACATTCGCGTTTGTAATCAAAATTTATTCACAAGTTACCTAGTCTTGACGTATTAGCTGTTGTTTCTTTCTTTTGAGAGAGAGAGATTTTTTCCATTCCCACAGAGATAGTGTATGATCTTTTCCATTCCCTGCACGAGAGAGTACCTTAATGTGTTGAGCTCATGAAAAGTTTTCACCTCATTTAGAGATTGTTTGGTTCACCTAATTTAGACTCTGAAATCGGAATGGGATTCACCGATTCTGATAATTATTGTTTGTTTTGTAGAAATCGGATTCCGATTCCAATTCCCCTCTAGAATGGCTTTGAATTCTGGGTTGACGCATTTCAGAGTAAACTACTCAAAATTCTCTTTTACAAACTCCTCTCCCTCATCTTCCTTCATCACTCTCCTCTCCTTTAAACAACACTCTCTCTCAAAATCTGAGGTGTCCCAATTGACCATTCCAATTTCCATTCTAATAACGAACCAAATATTTTTGAATGATTTGGCATTTCATTTTCCATTTCAATGCAATCCAATTCCATTTCCCATTCCCATTCCCATCCCAATCATGAACCAAACATGCCTTAGTGTCTCTAAGAGAGAGAGGGAGGGGGAGGGAGAGGGGGCGAGCGCAAACCTTAATGTGTTCAGCTCATGAAAGTTCTCATCTCATTTAGTTGTCTAATCTTTTCCATTCCTAGAAATGATATTTCTAAATAAAGTTTGGTAGTTTTGAGATCAAGTATCTTGATGCGCAAATCTTATGAATATTTTGACAAAAAATGTAAATATTGTTCTTAGTCTGTTGAGGGATATATGCAGATACAACAAATTATCAAAAACAAGGATGATAACGTTAGTCGATGAGAGCTCACAAAATCATTCCTTCGTGTTGCGCAACACATTATTTTTTTGGTTGGTGCTCTTTGTGGAAATATGATATATAAAAAGTATGTTAAATATCTGTCCATGGAAGATATGAAATTACGAAAGTGTCATCATATTTCTGAAATACTTTAACATGTATATAGGAATAAAGCTAGCTATTTTCTTAAATACCCTCGTGGAAATATAACATGCAACGACGTTTACTGCTTTTTTCTTGTTCATCCAATAATTGTGGTCTTTGTGGGTGCTTTTCACTATTTCTCTTGTTTGGCTGATTTTCCTATGCTAACTGTAAGGACATGAACTCTATATTAACAAGGCGTGCTAAATTGTCATCAATAGAGACAGACATTGTTAAGTGTGCAGGATTGAACGTTAATCCAGAAACACGAATTGAACCTATCGATTCGCTTTGGTTTAAAAATTGAGTTTTATCCTACAGTTGGTTCAGTTTTGGCTTGAACAACTTTCATTTCAAAAAAATTCATTCAATTTCAGTTTAGATTTTTGAAGAACCAATGCTTCGGTTCAGTTTTGGCTTGGATAACTTTCATATGAGCAAAATTCATTCAATTTCAGTTTAAAATTTTAAAGATTCATTCCATGACAACTCGTGTATGTGTATAGATAGTTGGTAGAATGTGCTGATGTGTAAATGTAAGCAAATGCATTCTTTCTATTTTACCTACATACTGTATTAAGTTGGGAAGTGCAAAACTAGGTCTGTCTAGGTTGGGTTACCCTACTCGTCAACTCGGTCCAAACCTGTGTGAGTAGGTTTTGTGAAATTTCAAATGAACTAAAATGAAAACCTTGCGTTAATGTAGTTCCAACTTCAACTTGGGTTTGGTGTGCGACTGCACTACAAAGTTGTACTACAAAGTTGTAGGCCCATATAGAAAATGACTACAAATAGGAATGTGTGACATGAAAAAGTTAATTGGCTTGCCGTCTATGAATGTTGTTATTAATATAAGATAATTTGAAGGAAAATTTAGAAGCCATTATTGGTGATCCCTCTATGTCCGTGTTTCAGTTAATCTTCCTTGTTTGTGCTTCACAAAACAATGCATTGGGCATAGTAGGGACTCCCATTTAATGGCAGGGTAATATAATTATTGATTTTGAGTGCATACTAGACACATGGAGAGCTATTAAGCTACCACTGAACTTATTAACAACAACTTATGTCTTGTGGAACTGTAATTTATGCAATTCTGTGTTGGGAAATGAAGTTAGCAGGAAAAAAAACAGAATTATCATTTTCTGTCTTAAGTAGCCTGTTCAGTTTTAACTACTAAATTGTCTTGGTTACGGTCAAGTTGAATTCAAATGCTAGCTCTAATTTAAATGTAGGTTGAGAATAGGGATGCAAATGGGAATAGGTTGGAGATCCCATCTCGATCTGCACCGAGCGGGGTGGTGAGTGGGAGACAAAAGTAAGAGAGAAAAACCACCTTGAATCAGCCCAGATCCGCTAAGAAATGGAGCAGGAGGCGGGAAACCCCTTCCCTCCTTTTGATCCACCAGAAATCAGCCAAAAACCCACTTCCGCCTGACCTGCCCCGAATGGATTGGTATCAGCCCCTTGAATCAGCCCAGATCCGCTAAGAAATGGAGCAGGAGGCGGGAAACCCCTTCCCTCCTTTTGATCCACCATAAATCAGCCAAAAACCCACTTCCGCCTGACCTGCCCCGAATGGATTGGTATGTGCAGGCAAAAAATGGAATAAAATCCAACCCGCTTCGTGCCCGCACCTATTTGCAAAGAAAACTGGGCGGGAGGTTGGGGTCCCCTCCTGCCCCCTGATCCGGCCTATTTCCATCCCTAGTTGAGAGCCACCAAGAATGGCCAACCTTCCCTGGAATGCAATAACTTAAACGACATGAATTTGCAACTTGAGATTTTAGATATGCCATCTCTTTGTTTATGATTAAAAATAAAGAAGAAACAAGGCAAAAATGTGTCTTAAAAAAAAAGAGAAGCTCATGTAACAACTAATTGGAAAGATAAGTAATTACAGAAAATGTTTGTGTCATAAGAGATTGGTAGTGTAGAATAGTCTATTTAATGGAAGAAGGTATTCATACAACAAATCTCACCAGAATTTGTGGCCGCCCCCCCCCCCCCCCCCCCCCGTCCCTCTAAAAAAGCTAATTAATTTTGGGAGCAAACTAACTACACAAGTTGGTGAATTTTTGTCTTCTTCCAAACCTTCGGGGAACACTGAATTCAGATAGCAAATTATAGAGGATAAATGTTCTCTAGGCAGGATATTTTGATTCCAGTGCTAGATCATATTTTGTCCTTGAGCTCTCGGTCTAGAAACTGCACTAAACACATTCTAACAAGTTAATTAGCTTTGTAGATACTGGCTCCATTTTAATTTTAAATTTAATAATTAAACATCTGATGCAATTGATTAGCTTTTTGTTTATTTTAAGATAGAGTCATGGACTTATAGAGAGGTTCAATAGATAGTGCATTATGAAGGATAATCATTGGTTTAGATATTTGTTTACTTTCTTGCCTTTTTCAATAGTTGATTAATCAGTTTATTTAAATCTTTCATCAACAAGCTATTCGTTGAGGAAAATTTGATTCATCTATACTTATATAGATGAATAATGCATCATATACTGAATTACCAGACAATTGTTATTAAACATATTATGTTTCTGTATGTGAATAAAAAGTGGATATTGATAAAAATATTGCTAAATTCTTTTCTGTTTCTATCTGTAAATAGAAAGAAATTTAAGTTATAAGATGATTTGAGCTGTATTATATATGATATATTTATGAATGCTCTTTTTAAATGAAGGTGCATAGGCCTTTTGATCTCATCCTGAGTATTTGTGAATCATATTCATATGTGATATTGCATTTCTTCAACAGAAAAAACTGTGGTGCTTTTTAAGCTGATGCTCAAACTCTTTTTTTCTTATTATGATAGAATGTGCCATGATGGAATCAAACCAGTTCTAGTGTTTTTTTTTTCTTTTTTTTTGAAATTCAAAACACTACTAATAAATGTTCATATTAAAAAGCCTGTATCACCTAAAAGATGCCAGTCCAGTGGGTCTGTTGTTATATGAATTTGCTTTCTTACATCTTCACCGATGAATTTGATTTTTAATTTTTATATAGAAGCTCTTGTAAACATTTGAGAATAGAGTGCTATATTAACTAATTATTATCCAAATACCAGGTGAAAGGCGGAAAGGTATAGCAACATCCAGTTTACAAGCTCAACAAACTTTCCCCAGTTCTGTTTCATTTGCTCGCAACGTGCCATCTAAAGCAAGAATTTGTGCTGGTAATATGGTATGTTAGTCTTTGCTTAATCATACTTGGAGTAGGTCTACTGTGCTATCAATTCAGTATTATATGGGGGTTGGTATTGTAGTCTTATTTTTGATGTTAGGGCATCCAAAATCAAGGTTCCACATTGTTAAACATGAAACAGGGTGTTTGAAGTATCGAGAAACAATAAGTAATGTTTTCTGGCATTATCTACCTAATGATCAAATAGTTTGAAAGTTGACAGTCTTTAACAGTTTGTATGAGTTTTTACTTCAACAATGTTTTAAAGTAAAGCTAGTTGAACTTTTGATAGAAAATATGTGGAACTATTTCGATCAGGATTAACACCTCTGATCTTGAATTGAAGAATAATCCTATCCTCAAGTTTTAAGGTGTCTGATTTTCACCCAATCATTTTATTGACTATGACAAGATTTGATCGCTGGGTATAGAATGTCAAAAAAATATGGAATTTTGCTTGTAGATATTTCAACATCATAGATCATGTTCAACGGTTCACATCGTAGACTCGGATTTGGTAGCATAAAACACGAGACTATAGAACCAAAACCATTACACATAGGGCTCGTTTGGTTCGCTGTTTGTAATATTCTAGTAATCCTCCATATATTCTATATTCAAATCATTACCATTCAACTCTAGTTTGGTAGTGGTAAAAGGTGTTGGTGGAGTAATGGAATCATTGCAGATTTCCAGCTAATAGGAGTGCTAGATTACCATGAGTTAGGAGTTATTCTCATTCACATACCTGATGGGAATCATTAGTGGGCCATTAATAAAAATATACAACTTTCTATAACCTCTCAACCCAAGTGACATGATAAGTTAGTAACAACCTTGTCATTCCAAATATAAAATATACAATATTTCCGGAATATTACAAACTTTGAACCAAACGGCCCATTAGTGATAGTATAGAATCCCTGCTATCATGTTGGTTATCTTGTATGTCCTGAACACTGTTCCCTTTAAGAGTATGTCCTGAACACTGTTCCCTTTATTGTATATAAAATATACAATATTTTCGGAATATTACAAACTTTGAACCAAACGGCCCATTAGTGATAGTATAGAATCCCTGCTATCATTTTGGTTATCTTGTATGTCCTGAACACTGTTCCCTTTAAGAGTAGGGAGTGAAGAAGGGTTAGGAGGGACGGGAAAAAAGAAAAACGAAAAACAATGAAAAAAATGGTATGGAGAGCCTTACCCCTTTGCAAGGTTGCATTATTATTTGCTTTTATATTTGTGCCGAAATCTTTCTTCTGCTTTGGCAATGAAATGTTCTTAGATCAATTCTTGAAAAAACAAAGGGGTATAAATTGACAGTTATTTGTTTCCTTCGAGGAAATCATCAAACAAAAGTTGATGTTTTATTGATTAATTTAAATTTACGATCACATATTTGTACACTTGTTAGCAGGGTTGAAAGTGGTTAGGATAAACTCTGATCGAATCCGACACCGGATTCGATGTGAATATGGTTGTCAAAATTTAGCATTCGACACTTATTCATTTCTGAATTCATATTTGGAAAAAAATATAAAAAAATATGGATGCGAGTATGCTTTCTTACAAAATCCGACCGTATTCGACCGTTTTCACCCCTAAGAGATAATAGGGATGTTAATATATAGTGTAGGGGGATAAAGTGGTTTTCTACTGTGTTCTTCATTTATTTTACTATGAATTTTATTTAAAATTATATTTATATTAATTAAAATATTAAATTTTATTGAATAAAATATAGGTATACGAAGTTTGAACACGAATGTAAACTTTCAGTTGCATTGTGTATTTTATTTGCGCTAATTTTAGTTCATATTTATATATGCATATTAATATGTATTATTATCCGAATAATATTCGAATAAAATCCGACTCGTATATGAATCCGAGTCCATTTTAAGCGGATATGGTAATGAAAATTTAGCATCCGAATGCATCTTGAATTCGTATATGAAAAAAAATATGGATGTGAATATGGTTTTTTCAAAAATCCGACTGTTTCGGCAGTAGTTTTCACCCCCACTTTTTAGTTTGGACAAACAAAATTTGCACGTTGAGGGTGTAAAGTAACAAGAAGATATTGTTTTTTTAAGATCTAATTCTTTTATTTTGTCAGAATTAAGCAAGTCTAATGAACCTTCTTGTGGTTAGCATTTGTTATGTGTGTGACCTTCTTGTTGATCTAAACCATTTCGTCTGCTTATCCTCATCTGATTGATTTGGCACATTAATTACTTTGGTGCAGAATTTTAGATGCTACGCAATCCAAACCCAAACATTGGAGCGGAAATCACCGACGATCGCCGAATCTCGATATGCTCCTGTCGAAGGTAGTTTATAGCATTAAGTACAACTATTCTCCTTTATTTTTCTCTAATGTTATTATTATAACAATTTCATTTTGGACAATTTCTGAATTACAGGGAAGGCGAATGGACCGATACTTGACTTTGGGGGTGGAGGACCTCCTCCGAATGACGGTAGTGGCGGAGGCGGGGGTGGAGGCGGCGGTTGGGGCTCGTCCGGTGGAATTTTTCTTTTTCTATTCCTCGTGTTTCTAGATTACCTGAAGGAACTCGAGGAAAAGAGTCAACGAAGGCGTCGTCGGGATGATTATGATCAATTGCTACTATAAGATTGTTTACGATTTTGTCCCTTTTTTTATTTTTAGCCCATGTTTTATAGGAACTAATTATTTTTAGGCTATTTGAATGAAAAGAGTATTGAAGGATATTATTTTGTTCCTGTATGGCTGTGTTTAGTACACAAAGTAGGTACAAACTTGTTCCTTATTGTATCCAGCTTCTTTGTGTTTCGAGGTACTTTTTTGCTTCTCGTTTTGCCGTCCTTGTACTGCCTGGTTTCAGTCGATGCTTGCAGTGAGACAGACGGCCTCTTTATGGGTTTGTAGCTTTTTTTTGAAATATTTGAAAGCACTTTAGAGCTCCATACTTGTGAGTCCCACCAAAAAAGATATTGTAGTTTCACAGCATTGGAAGCATTTGTGGAATTTTTTGGTCGTACGTCATTGACGTACAGCAAAGCAGCTGCTCCAGAAATGCATTCCTCCATGGAGCCTTGAGTTAGAACTCTATTACCTAAAGTAATGCAAGGGAAACAATGTGGTTGGTTGGTAATACTCTTGAATGGTTTTTTTTTTTTTTTTTTTTTTTTTTTTTTTTTTTTTTTTTTTTTTTTTTTTTTTTTTTTTGTTATTAATGTAGATAGTTTAATGCTTTACTGACTCTAGAAATAAGTAAAAGGATAATCAATCATGTAAACGGTTGGAAAATATCTTTATAATTTCTTTTTAGTAAAATATTATTTTAAAATAATTTAAATTTGAAATATTTAAATATATGTTCTCATGTAAATTGCTAACATACTATAAATAAATAAACAATAGTAATTAGATGAAGTCTGTAATTGTCAGCACGACTTCGAAATGGCTTTTAGAGATCCAGCAAAAAAATAAAAGTACAGCTTAATGTAGAAGATATAGTATGCTATACTGTATATGTATAGCATACTTCTGGGCATCCTCCTCTCTCTCGTTAGGATGCCCCTCTTCCTCGTCAGTCTGAGAGGGCGCGCTTCTTCCGGGCATCCCCTCTCCCTCGACAATCCGAGAGGGCACGCTTCTTTCGGGCGTCCCCTCTCCCTCGTCAGTCCGAGAGGGCGCGCCAGACTTCCAGAGGACAAGTCTACGCACTAACCCAGCAGGAGGCACCCCCGGAGAACTTGGTAGGTATGACTACTGTTTTTGGTCTCGGACTCGCCAGACTTCCAGAGGACGAGTCTACGCACTAACCTAGCAGGAGGCACCCCCGGAGGAGAACTTGGTAGGTATGACTACTGCTTTTGGTAGACATACTAAGACATTATTTGATACAGGAGCATCACATTCCTTTATATCTATCCATTTTGTCACCACCTATGGGATCACTATCCAGCTGACTAGATGTACATTATATTAAATTTAAAATTTAAAAATATAAATTTAAATATAATATTAAATATTTATATACATATATATTATATAACGTAAAATTAATTCGGATTCGGCTCAGGTTCGGGTCGGGTTCAGGTTCGGGTCGGGTAAAATCAAAATCCATATCCAAATTCAAATTCATCGAATTTTTATTTTTTATATCCATATCCAACTTCATATCCATTTAACATCGGGTAAATCTATTCCGTTCGGATTTGAATTCGGATAAAATTTCGGGTATCCGTATCCATTGACATCCCTAATAAAGAGGGATATATAATCCTCTTTATAATCATTAAGATAAACTTAAAATTAGATTTAAGTTTATCTTATCCCTAATCGGTTCAATCGATTAAATTCTAATTTAATTCGACTTGAACTTAATCCTAATTTGATCAAATAAAATCAATAACGCAATATTTGCACTTAAGTCCCCTCACAACTCATTAACTATTAGTAAGTCATCTCTTGCAACATTTGTACTTTAATATTCCTAATTTGTAATAATTACAAATTAGTCCAATTATCAACATATTGATAATTAAGTTCTCAGGCGATTTAAAAATTGCAATCCAACTATCCGATTAGTCATAACCTTTTATGTATGTGACCCCATAGATTCTATTCTATCTGGTTGTGAGATATATTGTGATCATCATCAACAATATCACTGAAACTCTTTTCAGTGGATTAGAACAATTCCAACTCAGCCCAATAAGAATTATCGATTATCCAAATAATTCTCGTGAGTCTCACAATCCACCATTGATGCCTAGCAGCATGTAGTGGCATTCTAGTAGAATAAAATACTGAACATCTAGGTGTAGTTAAAATATGATACAATCCTTCTATCAGGAGTCCCGACTAGACGAAGGTCATGAAATTACTCGTCAAACCCCACATTCTGTCATATGTCAAATTTATTTGATTCAAATTTCTAATATCAAAAATCTTTTTCATTATTTACTCTGCTCTGACAAAAATCTTCTAAACTTGGTCTCATAAATCACATAGGATTAACTCTTTTATCTACTAAGGGCGATAGATTCTATATAAGTGTACACCCTATTTCTACAACGAATCTACTGCAGCCAACATGCACCGCAAGGACCCAAATGGCTAGGGACCAAGTGTATGTACAATCAAACTACAGTAACCCCATTGTGAATAGCCGAGACACCGTAGGCTAAATGACCAATCACACTACTGCAATATCGAGTAAGTCATTGACGAGTGAGTAGACATCCAAGTGACTTATCGTGATGGTCACGCTCGGTATCCTTGTTCTCCAACAACCACCTACACATTCGCTTTAGTGTTCCCACACTGTTGACTCGAGACTCGTCTATCCTAAAAGGGAAGCGACCTATGCACCAATCTCACCGGATTAATCACTGTCTCCATGATGATCCATTGATCGGGAGCATTTAGGAATTAATCACTAATGATACATGTCTCAAATTCTCAACTCTAGAGAATACGTATCATCACCTTATTAATTCCTTGGAAAATTCATGGGTACATACATAATATGAATTAAAAAAAAAATCCAATTACATTCATAATGTAAAAAGTCAAATACAAATTTATATCCTAAATAGAATACATGTGTCTGCCTGGTTGGCTTCTAGGGTATACATCTAACACATGGACACATGGGCGAGGTACTTTCGAAATGCTAAAAGTAAAAAGAAAATGAAAATGAAAGTGACCAAATGTAGTGGGTTAGGGGTAATCCTTGTATAGCGCCATATTAGCCGAGTTATGGTATAGTGGCCTAGTATGGCATAGTATGGTAGCATTATGACCTTGAGTATGTACTACTAGTGTAGTGTTTATTATATTAGCATGCTAGTATAGTATTCACAACTTTTTCTATTATCTTGCTACTAATGTTTCCATTGGACCGAAAGGTGTAGAGTATGTTTCTCGGTGGATGAACCCACTGGGAACTATTCGTAGTTCTCAAACTCTGTTGGTTATCATTTTTACAAATTCAGATACAGCCGGTGAGGCACACGACAGGGGGCAAGGGCCCAGCAGTATAGAGATCTAGAGGGTCTAATGGTATTATACTCATTTTGTATTTTGAAGTGAACATTGTATATTGGTGAGGATAAACAGAGAAAATATGTAATTAATTGTTATTTAGCAATCGTTCATTCCAGTATTATATTTTAGTTTTATTCAATTGTATTTACGTTTAAAGTCGAATGTTTAGTTTTGTAGTAGATGTACTCTGATATTGTATCTCATTATACTCATTGTATCATTGAGATGGTTGCTCCGTTCCTTTCGAGTATAGAGAGGTCACGTCCGATTGGCGGACCTGTTAGCGTGCCCGAACTAACCAAATTGATGGTCTCGGAATGTGACAGATTGGTTAGTAAACTCTGATTGCACAGATGGTATCTTTGTATTTGTCTAGCCATGCGTGTATAGGGGAGACTCCGTCCGCTTGGACTGAAAATTCTTTACGCGTGTGGCGATCTGCCCAAATCCTGGAGGTTTATGTTTCTAACTCTGATTTATATATATATATATATATATATAAATTAGACTGCTATTAAAATCTCTGGGCATGACAGGTTCATTCTAGTTTAGTATATTATTATTTATTCACTTCAGTTTTTACTATTGATACCGCTAGTAGACCTAATAGTGTAGGTCGCCATTATTGTCAACTATACCCACAAAATTATTTTTCAGTAGTTCTCACGCCCTCTTATTAGTGTTTTTATTTCAGATTCTTTAATGATGGCGACAGATCAAAATAAGGGGATCATAAGTTAGATAACTTCTCGTACCCAAATGTGTGCTAGAGGACAACCCAATATGTATTTGTACGGAGAGACGGCTGGACATATTGAGCCGAGGGACGCGTCCCTCGAAGTTACATTTATTTTTGGAGTATATGAATAATTTATGTATAGTGGTAGCTATATCTGTATACATGTACTTAGACTCTAATACTTGTTATATATATATATATACTCATGTTACATGTTTTGGATAAGTTAGCTGTAGACGCTTTGTATGTACAAGATGCATTCTCGTGCATATGATAGGTTTGTTGGCATATCCGGAAGCATTTACTGCGGCTTGGAACGTGACATCAATATTGTTTGATTGCTAATATATGTGCAAAGGTAAAGAATGCTTAATGGCTTTTTTTTTTTTTTTTTTTTTTTTTGTGGGGACACATGTTGCGAAAAATAAGATAGTTTTTTTTTTTTTTTTTTTTTTTTTTTCTTCATTTATTTGAACTCATATAAAAATTATAGTTATATTTATTAAATCTTAAATTTTATTCAATCAAAATATAAGCATAAAAAAATTTGAACATGAGAGATAAACTTAAGTTGCATCATTGTTAATTCTTATTTATATTCATATGTGTACATTATTGTATACTAGTATAGGACCCGCGCTTCGTTGCGGTTAAATAAATTATAATTAATATATATTAATATTTGTATTAAAATAAAATTTAAAATATTTATATTCAAACAATATATAGTATTAAAAATAATACAATTTTATCAATTTTTCTTTTTTCATCTTTATCCTTTTTTTTTCTCTATATTTCATGGCACATCTTCGCCAATTTTATGAATTAATTAAAATAATTAAATATTATATATATATATATATATATATATATATATATATATATATATATATATATATATATATATATATATATATATATATAAACGCACATATATATTTACACTCGAACTCGTAACAATCATAAAGTTCAGATATTAGGCTAAATTAACACATTCTCTTTTTAATTAAATATGATTGCTTTTCAGCTGAATTTAAATTTTGAACTTTAAAATCCATATTTATTTTATCCAACAATAATTTTGTCCACTTAACATTTTTTTTTTTGATAATAATAATAATAATCCACAATATTATGAAAATTTAGCTATTTCTAATTTAAAGAGAAGCAAGCAAATACATATATGAAATAATTTTCAACTCTCAATTATTTGTATTTTTTTTTGAAAACAGATAAATAAACCATATTTATATGAGTTGCTTCAAATTAATTTTTAATATAATTAATTTTGTTTACGAAAAGCAATATATATATATATATATATATATATATATATATATATATATATATATATATATATATATATATATATATATATTAGATGTAAATACATATGATAATTTTATTAATAAAAATATTTTATAGAGTATATTTTAGAGTGTACATACTAAAAAAAAGTAGTACTCATTTTATTAATAAAAATATTTATATGCTGGGAAGGGAGGGAGAGAGGGATGGGCGAGATAGAGAATAGACCACCTAAAAGGGAAGAGAGAGAAAGAGAGAGGAGGAGGGAAAAAAAAAAAAGGCCACAGTAGGATATACATTTTCAAATAGTAATAACAAAAATTATAAAAAATTGTTTAATAGAAAAAAAATATTATAATAATTTTTTAAAAAAATTATAGAATATTAAGAAGATTTTATGAGATTTTATAAAATTTTATTAAGAAAGAAAAAAAAGAAAAAGATTCTGTAAAATTTTGTTAAGAGAGAGAAAGAGTAATAAAAAATATTTTATTATAAATTATTTTATAAAATAAATATAAAATATTTGTAGAGAGATTTTGTAAGATTTTAAAAATTTTTAAGTAAAATTATGTAAGATATTTGTCTAATTTTTTTTTAAAAAATAAATTTTTATTTTTGTTAAGAGATATAAATTTATGAAATTTATTACGAGAGAGATTCTGTAACATTTTATTAAAAAAATAAATTATGTAAAATTTTATTTAGAGAAAAAGAGAGAAAAAATGGTAGAAGAGATGATTGACTAATCTAGAGAGAGAGAGAGAGAGAGAGAGAGAGAGAGAGAGAGAGAGAGGGGAAAGGGGAAAGGACATTAGGAGAGAAGGATAAAAAATTTAATATATAATAATTAAATTATAAATGTTTTAAAAACATATAATACACTATATAAATAATAAAATAATTAAATTATTTAAAAAATATTTTATAAAATAAATATAGAAACAAATCTAGTAAAAACTATAAAAATGAGGAAAAAATGGTAATTAAATTTTTTAAAAATACTTAAAAAAATAAATATAGAATAAATATTCTAAAAAAAAGAAAAAAAAGGAAAAAAAATTTATTTGATGCAACTGAAATATATTAGGTGTGACTATAATATTTTTTTTTCAAATTTTTCCTATCCTTAATAAATAAATAAATTTATTAATATATACTCAATATATTTGTAATATTATTTACTTTTTAAAGTTGTGTTTAAAATAAGGCAACTTAAAAAAATTCAGATGATTCAGACCAAAACCACCCCTCAAATAAAAAAATAATAATAACACTAATAATAATTAAAATAAAAACAAAATCGTACTTCTCACATTTTCCACGGGATCCAAAAGACCCATAAAGAAAAACTTGAAATTATCTCAAATCTAATTTTTTTTAACAAAAATTAAAAAAACTTTAAACTGAGTTCAAATTTTTTTATATTTTAAAATAAATTATATTAAAATTTATTTTAATTATAGGCTATATTTATTCATCTGAATTCATATTTTTAAACTATTAAAACTGAGTTTAAATTTTTAATTTTTTTAAACTGCGTTCAAATTTATTAAAATTAATTATTTAATTTTTTTTTAAGTTGAGTTCAGATTTTTGTAAAGTAAGTTTAATTTATTTTAATATTATAAAATAAAATTTTAATACTCAACTTTTCTTACAAATAAAAATTTAAATAATTAATAAAAAAGTTAAGTAGGTAGTTAAAAATCTAATACATAATAAATAAATTATGAATTTTCAGAAACTATATATTATATTACGCAAATAGTAAAATAATTAAAATTTTAAAAAATATTTTGTAAAATAAATACAATCAGGAAGATGAGTGGGGAGAGAGAGTACGGACCAGAGTGAGTAGGGGCGAGAGGAGTGGTAGAGAGATGTATAACGTGGCATATTAAACACATGTCACTGTCACGTTGCATATCAAAACTCTCAAATAATAATAGTACTAGTATAGGACTAGCGAAGTAATAATAGTACTAGTGCGCTTCGCTGCGGTTAAAAAAATTATAATTAATATATATTAATATTTGTATCAAAATAAAATTTAAAATATTTATATTCAAATAATATATAGTATTAAAAATAATATAATTTTATTAATTTTTCTTTTTTCATCTTTATGTTTATTTTTCTCGCACCTTCGCAAATTTTATGAATTAATTAAAATAATTAAATATATTTTAAATATATATATATATAAACGCATACATATATTTACACTCGAACTTGTAATAATCATAAAGTTCATATTAGGCTAAATTAATACATTATCTTTTTAATTAAATATGATTGCTTTTCAGTTAAATTTAAATTTTAAACTTTAAAATCGATATTTATTTTATCCAACAATAATTTTGTCCGCTTAATATTTTTTTTTGATAATAATAATAATAATCCACAATATTATGAAAATTTAGCTATTTCTAATTTAAAGAGAAGCAAGCAAATACATATATGAAATAATTTTCAACTCTCAATTATTTGTACTTTTTTTCGAAAATGGATAAATAAATCATATTTATATGAGTTGCTTCAAATTAATTTTTAATATAATTAATTTTGTTTAAGAAAAGTAATATATATATATATATATATATATATATATATATATATATATATATATATATATATATATATATATATATATATTAGATGTAAATACATACGATAATTTTATTAATAAAAATATCTTATAGAGTATATTTTAGAGTGTACATACTAAGAAAGTAATACTTATTTTATTAATAAAAATATTTATATGCTGGGAAGGGAGGGAGGGGGGAGAGAGAGAAAGAGAGAGAAGGAGGAGGGAAAGAAAGAGGCCACCGGTAGGGTATGTATTTTCAAATAGTAATAAAAAAATTATAAAAATTTGTTTAATAGAAAAAAAAATATTATAATAATTTTTAAAAAAAATTATAGAATATTGAGAAGATTTTATGAAATTTTATAAAATTTTATGAAGAAAGAAAAAAAAAAAGAGAAAGATTCTGTAAATTTTGTTGAGAGAGAGAAAGAGTAATAAAAAATATTTTATAAAATAAATATAAAATATTTGTAGAGAGATTTTGTAAGATTTTAATTTTTTTAAGAAAAATTATGTAAAATATTTGTCTAATTTTTTTTTTTTAAAAATAAATCTTTATTTTTATTAAGAGATATAAATTTATAAAGTTTTATTATGAGACAGATTCTGTAACATTTTATTAAAAAAATAGATTGTGCAAAATTTCATTTAGAGAGAGAGAGAGAAAGAATGGTAGAAGGGATGATTGACTAATCTAGAGAGAGAGAGAGAGAGAGAGAGGGTAGGACGTTAGGAGAGAAGGATAAAAATTTAATATATAATAATTTAATTATAATTTTTTAGAAAACATATATTACACTATATAAATAATAAAATAATTAAATTATTAAAAAAATATTTTATAAAATAAATATAGAAACAAATCTAGTAAAAACTATAAAAATGACGAAAAAATGGTAATTAAAATTTTTAAAAATACTTTAAAAAATAAATGTAGAATAAATATTCTAGAATTTTTTTTTTTTTTTTTTAATTCTTATTTGATGCGATTGGAATATATTAGGTGTGACTATAATATCTTTTCAAATCTTATCTATCCTTAATAAATAAATAAATTTATTAATATATACTTAATATATTTGTAATATTATTTACTTTTTAAAATTATGTCTAAAATGAGGCAACTCAAAAAAATTCAATTGGAATCCTTGGTGATTCAAACCAAAACCACCCCTCAAATAAAATAATAATAACTAATAATAATTAAAAGAAAAGTAAAATCGTCCCTTCTAATTTTTTCCACAGGATCCAAATGACCCACAACAGATTCAGAAAAACTTAAAATTATCTCAAATCTATTTTTTTTTTTTAACAAAAATTTAAAAAACTTTAACTGAGTTCAAATTTTTTTATATTTTAAAATAAATTATATTAAAATTTATTTTAATTATAGATTATATTTATTCATCCGAGTTCATATTTTTAAACTATTAAAACTGAGAAATTTAATTTTTTTTTTGCTTCATAGTTTAATTGAAATTTTTTATTTTTTTTAGGAGTTTTCAGATTTTTTGTCAAATAGTTATTGAGATATTATAGATTATATTCATATGTGTATATTATTGTATATTATTATTCAAATAATACTCAATATATATACGATCCATGTTGGAATCCTACTCAATCAAATATAAGTATATACAAATTTGAACATTAAAACCTTAATATTAAGTTATATTCATAGTGTATATTAATATTATTATTCAAATAATATCCATAATAAATAAATTCGAAAAAAATATATCTTGAATTTTTAGCAAATATAGTAATTAAAATTTAGGCTAAATTACACAATAATAGTTAAAATAATTAATATTTTTAAAAAAGTTTTTTTATACAATTAAAAATACAATCAGAAAAAAAGAGTGGAGAGATGGGAGAAAAGAGAAAGAAAGAGGAAGAGACATCGAGGAAGACGAACACAGAGAGAGCCCACTTGAGCTCGTCGAGATCCGGAGGAAGAGGACGACGGTTTTGTTTGTTCTCATTGAAAAATCATACATGACTACATAAAAAAAACAGAGCCTGGGAGACAAGGAGAATCTGGGAGTCAGTTCTTGGTGTCATTAAAACAAGCACCACGTGCTCGTTGTTAAAACCTATAATGCATCCCAATAATATAAGCTATAATCAAGCTATAAAAATCCCTAATATTATATGGATTTTTGCATGCGTACCCCTGCAAATATGTAAAAATCTTGTAAAACATCGTGGACCAGATGATCCAACAATGCATATTCTTGTAGCCATTTCCACGAACACCTCACGTTCATGGACCATTATTTATCCTCGTACTGTTTTCCTTTATGTTTTTTTTTTTTTTTTTCCCTTTCATTATTGAGTCGTTATGAATTATGACGGTCGATCACGAAGAAAAAAACGATGCGTACCACCTGTTTGTGATAATGTCTACAAGAAACACATTGCGCACCACACTCAGTTTTCCAGGTAATGGCGATTGATTCCTCCTTTTACTTGTTTCTCCATGGGAACACATTGAAGTTCGTTGTGTATCCTGTTCTTTAAAATTTTAAAACAGAAAACAAATATGCTCGTGTGATGGATCGGGAGAGCCCATCGCCTGCGTCCCCTTCGCCGCGGCAGAGCCCATCGATCCGGAGGTCGCACGCGGCAGAGCTCATCGCCCGCGTCGCCGCCGCCGTCGTCGTTGTCGTCCTCTTCCTCCGAATCGGGTAGCCCGCGCCCGCTTCGCCGCCGTCGTCGTCGTTGAAGCGCTCATCGCCCGAGCCCTCTTCGTCGTCCTCCTCCTCCTCCGGAACGGGTCGCACACGGCGGAGGTCCTCCTCCTCCTCCTCTGGCGCAGGTCGCCGCCGCCGTCGCCCTCTCGTTCTCTCTCTCTCTCTCTCTCTCGCTCTCTCTCTCTCTCTCTCGTTCTCCCTCTCTCAGATATAAGGTAAGGGTATAATAGTCATTTTACCCCATCAGTTAACGGCGTTGCCCCCTAAAAACATTTTGATAATTTCGAGGGGGCAGATTGTCGACTTTTAAAAGACAGAGGGGTAAAGTGAAAAAACGGGATATTAGAGGGAGGTTTTCAGTAATTTAGCCTAAAATTTAGCATCCAAATATTAGTCCACATCCAACCCGTTTTCACCCATGCTGATGTGGGAACTGGAGGTTACATGTAGAAGTATTATGTGTAAGGAAAATTTTAAAATAATATTGCTTATTTGTTTTTTGATTTTTTGATGGATAGATATACTTTTTAGTGAATGAATGCATCTCTTAAAAAAAAAAAATATGTTTCTAATTAAAGGGTGTGATTCTTGGTAAAAAGATATGACTCTAATTAAAAGGTATAATTTTTAGTAAATGAATGTAAATGGATATGATCCTTAGTGAAAGAATATGACCTTTAGTAAAAAATTTAGACATGAAAAGATATAATTTTATAATGTCTCTTCGTGAATATATCCGTTGGAATTTATTCTTACATTCTATGAATTTGATCAAATAAATCAAAATAAAAAGTCATAATTTGAAAAGTTACTTAAGCATCCGTTAGTAGTCTATATAAATCTTTAGTGTTGACTATTGAAGAATAACAGTTGAAAAGAGTTTAAATCTCTATTTATAATAATTTCTTTGTTGTTTTTCATTTTATTTCTTTTTGACAACTTAATCGATTGAGTGCTCAAAGGCCCAATTTCGTGTGTGCAAACGCAATTGGGATTTATACTTCATTGTATTCTGGAAGGCTATTCGTTGACCTGTTGCACATCAAATTGATCAAACGGTGGGGACGGATTAAGCTTTAAGGAGAGTGGTTCTACTACATGCCTTGAAGCCATTTTCATCTTTCTACTTCATATACACTTTCTACACTTTTGTTCCAACATTAAGTTTTGCAGTTGTATGCATGAAAATAACTCAACAATTACTAAGAGGAATAATAGTTAGCTGAGTACTAAAAGCTAGACTGCAGTTAAATAGTGAAATTTCAAGAAGAACAAAAACGTAACCAAAAGCACCATGAAGTAAAACTGCATCTAGATAACAAATTGTTGATAGCTAAAGCAAAAGCCAAAGCAAGCCATCAACTAGATGTTTACAACAACATATCACTGTACCCAAATCTAGCATTGGCTAATAAACTTGAGAACAAATCAATAAAGAATTTCTTCTGTGTCGAATTGAGCATCTAGTAACAGAATTCTTACAACTGAAGCATATTTTTTTTTTCCCAAAAAAAGTGACAAACGGAGCAAACCTTGACCAAATTTGAAGCATCCAATTTAATCAACACAGCTATGAGGTAAGATGAAAAACTTGGCAGCTGGGTTTGTAAGATCTCTTGCTCGCAGCCTGCTCAAACTTCTTCATCGCAGCTTCATTCTCGTCTAAGCCGCTCTGAACAAAGTAACGGATCCACCACGATGAGCTCCTTAATTTAGCCTATAAGAAATGACCAACAAAAAACAATTTAAGTCAAAAAAAGGAATTGCTAAAAACCAAGACATCTGGCGATGTATTTGGCATCAGACTTTGCAGCCTCATGCAAATTAGAACTCAGGCTATAACTATATATTTGTAAGTATCATGAAAAATATTATAAAAACAAACAGTCAATGCTGCCAAAAGGTGAGCAAAGATAAGAAGAGCAGTGAATCAAATGCACTAAAGAAACTACAGCTGAAGCACAAACTCTAAATTAGAGCCTCCACTCGTAGAGCCCAGAAGCTCATTTTTAGTATATGTCAAAGCGAAAGCTTCGAACATTCTTGCTAGCTAAAATGCCTGGTTTAATGAAGTTTCAGCTTTCTAGAGGAGAGAAGCAATTTTAGAAGCCAGGCAAAACAGGCACCAAGTATTTGTGGATGTGATGGATGAGAAGGTTCCCAGTCTCAATTCTAGTAAAAATGAGGGCAAAGAACAAAGTTTCTTCTATCTGGCTTAGAGGTTCGACAAGAATTGATATTCAAGAGTAATTAGGATGATTGACTTGCAGAAGAATATTCAGATAAGACAGATCCAAAAGAAAACACGACTCATATGCCACAAAAATAAAACTTGCCAACAGGGAGAGCCAACTGCTAATCTCCCAGGTGCCAGTATATAGGCAAACGAGCACCAAAGGAAACTTCCAAACTTGGAATTATGAAGAGCTTATTGCTTTGCTAGAGTTCATCTTGCATAGCTTTCCGGGTGAAATGGCCCTAAGCTGGTAACTGATCCATCAAAAATGTTGATTTAAATCAAATAAGAAAATGGAAGCAAAAGAGATTTTCACACTGCTTACTAAAATTAGGGAATCACAGGGAAAATCATACAGCCGCATCAAAAATTTCAAGTTATGTTTCTTTCTTTTGCAGTCTGTCATTCGCCTTTACCATCTCTCAGCCCTGTTCTTTCTCACTAATTTGCAATTTATCATTACATCTATCTCCATCTCTTTTCACTCACTGATGGTCTCTTCACAATCTTTTTCTAGCATCCATTGATGCCTCCAATCCAAAATTAATCAAGTTTTCACTATAACAATCTTTTCACCTTGGTGTCATAGATTGTCATAACAGAAAGGAAGCATCCTTACATATGATATTGATACCGAAATTATCTAAAAATAACTAAAAAAAAAGTTTTGAGTGATTAAATCTACTGCTCTGAAATTTCTTCGTTATTTAGTTATTTATATATGTCATTTTGTCAGCTGATCTCAGGTTAATCCCGAGATACTTTCATCCTCAATCAACCCCCGGATTAAAATGGGGAGTAGATTCAAAAGAAGATGAGACTTCAGAGGGGTAAATTTTATCACTTAAACTTTTTAGGGGGCATATTTAAAGGGCAATGAGTCTTTTTGTAGTGTTAGCGACTACTTTTAACAGTAGATTAATGAAAGTTAACTCTTAAGCAAGGATTTAAGTGCCGTGGCACGGGGTTGTGCCGAAAACTTGCTGGCACGGTACGGCACGGTGCGTGCCGAGCGTGCCGATGAGTGCCGATCACAAAAAATACATGCGTGCCGACACATAATGGCATGAAATATTTATTTTCTTTAGCAACAAAATTTTTTAATTGCTTATTATGCATCTTTATCAAATATTTTGAACTTTATTGAGAAAATTACTTAGTAAATTTAAGAAAAAAGAATTTTGAACTGTGTCATCGGTACGGGAGCTGTATCGTGCCGGTATCTTGTTGGCACGGTACGGCACGGTGGATACGGCTCATGCCGATGGATACTTAAAGCCTTGCTCTTAAGGCATGTTTAGTTCGTGCTATGCAACATTCCTGATTATTTTAACATAACTAGGAATCTGATTCCTGTGAATCAGATTAATGTTGCATTACAGCATTTAGTTCAGTACAGTAATCATGCAACCATACAAAAACATATTGGTGATTAATGAATTTATGATATGTAATATATACTGATGTACCCATAAGGCATATATAACAAAAATATAAACTATTTGATTCAACTATCATACAAGTAAAAAAGCCATCCCTCAAGGGCTGTCAGGAGCATGCATCAAAAACTGCACATAATGAATTTAAAAAAGTGAAAAACGTGAGAGATCAGAGGCTCACTAAAGCAAGAAAAATGAAAAGAAAACAAAAAGGGAATGAAACATCAAAAGAAACTAACAAAAAAGTAAAGAAGATGAAAAGTCCTCTCGATCTTGACCAGATCTCGAACACAACGGTTAGCTCTACTCTGGATCTAGCACAGCAGCCAAAACCTGGCAGGCTCGATCAGATCTCAACTGCCATGGCCAAGTTGTGGCTGAGCTTGGCTTGGTGATGAGAGAGCGGAGGGAGATAGAGAGAGAGAAGAAAAAAGTAGAGAGACAGAAAAATAGAGTACCTCAAAACCCTAGAATGGAGAGGTGGAGAGGAGAATAGCGCTCTATATAATTGAAATGAAGAGATGAGAAGAGATTTGGCAGGTAGGGAGGGATAACTTGGTAGTTTTTCATTAGCTGCAGGATTCCTCGTAGCTAGTAATGCAAGATACCAACCCTCCTCTTCAGTAAACTCCGCTGTTAGTAATTCTGCATTACTAATAGAATAGAGCAAACCAACTGTGCCTGAAGGGTATATTTGAAAAAAGTTGGAATTTTAGAGAGGAAGATTTCATTACTTAAAACTTTCTAGGGGTAAATATAGAAGGCGGATACTTTTAACCCAATTATCGTAGTTATCTAGTGGGCAGGATTTATCTTGATAACTTTGGAGATATTCATCTCCATAACACTATCACCATCTAGTTTCTAGATTATGAGAGAAGCTGTAAGGTAACCAGTCTCAAAGGCCTAACAGACGACATAACAGATATATCTCATAGATCAAAATCGATAAAAAAGTTCAAATAATTTAGACACACTTTCTCAAAGGAAAATTCATATTGAAAGCTCTGGAATTGTTGGTTAGTGTTATGATCAAAGCCGAAAATCCTAGTTCATCAGGTCCAAAGCACCAACAACAATTGAGAAAGAGAGAAGAGAATACAATCAATTTACATGATTCGTAACTGGCCTAAATTCAAAAGTCTAACTGACTCACCGATAACAATACAAATAAGTTTGTTTGGTTAATTTTCTTTAGACAATGTTGAAATACCTCTGACAATAAAAGAAAACCATAATCACTATGTAGAAGAGGCTCAGGACAACTCAACTGAAATTTACCAACTACAAAAAAGATCTGAGAAAGAAAAAGAAAACATTCAGTAAAACAAAAAAAAAAAATGAGTGTTCGCATATTGAAAGTACGAAAAAGAAAACTAAGAAGTTTTATAAACATTCCTACAAATCATCCTAAACATATCTACAGGTTGGATTACAAATCTACAGTGTTAATAGTATTCCTAAGGTATGAAAAAAGTGGTAAACTGATGTAGGTTAGCTGCAGTGCATACCGGTCTTCCAAATTTTGAAAGCTCAGAAACCTTAGCTCTCTGCTGACCTGGATAACCTAGCAAAATAAAAGAAATATAAATTAATGAACGAAAGCCACTCTTCCTATTGAACAATGCGCCAGGATGGCCAACTTAAAATTTGAAAAGTAGCAAAACAAGCATGGAATAGGCATTAAATAGCATTTTAACACCATAAGGTGGAAAAGAAACTGAATCTAGAATTAATTGATCCATAACCAATATAAGAAAAGAGAATTATATCAGCAACAACACTTACGCTACAATCAACAAGTAACGGTGCTTGTTTTCCCTCAATAAATTAGCAAACAAAGCACTACATACTTTCATGATGGGAACAATTTTAGCTATGATGTGCAACAATTAAAAGAAAATGAAGGGCAGCCGAGGAGGCTTGAGAACTCACTTGCCCAGTTCACACCAGGAGAAATTATTCAAGATCCAAACACATAAAACTCCAAGATGTAAGAAAATAAGCAAATTATAGGAACAAGAACTCAAAGGAAAAATGTGTATTGCCTAGGAGGATGAAAACAAAGTAATAAACTTAGGGAATTTCACCAAATCAAAACCTCTTTTGGGAGATAATGAAGCTCAAGCTTATTCCTTGTTCCCCTAAAAAATGTGTTGGCTGGTTGTGTTTCGTTCAACATTAGGGTTCGTTGGGTCAGTTTGAGACTACATATAAATGTTTATAACTTGACTTAAATGTTCAAAAAGAAAAAAATATTATCATGTGGTGTCATTTCTGGATAAACAGGTTTAACTCGTGTTGATTTAGTCTTTCTCTAGGTAATTTTGGGTCATGTTATTTTTGGAATTGCCGGCCCTACCTATGAATGCAGAAACAAATGTTATGGTCGTAAGAATATTAAATTTCTTTTTGCTGCCCTTCGTCATCACCAAGAAAGGGAGCGAATAAATTAGTTCATATGCTGCATTTTTACATTGAAACCACTACAATAGATAGAATAAATAATTTTACTTTCTTATAAACGTACCAGCGAATATAACTAGGCCGTCAGCTGATATCCTTGCAAAGTCCGGAAGGGTTTTGTTAAGGTATTTTGGTGATAAATAATCCAAAGCATCTGAAACTATGACAAGGTTAAAAGATCTCGGTCGGTAGGGCAAAGGGAACTTAATATCGGCTACACGCACAAAGCCCTTTCGCACAAGGCTTTTGCAGCTACTATCAGCATCCTCTGAATCATAAGGTTCCACACCCCAGGCTTCAGTGTTGTCTTCTTTCAACAGCATAGAAACCACCGAACAGGTGTTGGGCCCCACATGAAGAACTTTTTGCATAGTGTCACCATAAGCTATTTGTAAGAAAGGTATTGCCCCTATAACTTCTGAAGTGCAAGAAGCACCTGAAATTTAACAAAAGAAAATGGGAATTTTATGAGAAAGAAATATTAGTAACATGGATACAACTATATTTGATAAAAACACTAAAAATAGCATCTAATTTTCATGTCTTATAAAATGGTATGCATCAGACTCTCTATTATCAAACATTCACGAAGGTTCAATAGAAGTACTCAAGTCTACATTACTTTTTTGTTCTCTTTAAGAGAATTGTTCATCTATTTTCTTATTTTCTTTAGGTAAAAATGTATAGAGACCCCCTCAACCATAGGTCATTTTGAAATAGGCCCCTCAACTACAGTTTTTTTGATTTGACACCCCCTTTAACATTAAATTTTGAGACAATTTCAAATGTTACCCCCCTAAAGTTTAGAAATTTCATAGATGCCCCTTCAAAAATATCACATATATCCCTCAAATTGTATCACAAATGCCCCTACTGTCAACTTTATAAGCTTACCCAGGTTAAAAGAGAGTAACACTTCAGTTAATGAAATGATGATTTTACTCTCACCTATCGTTTGTAGGGCAAAATAGTAACTCCTGTTGTTTTTTTTATTCAGGATATGGTTTTTGTTGGCTATTTATTTATGGGTTAAAATAGGTCCAACTTCCTGCCCCGTGACAATAGGCCCAGGAGACTAATAAGCTGAGTTGGGTGAGCCTAATAAGTTGAGCGGGGCTGCGGTCCACAATAGACCTGACGGCAAGAGGCCCAACAATAGACCTAACATCCACGTGGGTTGAGTCTGGTTGAGACCCGTGAGCGCTGTGTCTGTACGCTTTAAGTGAATTGGTTGCGTATTTCTACCAGCTCGAGCTTTTGGGATTAATGGTTAGCGCCAACGATCCGACAATTTCTAATTTAATAGATTATAGTATGATTTTTTAATTCCTTATTGTGTGAACTGTAATTTTTATTTTATTAATTTTTCTTTAAAAAATTGTTAAAATTATGAAAATTGCTTTGCTGATGATAGTTTACTAAGTTTTTAGCTTATTCCATTTTAGAACTAATCCATGAAATTTGCATGAATTTTCACAAGGAGCTTTTTAGAATATTTTTGATATTTATGAGGGCATTAGCGTTAGTTTGAAAAGGGGCATTGATGAAATTACAGCTTGGTAGAAGGGAATTCAGGAAATTATTCCTTTATCGTCCCAAAAAAAAAGGGAAAATTTTCTTTTATTATTTTATTTAAATTATTCTAGTTAGTCTAGAAAAAAAAATTAGTATAATGATTACATCTATATTTGATTAAAGAGCAATGCTACCCATACATTAAGAATAGCATCTAATTTTTCACATTTTATATAACTGTATGCATTAGACCTTTTATTATCCAGCGTTCATGAAGGTACAATGGTACAACCAGAGTATTCAAGTCTACAAGCATGTTTGCCAGGCTGTAGAAAGTAGTGCTTTTGCTGAAGTGCTGTAAGATGTAGTGTTGTTCTATTTAAAAAGGTTGCATAGTGTTTGAAATTTTGCCATATAAGTGTTGCTTGTAATTGAACGTTGTTTGGCTAATATTCGTCCGAAAAGTACTGTGAAATAATGCAAATTGATAAAATACTATCCAAACATTATTTTTAATAATTTTTTCCAAATAAAATAATTTTAAATGTTGTAAATTGACAAAAACAATCCGCACCGATGCTGATGCAGAACAGGCTTGAACCTATGTTGATCGGGTTAAACCGATATAGTTTATAATTTTTTAAATTAGAAAAGATTAGTTGAGCATATCTTTTTGTTAGTTAAATAAGGTCTTTTAACTATCCACTTATTTGATTTTATCTGTATTTATTTTTAGACTCTTATTGTTTAGTTAATCTCTAGATAAGGCTGTTTTAATTAGTTATTTAAGATAAGATTAAATTCTAAGTTGGTTATGTATAGCAGTATAGGTAAGGTTAATAATAGTATAAATAAGGGATAAGGCTTTTTTGTATGATGATGAATATGAATTTATAAATCTATAATGAAGACAAATGATTTAGTAATAATGACTTTTTTTCCTTCGCGAATGCGTCGCCCTGGAGTGAGTCCAATCCCGAAGTGACTTCGGTTCAGGTGTAAGTCATGATTAACTTTTCTATTTTTTTTTTCTTTTTTGTTGTTTTTCTGAATTTTTTAATTTTCATTTTTTTAAAAATTATGAAAATTTCTAAAAAAAAAATCAAAAAAGTATATTTCAAAAATTTCCAAAATTTTAAAAAGCTTTCAAAATTATAAATCATATTTGTGTACCCTCTAAAATGTAGGACCCTATATTCCGTCTTATAGTAGATTTGGTATCAAAGTTTAGGCTATTTGATGATTCTGTTATATCAAAAGTTTTGGACTTGTGGAAGAAAACAGGGTGAGAATCGAAAAAAAAAATGTGAGAAGTCTAATATATAAAAAAGTGGAGTGAAAAAAAAAGTGAAAGAAAAGCGTGTGGAGAAAAAAAATAGAATCATGAATGCAAAAGAATGTCTTTAAAAAGCTTTCCAGAAGTATGCAGAAGAAAAAAGATACACAGAGAGTCATTGAAAGAAATATATGAGATGACAAGAGTAGAGTTTGATGAATAGTTGTACGATCAGAAGTCATACTTTAAGAGAAAAAGAAATGATATTCGAATGGAAATACTAGATGACTTGAGATGGTGGTATAGATAACGACAAATATCTCATATTGATTTAAACAGAATGATTTTGAAGGAAGAAGAAAGGAGGTTGAAAGATATTGAGGATGATGTTAAAATTGCTAAAGATGGATTTCAATGGATGGATATAGTCAGAGATGAGTATCGATGGATCCAACTAAAAGTTCAATTGGAGACCCTCATTGCTCAACGGAGTACACCACCTATAGCACATTTAAGAGTCGACAATTCTGATCTAGTTCCATCCACACCATCCGATTGTAAAGAAATTCTAAATGTGACCATGTTAGTGTCGGATCGTTGGCGCTAACCATTAATCCCAAAAACTCGAGTTGTTAGAAATACGCAACCAATTCACTTAATGCGTACAGACACAGCGCCCACAGATATCGACCGAACTCAACCCACTTGGATGTTGGATCTATTGTTGAGCCTCTTGCCGTTAGGTCTATTGTGGACCGCAGGCCCATTCAACTTATTGGGCTCGTCCAACTCAACTTGTTAGTCTTTTGGGTCTATTGTCACGGGATAGAAAGTTGGACCTATTTTCAACCCATAAATAAATAGCCAACAATCCACCCCCCAACACCTGCACCGTGTGGGAATTGAACCCGTGCCACTGGTTCTGATACCACTTGTTGAATCGTTGACGCTAACCATTAATCCCAAAGCTCGAGTTGTCAGAAATACGCAACCAATTCACTTAAAGTGTACAGACACAGCGCCCTCGGGTCTCAACCGGACTCAACCCATCTGAACGTTGGGTCTATTGTTGGGCCTTTTGCCGTTAGGTCTATTGTGGATCGTAACCCCACTCAACTTATTGGGCTCACCTAACCCAACTTATTAGTCTCCTAGGCCTATTTTCATGGGGTAGGAAGTTGGACCTATTTTTAACCTATAAATAAATAGCCAACAGTTAAAATTTA
Organism: Tillandsia fasciculata; assembly: GCA_029168755.2. Taxonomy (NCBI): domain Eukaryota; kingdom Viridiplantae; phylum Streptophyta; class Magnoliopsida; order Poales; family Bromeliaceae; genus Tillandsia; species Tillandsia fasciculata. The sequence continues at coordinate 3,895,130 of CM054950.1, forward strand.
AGCATCCACTGTAAAATCATCAAACCAAGGTACATGAGCATGTTGAAGATGTAAAATTACCAATCGAGTTACCCTCATTGCCCCAGCAATATGAGTCCTCATTATCAGAACTTCAGATTGCACCGAAACCATCTTTCATATTGATATCCAACCTTATGAAGTCTCATGAACTTATCGATCGTTCTTCCTACATCAAGCCAGAAACTCAGATGATACAGGTTGTTCGACATGAGTACTAGGCTGCATCACTTTATTCTGTCCACTTTGTTTGTTTCCTATCACCTTGCAAATCCACAACTAATCTCGAGGGCTAAATCCTACGCAGCAGGGTACTAATTGTTTCCTATCACTTTGTTGGTATACATGACACATAGGGTACTAATTGTGGCTTTTGGTGGTATTTTCTAGGTACAGGTGACATCTAGATACATTGATCGAGTCGAGAACTTAGATACTTGGTAAGGTGGGTGCTCCATTCCAAACTCAATAAATTTACATCTTACTCGGTTTCCTCTATGCTCGATCTATTCTATATAGTGGTTGAGTAGTACAACTTATTGTGATTCCATATTTGTATGTGTTTTCACTCTACATGCTCGTTGCCTATTATGTTGTCATCATACTGATTATTACTTTCATGATTGATTCCCCATCTATGGATGTTGTATGACATGTAGAGTAAGTTGTGATCTAGTGGATTATCCACCTGCCAATGATAGGACCCGATAGGTCGGTGTTGATTCCTTGTTGAGTTATGACCATATTGGTCAGTTGATTTATCTCTGTTTGGATGTCTCGAATTCTAGAGCAGGAAGGTTTTCTAATCCTATTCTGTTTTGATTATCCCATTAAGTTAAGTTTAGATTATACCTAATCTTATTAAAATTATTCCTAATCTTAATAAATTCATATTTCTAGTTGTATTAGGATTTAGCCACTATTATGAATATACCTTTATTCTATTGATTTTGTGCGGCGGATGAGGAGTATGGTTGTAATTTTGGGATTAGAGTTTTGTGAGAGGCATATTTTGTACACTACTTTGATTATAATGGAAGTCTTCGCTCCGTCTTCGTCCGTGGACGTAGGCCAGTGGCCGAACCATGTAAATATTGTGTGTTTTATTTTTCTTCTCTCTTTCTCGATTCTCTTTTGGTATTTTCGTGCTTAACAAACTAGATCTTTTCTGTTTTTGTCATAACAATCTCTTATGAGATTTGACCTTGTTGTCGGTGATTACTCCATGAGACTTGACCTAGTTATCGATGCTTGCTTTATGAGATTTGACCTTAGAGGTTAGTTGACTTTTCCTATTCATAATTGAGACCTCAACATGCTACACCTCAGTTCCTTGCATTTATCGTCATCTCCCTTGATACTCGTGTCGTGTAGCATGCTAGTTGACTTGAGATTACTTCTTTGCTCCTCCTATTGCCTACAGGCAAGGATTTAAGTGTCGTGGCGCAGGGTGGCGCTGAAAACTTGTTGCACGGTACAACACAGTATGTGCCGAGCAGTGCCGATGAGTGCCGGTCACAAAAAATATGTGTGCCGACACATAATGGCATGAAATATTTATTTTATTTAGCTACAAAATTTTCTAATTGTTTATTATGTATCTTTATCAAATCTTTTGAACTTTATTGAGAAAATTACTTAGTAAATTAAAGAAAAGAGGGTTTTGAGCTGTGCCATTGGCAGGGGACTGTATCGTGCCGGTATCTTGTTGGCACGATACGACACGGTGGATACGGACCGTACCAATGGATACTTAAATCCTTGCCTACAGGTAGTGATTTGACTGTTGAGTCTAGGTTGTTGGAACCTTGAGCATACACATGTGACTATAGCTTGAAACAACACTGTAATTCTTAGACATAGTTCACAACCCTGAGTTCTTTAGTTGCCAGCCCAGTGGGAGGTGTTGTTCATATAGACAGTTCGTCACCATGAGTACTTCACCCCCAGATTTGATGTACACAGCGCTTAGGCAGAGTTAGTGACTTTAGGTGTGGTTTGTTATGTCTCTCTAGAGTGGAACATGTTTATTGGTCTCCGCAACCTAGTGGACGAGCTTAGGCTGGGTCTTTATGACAGACCATAGGGATTGGGTATGATTTTGGACAATTCATGTATCCAGTTGATGCATAGTACCTCCATTTGAGTTATACACGGAATTTAGATAGTTGTTTGGATTACAATAGCGGCATTTTTCGTTTAGTGATTTGTGATATTTCGTTATGTATCATCTTGCTACTGTAGTTAATGTTCCTATCGCATTTGTATATGACTTTCAGTTATAGTAGTGGTATCCCTTGGTTTGTTGTTCGTGACAGTTATTCTCTTATTATCTTGCTACTGTAGTTGGTTATTTTCATTGCATTTAGTATCCTGATTCATGTTTACAATAGCGGCATTACTTTGTATTTTACATCATGATGCTTTATCTATTTACCTTCATGCTCCTATAGTGGATTGTTCTATATTTGTAATTATTCTTTTATCGTACTCCTTTATTGACCAGTAAGTGCGGCTTGCCTTCATCGGTTGTTGTCCCTACTGGAAAATATATTTATGTTTCCCACCCTACTGTTGTTACCGGTGTTGCTAGTAGTGCGGGTCGGGGCGCGGTGTGAGAACATAGCAGTTAGCGCCTAGCCAGCTACGTGGATCTTGGTTGGTAGTCCCAAATTTACTTTTATTTGTCTTATATTCATCATGTTAAGATTTGTATTTCAATTATGTAGTATTGAGTTTAGCTATCTATTTTTGGGTTTTCCTATTGTGGTGGTTTATGGATTATTGGTTGTGGTTTTGAATTTATTAGTAGTTGTAAGATGATTCCTTCCTTTTCAGGTTGTTTGTGGTTGTATTATCTGTGCGTCTACGCCGTGCATTTAAAGGGAAGACTCTCTTTTCATGGACAGAGAAAACTCTATGCATGTGGCGAGTATGTGCATGTCTCGAGCAACGTTTTTTAAAAAAAAATTATATGATTTTGCACAAACTCTGCTTGCAAAACGAAGGGATTTTGTCATGCCCCGGGCCCACAGCGGAAGCCCTCGGGGAAGCTAACAGACCCGCCACATGTGCAAGGACGCACCTCACACACACGCGAAGCGTTCAAAACAAGCCTGCAAGAGAACTAAATATCTACGGCTAAACATGTATCAAAGTATAAGCTAAACTATCAGCTATCACTGTACAAGAAATCATACAAGAACATCTCACAAAACATAAATACAAATAAAAGGCCCTACCCTCGCCAGTCCCAAAGTTCAGTGTATCTACCCAAAACGATAAAGATGGTGGTCCTCCTCTAGACACAAAATATAGGTAAGAAACGCTATCTACTACACCATCCCCTTACCTCAGTCCGGAACTGGCTCAGAAGGCCCTAAAAAGTAGACTACAAAAGAGCGTGAGAACTACAAAACAGTAGTTCCCAGTGGGTACAGTCGGCGATAACCACGATCTACCCACTAGGTCTACCAGAGACAAGATAGAGAAAAGCAACAAAAGCATGTAACCGAACATAATAAAGTAAAACCTACACAGTACTATACTATCATGCCTCTATACCAAAACCCAAAACATCACTAACCCTATCCCGCAATCACCTCGAGAACCCTAAAAAAAAAAAAGGTCTAACAGAACCAGACTCAAACACCAAGAACGACACCAACCGACTCAAAGGTACATAGAACTTAATCATGAACTGACCGACTCAACAGTTCAGTCAAGCTTGCACCGCCTACTACCCAGACTGCACGGCTGCCGGTGCACCCGGCAACAAATAGGCTCCTGTCATCTCTCCCTACTGTCCGGACTACACAACTACTCGTGCACCCGTAAACAGTAGACGCCAGCCTACCTCGCTCTACCGTCCGGGCCACACAACCGCAGGTGCGTCTGTCGACCGATAGCCTCCCATCATCTCTTTTTCTTTCTCCAATAAAACTTGATGCGGCATGTCGGCTATGATCAAAATGATAATCTATCATATCACCAACATCTTAAAGACAAAACTCCAAAACATAACTCATAAACCTCCGAAGCTAGAAGTACCAAGCAGCTCGATCTCAATGCCCTAGACACACACACACACTGGTCCACGACCCACTAACAGTCCACTAAACATTAAGGCTAAGATGGGGTACCCCTATATTCAGATGACGTAGAATATATATCATTACCTCAACACCACCCATCTCTAACTAACCAACCATACAAAAATAGAAATGCAAATCGGGTCACCTCCCACTAAAATATCCCACTAACACACTAATCCCACGGGTAAAAATGTGGATCCCCTAATAATAAGAATTAAATCCCAATCATACTATAAATAATACCTACCCCGGGATTTGAACTATCAAACCAACCACAATAAAATATTATATTTCTACCCTCAACCTGCCTAGCCAAATATCACATATATCTCCTAAGAATAAAACTTGAAACATTCATCCACAATCCAACTGTCCCAAAATGCCCCATAGGCCCCCTAGCAATAAAATATTAATATTCTTAGAAAATATCACCTAAATATTCGCAGGCATTCTTCTACTACTATCAATCAAGCTACAAGCAAGCAAATAAACCTACAAGCTACCTAGCAGACATAAAAGGTAGTACATCATTTTCAGCGATACGGAACCCACCTGGATCGTTAATCCTGGAAGAAAGCAGAAGGCGGGACGACGATGTGCTCCGCGGCAACCTTCAAAGCCCGTACAGCACCAACCCAACAGTTCGAGAGTCAAAAACTCCTCCGTATGAATCCAAAAATCCTGATCCTAAAATCAAGCCCAAAAATAATATCTAAATTCTAAATCCACCAAGAAATCCTTCAACCTAAAATCTACTGTGAAAATCTCACCTAAAAAATCTAAACAAATAATAAAAAAATAAAAAACCAACCTCAAAGTCAGCGCACCCGAAAATCACACATGCGCGCCCTCGCTCTACTCCATTGATCGCCTCGCGCGCTGACCGTTTCTCCTCTCGATCTCTCTTACGCTCTCTCTCTCTCACTCTCCCTCTCTTGCTCTCTATCGTAGCACCAAGAGGAAGAAGAAGGAGGAGGAGAACGCCCTTTAGCTGTCACCCAATAAAGGCATAATTGCCAATAAGTCCCCGAAAAATCGCGTAATTAATTATAGCCCAAATCTAATCTGACAATTCCAATTGGAGCCCTTCTGAATATCCAATTAAGCTCAAATTTGACGGACATACTCCAATAAAGTCAAAGAGTAGTAATTTATCTTAAGTTTCCAATTTTGAGCCCCTTCTAATCACCGAAAGTCATGCTAACTAAAATCATTAATAGATTGCTGTTAGGCTTCGTTTTCACTATTCGGGTATCTAAAAAAATAGGAAACTTCTAATATGGCCTCAAAAAAATAGTATAGACAACCTCACAAAATTTCATAATTTTTTGGCTCTGTGAATTTTCAGCTATAATATAAGCCCTGTTCTTGCTAGAAAATTACAAATCTCCCATTTTCATTCCAATTTCACCACAAGTCAATCCGGAATTATCTTTAACTTTTCTAAATCCAATAAAAGTCCAATAAAAATAATATCTCATACTTTTCTAAGTCCAATAAAAAAAATATTTCACACTATTTTTATTTACACTAGCACCGCTCTGCCTACTGGGCCTAGCTACCCCGCAACTTACCACTTCAAAGCCTGAAGGTTGGTTAACTTTTAAGGTAAACAAAAAATCACACATAGCTGAAGGATAAGAACACAAAGTGTGCCACTAAAAACGTTCTATCATGGCTTGAAATAATCGTCTAGGCAATGGTATCAACAATTTCATCGAGCAATTATTTCAATAGGCTTTTTGATGAATGAAGAAAACCATTAAATGAATGTCAAAAGAAAAGAAAAAAGTTTTCGTATCCTTTCACTATATATATATATATGGACGATATCTTGTTAGCTAGAAATGACATAGAGTTGATTGTCACCACACAAAGGTGGTTGTCCTCTACATTTGAGATGAAGGATATAGGACAAATGGATTATGTATCGGGAGTCAAGATCCATAGGAATCAATGTCACGCCGTGGTGTCGAAACTGAGACCCGGGCTCGCCAACAGATTTGCCACCTATACGAGAAGTCCCGCATAGGCGAAGCGTCCAACCTGAAAAAGGTAACAACTACCAACTATACAGATATCAGAGCTGAAAATAACTGCTGTAATAGAAATCTGAAATCACTGTACAATTGAAATAAAGGTATAATATCCATCTCCCAAAATAATAATACAACAATCTGGTCCACCGAAATAAAGTACAAGTAAAATTCACATATACATCATCTATGAATCCAAAAAGGAGATAAACTAAAATCATAAATACAATAGTGTACAGTAAAACCCACAATCCGGGTTGGTACATCTATCTCACCAAAAAGACAACACTGGTAGGGATCTATCACGCGACTCTCTCACCACGATCCGTCAAGCCAACCAAAGCAGGGACGGAAAGGAAAGCCTCTGCAACATTGTCATCAACAGAGGGTGTGAGAACTACACCAACACGTAGTTCTCAGTGGGTACCGTCTCCAAGAACAACGATCTACCCACTAAGTCTACTAGAGGCATAAAATAACAGAAAATACTATAAACAAGAATAGATCAACTGGAAAGAAATCTGTAGCTATCATGCCTCTATCTACGATGCTCAAGGTGAAACAGATGATAATATGCATCGACTCTAACCTAGTATATTCAATCAACCCAATCACACTGACTGCCACATAGGGTCCAATAAAATCTGCGCCCACCTACTGCCATTACATCCACGAAGGACTGGACTTACGTAGGGCGTCTATAACTGCCCAAAAAGGGTTCAGTCAACGAGGTCAGCATCGACAAGTCGTGATAGCAAAGTAACAGGCCTAGTTCCGTTGTCTAGAAAAACTCACAGCAAGAAAGGGGTTCAAAGATGCTCTGAAAAACCCAATATAAACCCAAAACCAAGAGGAACGGTAAATACAAAAATCGAAGATCTACCTCTTGCGGAAACGATGCCGTAGAAATCGGCTAAAAACTCCCTCGGGTCAGCCCAGGGGAGCCCACGGACGAAGTGTCGACGGGAAGGATCGGTATCGATGGCACGTCGAAGCTCGCGATGTCGATGAGGAAGCTGAGGAAACGACTTCCAAAAAAATCTCCGGGATCCCAAACGTCGAAGAAGAGGCGTAGAAGATGGTCCCTGCCGAAAATGATCCCAAGAAGAAGTCCCAAAAAGGCCCAAAAGGCTACACAAGGGGGTCTATTTATAGGCAAAACCAGAAAAAACCCAAAATCGGGTTTAGGGGACGATTTCGGGCGCCCGAAACTTTCGAGCGATGAACAGGACACAGCAACGGCCGCGCCCGGATTCACCCGAGCGCGCCGCGTGTCCTACCCCACGCCACAGCAAGGCGCGGCCAACCGGGCTGCGCCATGCGGCCCACCCGCACGCGGGGGTGGTTGGCGCCCGCCACTCAGGCGGCGCCACGTGGCAGCACCATGCCGCGCCCGCCTGCCCCGCACTTGCCTGCCTGCCACGCACCTGCCTGCGCCTCTTTCGTGGACCGCACCCGGTGCGCCAACCAATAGGGAGCTGCCACGTGCCCTCCTGTGCACCCGAATACACTGCAAACATACGGGTGTCCATTTTCGGGTGTCCGAACTCAGAAAAATGCATCCAAATAGTCAATTTTGATTGTTTTTCCTCGCTGAATCCAAATACGGCCTCCGTTTTGCACGAAACCACTTCCGTTTTTCCGGCGAGGGCATTCAAAAGGCAAACTCGATCCATTTTTCGGGCGGGGTCCATTCCTCGAGTCCGATTCGCGCACAAATACCTCTAACACACAACATAGGCCTCCAGAAGCCGCTAATTAAACTGTAATTCTTCTGCGGAGATCCAGGTCATCACAATCGATCTTGGAGATTCTTAGGCTCGTCTCAAGAGACTTACATCAAAAGAATTTTGGAGCGATTTTGAATGCATAATTCGAAACCTATTGACACTCCAATGGAAAAGGGTCATTATCTTAGCCTTGAACAATGCCCCAAAATAGAATAAAAGAGAAAACAGATGGAAAAGGTCCCATATGCAAGTGTGATTGGTAGCCTAATGTATGCGATGATGTATATTTTGTTGTTGGCATGGTTAGTCTATATCAGAGTAATCCTAATACGGCACATTGGCAGGGAGTCAAGAGGATTTTTAGATATCTATGAGGTACCACGAACCTTGCTCTATGCTATCATGGCGGAGAACTTAGATTGACAGGATACACCAACGTAGATGGATTTGCAGATAGAGATGAGCGTAAATCCACTTTGGAATATACGTTTCTACTTGGAGGTGCTGCTATTTCATAGTGTAGTAAGGAAAAACCTTGTGTCTTATTGTCGACTATGGAGTCGAAGTATATTGCATGTATAGTAGCAATACAAGAGGTTGTTTGGCTAAAGATATTTATAATAAATTTGAATGTAACAACGCATGTGTAATGACCTGAATTTCTGCAAATGGCGGAATTCTGGCGAAGACTAGCTTGGTGGACTATTCATGAGGTCATGGTAAAGTTTCAAAGTAGTTGAAGTGTTTTCGGTGCGGTTTCGACGCGAAAACGGAATAAAAGAATATTGAACTTTGACCAATTGAGCAAGAAACGATTAAGAGACGACTGTGAGCCAGTCCAAGTTGGGTTCCGAGGGTTTCAAAACAACTAGAAGGAAGTTGGTATTCCAAGGGGAAAAATTGAAAATTTTCTGACGAAGCAAATCGGAGTTGAGAGGGGTTTAGGGTCTGGACCTTGAGGAAAGGACCGGATCTTGGCCATGGAAGACTGGACCTTGAGGGAAGAGTTTGGACCTTCCCTACGAACCCTGAAGGGTGGCGTTCGGGGACTGGACCATGATCCCACGGTCCGGCCGTCAGCGGGGTCCTTGGACAGGCGTTCGGCTGTTTGCGAGTGGGAAGCCTAGTGAAAGAGGCAAAAATGTAATTGTTGGGGTGGAGGTTCTTTTTAAAAAGGGATTCTCTCATCTTTTCCTTTCTCTGTGAACCCCCCACACACACGTACACACGCAGAGAGGGAGGAAGAAGGTGGAGCCCTCTCCCTCTTCCTCTGTTGTCCCCCTCTCTCTCTATCAAATGTCGACGCCTTGGTGGAGCGCTTCGGATCGAGCTGTTGGCGTGCGTGGGAGCTCAACGAGCTTCGCGGCCATAGCATGGGTTTCGAGTTTTGGGTTTCGACTTCTGATTTCATTAAATCCTTTAAAATTGATATCCTAGCATTTCCTAGATGATTCTACACTAGTTGGATCATAGATTCTCCATAAATTTTAGAGTAATTTTAGGAAAAAAGAAACCTAGGGCACATTTAGGGTTTTCGAGAGTTTTGGAATTTTTGATCTAAATTGATCGAATAATTCTCTAATTGAAGGTTAGAGAGGAGCCCCACACAATGTTGATTTTAAAAGCGACGAGCGTTAGCCAACAATTTTGCAAAACAGGCCAAAGCAAGGTGGAAATGGTTGTGTGGGCTCCAAGGTGAGCCATTTGCCGCGGGGGTCTACTTGCAAGTGTCTACGAGCAATCCGAGGTGTTTTCAGGTGGGTTGTACTCTGCTGAAGCGGTTAGATCGCCTCTCATGTCTAAAGAGAAAAGTCGATAAATGTAATGTTATTTTACTGAAGCATATAATGGTAAGGTGATTGGTAAAATTAGTCATAGTTGTATGCTTCTTGGGTAATTAATTACCATTGGATAACAACCCTAGGCGAGAGGAAATATTTAGGTATCTATATATATGTATGCCTAGGTGCGGTCATGGAACATAGGTTGGAAAACAAGCGAACCTAGAGTCGTGAGAACCTAGGTAGGAAAAGATATTGAATCTAGTGTCATAGGACATAGGTGGAAAAACATAATGGTAGGATAACCACTTGGATCCGTGTGACAATGAAACCGAGAGAGGTTGACAAATAGGGTTAAACATAGAAACCCTGTGATATGATCAAGGTGAGTTGAGCTTTAAAGTAAATGTGGCTCGACAACATGATTGTGAACCTAGTATCATCTGACATAGATTGAGCACCTCGGGTATGTCGATTGAGTCGATTGGTGACATGGGTGTCAATTGGTACTAGGTATCTCTTTGAGCATTGTGCATATGATCAAAGCTTGCATGGGGCAAATGAGCTTTTTTAGCATTCACTCGTGGGGGTCGCTCCTCAAGGATAGGGTCCTCCAGAGGTACGCCACGTGAGTACGCTCGCTCTTGCTATATATAGAGTGCCAATTGGGTGATAAATGTGATGCACGACCCCAGGTGATGGATGCATAGCACGACCCCGTGGGGTGATCGATGCTAGACACGACCCATGAGGAGCGGCACAGGCTGAGACTATACCTTGTGTGAGTCCCCTGGTTGATTGCGTATATGGTTGCATTTGGAAAACCTGAACCAAATTGATGCATAGTCTAAACTTGAGATTTGGCCCTTTTTATCTTGTGTAGTGGGTGGGTCTATTGGTTATGCGTATTATGGATTCATATGCTAGAGTATTGATAGATTTCATTATTGCATCTGCAATTGGCATAGCATATGATCATGGTACATATAGTATAGATTTGTATTCCAGCAAATTATTGTTTACTATATGTTATTGTTGCCTCCTTTGGACCAGGTGGGTCGAGCTTCTCACTTGGGTAGTCATACCCACTAGAAACTATTTTTATAATTCTCACCCCCATATTTTACAGGTCCTTTCGTGAGCCGCGCGATAGCGCGAGGTAAGGGCGTAGCTCAGTAGATAGCGCCATACTAGGCTGAGATCCAGATAGAAGTATTGTCCGTCAGCATGTAACTAAGGGTAAAAAAAAAAGAAAAAGAAATTGTAATAACATTTTGAATTGTAAAAGGAAAAAAGAAACGAAAAATGTAAATGTGTTGTCTGTTTGAGACGAATGATTGTAATAGCTAGTTGTTTATGTTTTTTGTACTTTCCTTTCGCAATTCTTGTATGAATTCAATTTCAGGTAGAAACATCTCGAATTGTACTGATTGTGATGCCTTAGACGGACAAGAAAAACTCTTCCTGTTCGGCGGGTCTGTGCGCGTGCCCGAACTGACCGAATGAGCGGTGGCGGGGCATGACAACATGCAGATGGTTTTGTTGTTATCTATTCTGACAATAAGGCAGCAATAGCTTATGCAAAGGTTCCAAAGTATCATAGAAGATCTAAGCATATTGAGACCATATATCATTTCATTAGAGATATAGTCGCACAGGATCATGTTGTAAATATATTTTCGTCAACTAGTGATATGATTACATATCCTTTTACCAAACCCCTTGTTAGAGATGCCTTTCATAGGCATGTTAGGAGATTGGGTTTGTGCAAGATTTGACCCCTCATATAACTTGTACTGACCTTTTGCTTATAAATATATTTTGTTTTCGTTCGTGCATACTTTTAAAATTTTAAATTAGTGCACAATATCCTTAATTTATGAGAATGAATGTCACAAGGCCGTGATCAGCCCTCTCACACGGGTGATCGCTGTCGCTAGGAGAGCGAGTAGGATGAGACAAATAAGATCACATAAATGTAGTTAGTAAACCAGGTGATCCACTTCGCGCTAAATGAGCAAGCATGTGTTTCAATCATGAATATCGCCTTAGAAGAGCTAAGATGAAACTTTATAAAGTCGAAAGTAGAGATGATTCATGACTCTACTTGGCCTGCATGAAGCCGAACGTAAAGAAGGCACCATGTGGGTGACTGTCTTGAGATTTGTTGTCTTGAGTAGCAACAGAACCGACATTCGTATGGTGTTTTGAGCGTGACATGCCCTTAGAAATAGCCCCACCATAGCATACGCTCATACTGTATGTGTAAGATCGATTACTATCTTAGATTGTGAAATTGATCCCTACTTCGTCGCTGTATAAGCCTTGCGTACCGTTTAGGACTTCCATGTCAGAAGTGGATATTCAGTGATGCTACTTTAGCATGATATCCAAGGGCCATGATTCATTCGGTCCAACAGAACATGTCTAGGAAAGCAGTCAAGTTGAAATCGATTGGCATAAGACATCCAAGGAAAAATCATTTGACAACACACCTATCATTTGTGACTCATAGCCCGAACGATTATATTGAAATTTGTTGCTAATATAACCATGAGTACAAATTCATTGATGAGAGATCTAATTTGCTCGATGATAGAGATCAAAGATGCTATGATCTAGAGTAGTCCAGTGATTTTGGGTACAGCCGAGGTGTGGAAAAGTAGTGTTATGTTAATTGGATGGTGACTTAATATAGCACTCCTCACCTTTGTTTTTTCTCGTTATTGATCGCATCAACCATTTTCCGTATGAATAGTAGAATAAGATGAGAGTATATATTTGGGATGTGAAAATATGAATGAATACCAAGCGTGTACGAGTGGGAGATGTTAGGATTCGTACACATTGGGACGTATCTAAAATATTCCTAGTCCATATAGGATAAAAATAAATCCTAAAGATAAATCATACTCTGTTTAAAATCCTTATCTTTGTGGGATTTAGTTAGAATCAGATTAGAATTAATATCTCCCCTATAGCCTATTAATATATGAGGAATTGGCCACAAATAATATATAAGAAAAAAAAATTAGAATAATCTCTCCACAAAAATTCTCTCTTGGGTTTACTCTAGGGCACCATTGGAAACCCTAGGAATTTGGGTGGTGTGTTGCGATCGACTCTGGTAGCCAATTTGTGACGAGAAAGAACAACTCTGCAGAAGAAAAATATGCCAAAGATCAAGACAGCATTTAGGCAGATCAAGAAGTTCATAAAACAAGACGAGATCAGATCCTAGTAATTGCAACATTAATTCCGCAGAGAAAAGGTATGCAAAATCTATGCGATTTTTCATTATGAATTGGTTAGTAATATCCAACAGATTAGTTGAGCATATATTTTAGTTAGTTTATGAAGGTTTTTTAGCTATCCTCTTATTTGATTTTATCCACGTTTATTTTTAGATTTTTATTATTTAGTTAATCTCTAGATAAGGTTGTTTTAATTAGTTATTTAGAATAAGATTAAATCCTAAGTTGGTTATGTATAGGTAAGGTTAAGAATTATTATAAATAAAACATAAGAATTTTTTTGTATTATGATGATGAATATGAATTTATAAATCTATAATGAAGACAAATGCTTTAGCAATGATGTCTTTTTTTTTTCTTCGCGAATGCGTCGTCCTATAGTGAGTCCAGTCTCGAAGCGAGTTCAATTCAGGAGTGAATCCTGATTATCTTTTTTAATTTTTTTCATTACTATTTTTCTATTTTTCTAAATTTTCTATTTTTCTTTAATTTTCATAATTTCATTTTTTTCATTACGAAAATTTCTAAAAATCAAAAAAAAATATTCAACAAAATACATTTCAAAATTTTTCATAATTCTAGAAACCTATCAAAATTATAAATCATAATTTAGAGCCCTCTAAAACGTAGGACGCTATATTTCGTCCTATATCAGGTGCCCACAGCTTCTCCACCACTGCACACCCCCCCTCCCCCCTCCCCCCCTCCTCGGTTGTGCTTCGCGGCCATCATCACGTCGTGGCCCAGTCCCTCTCGCACAGGTTTCATTGTTGCGACAACAGAGTATAGGACCCTTGCCTGGCACCCCCCTCTCCAAGGAGCCCTCGCTCCGTCACCGCTGCACTATGTCCTACCCAAGGAATAAAGTGCCGTGGCACGGGGGCGTGCCGTTGTCCACCTGGCACGGTACGGTACCGGCACGCTTCCGTGCCGACACGTGGCACGCTTGCGTGCCGACACGTGGCACGCTTGCGTGCCGATGGATACGCATGACCTCTCAGTGGCACGTTCTGACACGTTTTTTTTACAGTTTTTTTGTTCCTAATAAACTTTTATAATGTTATTTTGAAAAATTTAGTCAAATAATTATGAATATTGATAATATATAACTTACTATACTAATCAATTAATATAGTGGTAAGTTTTTTTAAATGTAAAAAAAAATTATACCTCATAGAGAATAGAAATTAAAATATAATAATAAAATTTACTAGTAAAATTTATTTAAGAAAGAAAAAGAACAACATACTGAAAAAAAACAACATGAGCAATAAATTAAAAGACAAATAAATTAAACAAATTTAAATATCAATTGATTTAATTTAACTTTTAATTTTATTTGTATTTTTAATTTTTTAAATTAAAAAACAAAATCTTTAAAGTAAAAATTATTTTTATTGCAAATCTTATATAAAATACTAGATCTATCCAAAATAATTAAAAATTTAATTATATAATAATTAAATCAAGTATATCTATTTCAACTTTTTATAAACAACAGATAAAAAATTATCTAATTATATATATATATTTTTTAAAAAATTTTACAAATTAAAAATATTCAAATAAAAAAAAACTACGTGGAGATACAAAGGCCAATCCCCAAAAAAAAAAAATCACAAAAAAAAAAAAAATCGAATAAAGAACATAAGGACCTATAAAAAAAAATCTACCAAAAAAAAAAAAAGAAAAAGATGAGAGATACAAAACCCACCAAATAAATAAATAAATAAATCTTCAAAAAAAAAAAAAAAAAAAAAACAATCAAAACTACTTTGAGTGAGTGAAAGAGAGAGAGAGGAGCAGCATAAAAAAAAAAAAAAAAAAAAAAAAAAAAAAAAAAAAAAAAAAAAAGAAGAAGACACCGGCACGGGCGGAACGTGCCGCCCGTGCCGCGCGATGCGCACGAGGGTATCGCTCTGTCTCGCGCGATACCCTCGTGGGTATCGCGGCACGGGGGGTGCTGTGGCACCCCCCCTGTACCGTGCCCCTATATTGGGGCACGGTACGTGCCGCCCGTGCCGCAGCGGCACGGGCGGCACTTGAAACCCTGGTCCTACCCTACCCCTACGCTCCTTTGTCGTGCCCCACCTTTGTCACTCCCTCGTCACCATGCAACACAAAAAGAAAGTGCTCAGTTGTTGCCCAAGCGCCACCTTTGTGCTTCCTTACCACGTACCATCCCCGCCGCTCCCTCGCCGCCATACAAGCAAAAATAAAAAACAAAACTTCATTGCTTCCCAAGCAAACCCCCCCCCCCCCCCCCCCCCCCCCCCCCCAAAAGGTGCCCTCGCTCCATCGCCGCTGCACTATGCCCCACCTCTACCGCTCCCTCGCCAACTCCCTCGCCACCGCACAACCCAAAAAAAAATAATAAAAAGCGTGATTGTTGCCCGAGCCCAACCTTTGCGCCCCATCCCCTATGCTCCCTCGCCGTCGTGCAACCCAAAGAGAAAAAAAACAACACTGCTGCCCAAGCACGCCCACCCCCAACACCCGGTGCCACTCCCTCACCACGGCGCAACCCCATAAAAAAAAAAAAAGCTTCGATGCTGCCCGAACACCACCCCTTCCCCTCCGCCCAACCCCCCTCTCCGCTTGCGCCATGCTTCACCCCACCAAGTGCAACTTCCTCGCGCTACCCAAACCCAACCCTCCCACCTCCCCCACAAACAACATTCCGCTGTGCAACTCCCTCGCGCTACCCAAACCCAACCCTCCCACCTCCCCCCCAAACAACATTCCGCTATTTTCCATACAATAGAAGCTTTGGGCCACTAGCTTCTATGGTAATACTACTCAACGCAATGTTTACTCTACACCAAAACGTACGACAATTTTCCAAATAGGAAAAAATTGAAAAAAACATGTTCTGGCCAAACAAAACTCGGGCCAAACAACTACTACCTCCTCTTTTTGTTCCTTTTAATTGAACTGTCCATTTATTATCTTATTTTCTTACTGCTCAATGCAGTGTTTAATCTACACCAAAACATACCACAATATTCCAAACAGGAAAAAATAGAAAAAAAAACACATTTTGGCCCAACAAAAGCTGAGCCAAACAACTACTACATCCATTTTTTGCCCCCTTTAATTGAACTGTTCATTTATTTTCTTGTTTTCTTAAGGTAAAAATGTATGAAGACAATCATTCATTTATCAACCAATTAAATGAGTTTCAACCAGTTGTAATGCCCTTACATCATTAATGTATACATCATCTGTGAAACCCTTGCCCTATGTGAAGCTGAATGGCATCATTAAGTACTATAACCAAGTCATATATGAAAGTTAAGAGTAGTTAAACAGAAATCTTATATATTACGCTTTTCAATTAATAAATAATGTTCTATGTACTACAGAGCTTAAAGAATAAGATTTTTTCTATGTGATCAACAAAAAAAAGTTGTTCTAACTCGAAGAGGTAGGATTTTTTAAATTTTTTTAGGACCCATCAGGATAAAATAATGTTCCATTCATCATCCAATAAAAGCTGATGGAACAATAGGAGACAAAAGCCTAACGTAAATGAAAAGAACCTAACGTAACTGAAAAGGATGAAAGGCAGAGTGATGTAGGACGGAATATAGGATCTTACGTTTTAGAAGGTTCCAAAATATGATTTATAATTTTGAAAGCTTTTTCAAAATTTTGAAATATTTTGAAATAATTTTTTTGAATATTTTTTATTTTTTAGAATTTTTGTAAAAAAGAAATTAGGAAAATTAAATAAAAATAGAAAAATTCAGAAAATAGAAAAAGAAAAAATTAAAAATGATAATTATGACTCACTCCTAAACCAAATTCGCTTCGGACTAGACTCAGTTCAGGGCAACGCATTCGCGAAGGAAAAAAGACTGATCATGCACCAAAGCTCTGAATAATCTTTTATCAAGGATTTAAGTATCCATCGGCACGGTTTGTATCTACCGTGTCGTATCGTGCCAACAAGATACCGTCACGATACAGCCCCCGTGCCAATGGCATAGCTGAAAACCCTCTTTTCTTTAAATTACAAAGTAATTTTCTTAAGAAAGTTCAAAAGATTTGATAAAGATACATAATTAGTAATTAAAAAAAATTTGTTGCTAAAGAAAATAAATATTTCATGCCATTATATGTCGGCGCACATGCATTTTTTGTGACCGGCACTCATCGGCACCGCTTGGCACGCTCCGTGCCGTACCGTTCCAGCAAGTTTTTTGCACGACCCCGTGCCACGACACTTAAATCCTTGTATTTTATTAATTTATTAATATCATCCCCTCATATAATGAAACTCTACATCTTATTTATACAATCATTAGTCTCAGATACACATGGTCAACTTCGGATTTGATCTTATCTTAAAAAACTAATTAAAATAGCCTTATCTAGATATTAACTAAACAATAGAAATCTAAAAAAATATATAGATAAAACCAAGTAAGATGACAGCTAAAAATCCTCATTTAACTAACTAAAAGATATGCTCAACTAATCTAATCTAATTTAAAAAATGATGAACTAAATTGATTTAATCTGATCAACATAGGTTCAAGCCTATTCTACATCATTTGCTTCCACTGCGCAAGATCTCGTCCTCGAGATTAGTTGGATTTGTAAGGTAATAAGAAAAAACCAAGTGTGCAGAATAAAGTAATTTAGCCCAATTCCTACATGTCGAACAACCTGCATCCCAATTCTTGCATGGTGAACAACATGTATCATTTGAGTCCCCGGCTTGGTATTAACGTAGGAAGAATGACTGATAAGTTCATGAGACTTCATAAAGTGTGGTATCCATGAGAAAGGTGGCTTAGGTGCAATCTGAAGCTTTGGTATGGAGGACTCATATTGCTTAGGCAACAAAAGTAACTCGATTGATAATCTTACATTTTCAACACGCTCATCTACTCGGCTTCATGATTTAATTGTGGATGCTCAAATTTTAACTCGGTTACATCTAGAATTTATTTGCAATCGGATGGTGTGAATAGAACCGGATCAGAATTATCGACTCACTATACCATAGGTGGCGAACTCTGTTGAACAATCAGGGTCTCTAGTTGAACTTTTAGTTAGATCCATCAATACTCATGTCTGATCTTATTCATCAATTGAAAATCATCTCCAGCAATTTTAACATCATCTTCAGCAATTTTAACATCATCTTCAATATCTTTCAATGTGATGATCCGGACTCCCGCAGGAACTGTACAACACTAAACAGTGACTGCGGGGAGCTTGTACAGTGCATCGGAGCTTGTAGAATTGAAATTAAATATTTAAAATAGACTTGGCGCGAAAATCGGAGCAAATGGAATTTTCCGGGAGCTTTCGGCAAAATTTCGGATGAGAATTTGGCAAAACGGACATCGAAATCGGACTCAGCGCGCGAAAACGATCGAAACGGTATATTTACTTATTTTTTTTTTGGCACGTGGTTACTGTTCATGCCGGAACAGTAACTCCGGCCGCCGGAATTACTGTTCCGGCGACCGGCGAGCGGCGGAGGGCGGCGGCGCACGGCGGCGGGCAGCGGCGCAGCGGCGGGGCAGCGGCGGAGCGCGGAGGAGCGCGGCGCGGGCAGGCGCGGGCAGGAGGCTCGGGTGCGCGGTCCATGGGCCTGGCGTGCACCGGGAGCACCGAACACCCCCCTTGCCACGTGTCGCTTCCCCATTGGATGGCCGGCTTCTAGAAGCACGTGGGAAGGTGACACGTGGCAGCACCCCGTTGGCTGACAGGATCCGGAAGACCCGGAGCGCGACCGGCCATGTGCACCACGTGGGACACGTGGCGAAATCTGAGTGGGCTTGCACCGGGCTGTTCCCTGTTATGTGGACACGTGGCGCGTTATGGATGGTCAGTTTGGCTGTTTCCTGTTCTGTCTGATCCCGTGTGGGAATATTCCCTTTGGCCCATTATAAATAGGGAGCCCCACCCCCTCACATTCTCACCTCGGGTTGCGCGCCAAAGAGAGAGAATCAGAGAAAGTGTCCTATACAAAAGTTTTTCCTCTCTCTCTCCTCTCTCTCTCTCTCTCTAAAATCTCAGAATTTTAGGAGTTACAGATAGTGAGTTATCTGCGACGCGGCGCACTGCGACGATTTTCTTTTTAGGCCCATTTCCCGTCGCAGTTCCGTCGAAAATTCACTGCGGGCTAACCAGGTGGAATTTTTGGACGATTTTTGCGGCAGCGCGACCGTAAGAGGTAGGGCTTCGATTTCCGTGTTGATCATTTTGCTCCGTTTTGTACTTTTGGCACGATTCCCAAGTCCTCTTTGACCCCCCTTTTTGCTGTGGTAATTTTTGGACAGCACCGACTTCTCCGATTTTTATCTTGGCGTAGGAGCATCAGATCGAGGCGTTCAAAGAGTCGATTTTGATATACTCTTCGCGAGGAATGTAACCGTGATTTTTCTGGGATTTTAGGAGCTCATTTTAGAGGTGAAAAATCCTCTTTTCCCGTGCTGTCTGAAAAACAGCAAATAATGTACTTTTTGGGATTTGTATTTATACCGGGAGCATTGATTTGCAGGATTTGAGGACTGTGGACAACCAGGAGACTACCTGGGGTGTTGTTTGAGCTGTTCAAGGTGGGCGGTTGTTGCTTACCTCATTTTTGACAAGCTCACTGGGATTACTAGAAATCCCCTAAAATATGACAATTAATGAGAACCATTGGGACAACTAACAGGACTACTAACAGGACTACTAACAGGACTACTAACAGGACAACTAACAGGACAATTAATGAGAACCATTGGGACAAATTAATATGACAAATGACAAGGACCGCTGGGACAAACTCCCCTAAAATTTAATATAACCCCACAAATGATATGATGACTTATATTGGGACACTGTGATTGAGACAAAGGCTATGATCTCGCATGCAAATGACTTTTATTCAGTAAATCAATTGTTTTAAACCTTTGACACTATTTTACAACTTTTAAAAATAAAGACAGTTGCATGCATGCCCGGACATCAGGTAAGGCCACTATTCATTGCTACACTATCATATTGGGATTTGAACATGTTTCATTGTTGTCCTTTGCATTCATATGTTGTTGCTCAAGTGTGAGCAGGGGTTTGGGATAGTGTAGCCAAGGTTGTGCTAGATTGTGGACTTGTGGGGTATTGCGGTGACCGCGGACAGTAGGCGGTTGACCAGATGTTTATCCTTGCATCAGATTGGGGTTGAGTTTGGTTTATTTATTGCATCAGTTGGGGATTGGGTTTCTATAGTGGATGGAGTTTCCCACTTTGATCATGGTTATGATCCAGTCCTGCTATATTGAGACATGTGCTACAGAGATACTTGTGATACTGATGACAGAGATATTTTACTCGTGTGGGTCGCTCCCCTCGAGTGCCACTCCGGAGGTAGGCTTTCTTTTCGGACCCAGCCTTGTGTGCCGGTCTGATACCTGGTTTGGGATGCGAGCCGTGCGGGCCGATCCCGCGGTTTCGAGCCTTGTGTGCAGATTCCGCTGAGCAGGCAGCACCAGTTGCTACTGGTATTCCAGATTGGGTTTATTTGGACAGATACTATTTCTGATGCATGCATACAGTTTTGACAGCATAATAGTGGTAGTTTTCCTGTTTCAGCATCTTTGTATTTTACCACTTCCCCTTTTCCCTTTTGCCTCTAGTAGTCCTAGTGGGTGCGTCAGAGTTGAGGTTTTTACCCACTAGGGGAGGCTGCTGGTTTATCTGGTAGTTCTCACCCCCCATTGTTATTTTCTGTTTCTTTCTTCTCCTTTATTTTTGCAGAGTCATCTGCGGGAGCTGCTAGGCCATCGGCAGCTGATCGAGGTAAGGGGATCGCTGAATAGATAGATCTCCTGGGAGACTGAGAGCTGTAGATAGACGTTGTACCCCTCACTCAGACTGTGGTGTTCTCCTTTTATTTTGAGTCTGGCTTTCGCCAGCTGGTTGTATTATTTTGGTGAGCTGGGAGATTATTGTACATATTACAGCTTTACTTATAATTCCAGTCTGAGATACTATGTGGTTCTTCTATTTCAGCTCTGTATTATGCTCTTTTATTGTACATTTAATATCTGAGCAGGTTACCAGCGCTTCGTGTACGCGGGAAGTTCCGTGTGCACGGCGGATCTGTAGACGGACCCGGGGACTGGGTGGCACCCCGGGGCGTGACAGATTAAGTTGGTATCAGAGCTTAGGGATAGGTCAGTTGGGACTTAGGAAACCCTAGGCTTTTGGCAGACCCTAGGATAATAGGGCATGAGAGACGTGGCATTTTGCGAAAGTCGTTGTTTTAGTTGTTTAACTCTTCCAGTGAGAGAAGAAGGATCGACATACCCAATTTCTGGTGAACAGTTATGTTGGCTGCAGACAACATAAAGTCACAGAAATAGGGGAATGTCTTTGACTTTCGCTAGATTGGGTCGTGTGGGGTTATGTTACTGAGTATGATTTCTTGTGGTAGGATGCCTCCGCGACGTAGGATGTTGACGCGTTCTCAGCCTGATTCCCCTGAACCCGATCAGGAGGAGTCCGGGCAGGGCCAGCAGAGTGAGGTGCAAGAGCTGCAGGCCCAGATGGCCCAGATGTCAGAGGCTGTTCGGCGTCAGGAGAGGCTATGGGTCGGCTGACGCAAATGTTAGAGCAGAGGGCTCAGCCTGTTGTAGCACCTTCAGAGAATTCTCCCGTACCTTCTTCCCCTGCTGTGAATCCTCCAGTTGTACCAGTGACCCCGGCATCCCCTGTTGCTCGGGGTACTGGTAGACAATCGTCTGGGTTGACGGGATCTCTGACCCCGGCAGAGCAGCGGGAAATGGTTGACTTGTTGATGAGGTTTCGCCAGTTTGACCCACCCCATTTTTCGGGGCAGAATACTGAGCCGTGGGAGGCAGAGTCGTGGATCACGGCGATGGAGCGACGTTTTGAGACTTTGTTCATCGAGGAGCGATATCAGGTGTTATTAGCAACGAACTTTTTGGAACGCAACGCCGAGGCTTGGTGGCGGCGTGTTCGACCGGCGGGTCCGCCTGGGGCTCAGCTTTTGGCCTGGGCGGAGTTCCGCAATCTCCTTCTCGGGGCTTTCTTCCCAGAAAGCGTCCGGCAGAGGTTGGAAGAGCAGTTGAAAAACCTTCGCCAAGGAGATCGGCCCGTTCACGAGTACATTGCCAATTTCAATCAATTGTTGGCATGTGTACCGAACGTGGCCAGGGATGAGGCGCACCGGATCTACATGTTCGAGCGAGGTTGCGCCGAGACCTTTTTCAATTGGTTCGTTCGCGTAGGTTGCAGACCTTGGAGGCCTCGATGGAGCAGGCACTCTACGTTGAGTGCGGGGAGGTAGTAATGGAGGAGGTAGCTCCAGCTCCCGTAGTGATCCCGGGGGCGAAGCGACCAGCACCGGAGGTTGGGGGACAATCTAGTTCGTGGAGGCCGCCACGACCGCCGCAGCCACAGTTCCCCGGCCAAGGACGGTCCGAGCGACGAGGGCCTGGTGGATCCCAGAAGCCCCAGCAGCGGCAGCAGCAGCAAAGATCACAGTCGTCGCAGCGTGGGTCGCAGCGGCAGCATCAGCGACAGCGGCAGTCTCAACAGCAACCCCGACAACCACGAACCCCCGGTAATTGTATTTTCTGTGGAGGCCAGCATTTTCCCAGCACCTGCGACCAGCGGTGGGGACGCTGTTATGGATGTGGACAGTCCGGGCACATTCGAGCTTCGTGCCCCTTTTCGGCCCCCACCACCCCTTCTTCAGCATCGGCTCCATCTTCATCGCAGCAGCGGTCGACGGCTCAGCGGCCCTATGCTCCAGCAAGCAGACCATCTTCTTCCCATCCCACGGATTATCGCCCTCCAGCTCAGAGTGGGCGAGTGTATGCTGCGCAGGTAGAGGACTCTTCGGCAGCAGATCATGTGGTGGCAGGTATCACCTTACTTTCTGGCATTAGGACTCGTACTCTCTTTGATCCTGGAGCATCGCATTCTTTTATTAGTAGATCATTTGCATCATTACATGGGTTAGAGGTAGGACTTTTGCCACGTGTGCTAGAGGTTCAGATTCCCGATCACACCTTGCACGTGGAGGAGTGTTGTTGGTCCTGCCCGATGCAAATCGAGTCCTGGATTATGCCAGCGGACCTGTTGGTCTTGAGACAGCTAAAGGACTTCGATGTGGTCCTCGGGATGGACTGGCTGGCTCGGTATTTTGTGACCATTGACTGTGCCGCAAGGACGGTCACTTTTAGAGAGCCAGGCCAGGAGATGTCAGTATATCGGGGATGTCAGAGTGCTTTCTTTGCCTCTATGGTTTCGACTTCCCGAGCGAGGCAAATGATCCATCGAGGTTGTGTAGCCTTTTTGGCTAGTGTTGTTGAGGGGCCTACGGCGGCGCCGGGACTCGAGGATATCCCAATTGCCCGCGAGTTTCCGGATGTTTTCCCACCTGAGCTGACTAGCATGCCGCCAGATAGGGAAATTGAGTTCGTGATTGACGTAGTTCCAGGAACTGCGCCAATCTCTAAGGCTCCTTACCGGATGGCACCGGCTGAGTTACGAGAGCTTAAGGCGCAACTCCAAGATTTAATGGATAAGGGCTTTATTAGGCCGAGTGTATCGCCTTGGGGAGCGCCGGTGCTATTCGTGAAGAAGAAAGATGGGTCACTTCGACTTTGTGTGGACTATAGGGAATTAAACAAAGTGACCATCAAGAACAAGTACCCTTTGCCGCGCATCGATGATCTTTTTGATCAGCTGCAAGGGTCTTGTGTCTTCTCTAAGATAGATCTGCAATCCGGTTACCACCAGTTGAAGGTGAAGGCCGAGGATATTCCGAAAACGGCATTTAGATCACGGTACGGGCATTATGAATTTACAGTTATGCCTTTTGGGCTAACTAATGCCCCTGCCGCATTCATGGATTTAATGAACCGAATCTTCCGACCATACTTGGATCGATTCGTAGTAGTGTTCATTGATGATATCTTGATCTACTCCCGAAGTGATGCTGAGCATGAGGAGCACTTAAGGATAGTGCTACAACTTCTGCGAGAAAAGAAGTTGTATGCCAAGCTGGCAAAGTGCGAATTTTGGCTTCGGGAGGTAGTCTTCTTGGGCCATGTGATTTCCGCCGCAGGTGTGGCGGTAGACCCGGCGAAAATTGAGGCAGTCCGTGATTGGCCCCGACCGACGACGGTTTCTGAGGTACGTAGCTTTATGGGTTTAGCTGGGTATTACCGTCGGTTTGTGGAAGGCTTTGCAAAGCTCTCCACACCCCTCACTCGCTTGACGCGTAAGGGAGTGAAGTTTATCTGGAGTGAGGACTGTCAAAAGAGCTTTGAGGAGCTAAAGAATAGACTGATGACCGCTCCTATCCTTTCCCTTCCTGTTATGGGAAAAGGATATGTGATCTACAGCGACGCATCACACAGTGGACTTGGTTGTGTGTTGATGCAAGAAGGAAGGGTAATTGCTTATGCATCAAGGCAACTCAAAGATTACGAGAAGAATTACCCTACCCATGACTTGGAGCTTGCTGCTGTAGTGTTTGCACTAAAGCTTTGACGTCATTACCTTTATGGAGAGCACTGTGAAATCTACACCGACCACAAGAGCCTAAAGTACCTGTTCACGCAGAAGGAGCTGAATTTGAGGCAACGTAGGTGGTTAGAGCTATTAAAGGATTATGATGTAGATATTCTCTACCACCCAGGCAAGGCTAATGTGGTCGCTGACGCCTTGAGTAGGAGAGCGGTGCAAAGTTTGTCTATGTTGATCACAGACCAGGCACCGCTATTAGAAGAGATGAGACGGCTCGAAGTAGAGGTTGTGTCCCCTGGGGTCTCTGCTAGACTGACATCTTTAGTCGTGCAGCCCACTCTGCTGGACAGGATCAGGGAGAAACAGAGTGAGGACCCCCACTTGACCCGGATTAGAGATCAAATTCTGAGTAATCAGTCTGGGGACTTTTCGGTAGATGCCTCGGGAGTACTGAGGTACAGGAACCGAGCATGTGTGCCAGCGGATGCGGAGATCCGAGAGCAGATATTGCGAGAGGCCCATTATACACCTTATACCCTACATCCTGGTGGGACTAAGATGTATAAAGACCTCAAGGCACACTTCTGGTGGAAAGGCATGAAAAGGGATATCGGGAGATTTGTGGCTCAGTGTTTAACTTGTCAGCAGGTGAAAGCTGAGCATCGAGTGCCAGCTGGCAAGTTACAGAGTCTCCCAATTCCCCAGTGGAAATGGGACCACATTACGATGGATTTCGTGGTCGGACTTCCTAGGGCACAGGGAGGAGCAGACGCTATTTGGGTAGTCGTGGATCGACTTACCAAGTCGGCACACTTTCTGCCCATGCAGACTACGTGGCCACTTGAGCGACTAGCCCAGCTATATCTGGATGAGATAGTAAGATTACATGGAGTACCAGCCTCCATTGTATCAGACAGAGACCCGAGATTTGTTTCGCATTTCTGGAAAAGTTTGCAAACAGCCTTGGGGACTGAACTAAGGTTCAGTACGGCTTTCCATCCGCAGACAGATGGGCAATCTGAGCGGACGATACAAATTCTGGAGGATATGCTAAGGGCTTGCGTCTTGGATTTCGGCGGAGGGTGGATTCGACACTTATCCTTGGCTGAGTTCGCGTACAACAATAGCTTTCAAGCGAGCATTCAGATGGCTCCGTTTGAAGCATTGTATGGACGCAAGTGTCGATCACCGCTTTATTGGAGTGACGTGGGCGAGAGGCGGACCTTGGGACCAGATGTCTTGATAGAGGCAGAAGAGAAGGTCCGAGTGATTCGGAAGCATCTTCAGACCGCCCAAAGCCGACAAAGGAGTTATGCCGATGTTCGGCGACGAGACTTAGAGTTTCAGGTTGGTGATCATGTATTCCTGAAAGTCTCGCCGTCCAAAGGAATCAGGAGATTCGGCATTCGTGGGAAGCTTAGCCCCCGATACATTGGACCCTTTGAGGTATTGGAGCGTATCGGGCCAGTCGCCTACCGACTTGCACTTCCTCCGAGGCTTGCTGGTGTTCATAATGTATTTCATGTCTCTACTTTGAGGAAGTATGTCTTCGACCCATCGCACGTCATCGACTTCACACCGCTTGAGATCAGCGAGGATTTGAGGTATGAGGAGCGCCCACTGCGAATTCTGGATCGAGAGGTGAGAGAATTGCGCAATAGGGCCATTCCCTATGTGAAAATCCAATGGGGCAATCATGACGAGCGCGAGGCTACATGGGAGCTCGAGTCGGAGATGAGGGATGCCCACCCCTACTTATTGAGACATCGGACTGAGGATTGTGTTGAGTCTCGTTTCGAGGACGAAACTCTTTTTAGTGGGGGAGGATGTGATGATCCGGACTCCCGCAGGAACTGTGCAACATTAAACAGTGACTGCGGGGAGCTTGTACAGTGCAACGGAGCTTGTAGAATTGAAATTGGATATTTAAAATAGACTTGGCGCGAAAATCGGAGCAAATGGAATTTTCCGGGAGCTTTCGGCAAAATTTCGGATGAGAATTTGGCGAAACGGACGGCGAAATCGGACTCAGCGCGCGAAAACGGTCAAAACGGTATATTTACTTTATTTTTTGGCACCTGGTTACTGTTCACGCCGGAACAGTAACTCCGGCCGCCGGAATTACTGTTCCGGCGACCGGCGAGCGGCGGCGGGCGGCGGCGCACGGCGGCGGGGCGGCGGGGCAGCGCGGAGCGCAGCGCGGGCAGGCGCGGGCAGGAGGCTCGGGTGCGCGGTCCATGGGCCTGGCGTGCACCGGGAGCACCGAACACCCCCCTTGCCACGTGGCGCTTCCCATTGGCTGGCCGGCTTCTAGAAGCACGTGGGAAGGTGACACGTGGCAGCACCCCGTTGGCCGACAGGATCCGGAAGACCCGGAGCGCGACCGGCCATGTGCACCACGTGGACACGTGGCGAAATCTGAGTGGGCTTGCACCGGGCTGTTTCCTGTTTGTGGACACGTGGCGCGTTATGGTTGGCCAGTTTGGTGTTTCCTGTTCTGTCTGATCCCGTGTGGGAATATTCCCTTTGGCCCATTATAAATAGGGAGCCCCACCCCCTCTCATTCCCACCTCGGTTTGCGCGCCAAAGAGAGAGAATCAGAGAAAGTGTCCTATACAAAAGTTTTTCCTCTCTCTCTCCTCTCTCTCTCTCTAAAATCTCAGAATTTTAGGAGTTACAGATAGTGAGATATCTGCGACGCGGCGCACTGCGACGATTTTCTTTTTAGGCCCATTTCCCGTCGCAGTTCCGTCGAAAATTCACTGCGGGCTAACCAGGTGGAATTTTTGGACGATTTTTGCGGCAGCGCGACCGTAAGAGGTAGGGCTTCGATTTCCGTGTTGATCATTTTGCTCCGTTTCGTACTTTTGGCACGTTTCCCAAGTCCTCTTTGACCCCCCTTTTTGCTGTGGTAATTTTTGGACAGCACCGACTTCTCCGATTTTTATCTTGGCGTAGGAGCATCAGATCGAGGCGTTTAAAGAGTCGATTTTGATCTACTCTTCGCGAGGAACGCAACCGTGATTTTTCTGGGATTTTAGGAGCTCATTTTAGAGGTGAAAAATTCCTCTTTTCCCGTGCTGTCTGAAAAACAGCAAATATTGTACTTTTTGGGATTTGTATTTATACCGGGAGCGTTGATTTGCAGGATTTGAGGACTGTGGACAACCAGGAGACTACCTGGGGTGTTGTTTGAGCTGTTCAAGGTGGGCGGTTGTTGCTTACCTCATTTTTGACAAGCTCACTGGGATTACTAGAAATCCCCTAAAATATGACAATTAATGAGAACCATTGGGACAACTAACAGGACTACTAACAGGACTACTAACAGGACTACTAACAGGACAACTAACAGGACAATTAATGAGAACCATTGGGACAAATTAATATGACAAATGACAAGGACCGCTGGGACAAACTCCCCTAAAACTTAATATAACCCCACAAATGATATGATGACTTATATTGGGACACTGTGATTGAGACAAAGGCTATGATCTCGCATGCAAATGACTTTTATTCAGTAAATCAATTGTTTTAAACCTTTGACACTATTTTACAACTTTTAAAAATAAAGACAGTTGCATGCATGCCCGGACATCAGGTAAGGCCACTATTCATTGCTACACTATCATATTGGGATTTGAACATGTTTCATTGTTGTCCTTTGCATTCATATGTTGTTGCTCAAGTGTGAGCAGGGGTTTGGGATAGTGTAGCCAAGGTTGTGCTAGATTGTGGACTTGTGGGGTATTGCGGTGACCGCGGACAGTAGGCGGTTGACCAGATGTTTATCCTTGCATCAGATTGGGGTTGAGTTTGGTTTATTTATTGCATCAGTTGGGGATTGGGTTTCTATAGTGGATGGAGTTTCCCACTTTGATCATGGTTATGATCCAGTCCTGCTATATTGAGACATGTGCTACAGAGATACTTGTGATACTGATGACAGAGATATTTTACTCGTGTGGGTCGCTCCCCTCGAGTGCCACTCCGGAGGTAGGCTTTCTCGGACCCAGCCTTGTGTGCCGGTCTGATACTTGGTTGGGATGCGAGCCGTGTGGGCCGATCCCGCGGTTTCGAGCCTTGTGTGCAGATTCCGCTGAGCAGGCAGTACCAGTTGTTACTGGTGACTAGATTGGGTTTATTTGGACAGATACTATTTCTGATGCATGCATACAGTTTTGACAGCATAGTAGTGGTAGTTTTCCTGTTTCAGCATCTTTTGTATCTTACCACTTCCCCTTTCCCTTTTGCCTCTAGTAGTCCTAGTGGGTGCGTCAGAGTTGAGGTTTTACCCACTAGGGGAGGCTACTGGTTTATCTGGTAGTTCTCACCCCCATTGTTGTTTTCTGTTTCTTTCTTCTCCTTTATTTTGCAGAGTCGTCTGCGGGAGCTGCTAGGCCATCGGCAGCTGATCGAGGTAAGGGGATCGCTGAATAGATAGATCTCCTGTGAGACTGAGAGCTGTAGACAGACGTTGTACCCCTCACTCAGACTGTGATATTCTCCTTTTATTTTGGGTCTGGCTTCCGCCAGCTGGTTGTATTATTTTGGTGAGCTGGGAGATTATTGTACATATTACAGCTTTACTTATATTTCCAGTCTGAGATACTATGTGGTTCTTCTATTTCAGCTCTGTATTATGCTCTTTTATTGTACATTTAATATCTGAGCAGGTTACCAGCGCTTCGTGTACGCGGGAAATTCCGTGTGCACGGCGGATCTGTAGACGGACCCGGGTTCTGGTTTACACCCGGGGCGTGACAGATTAAGTTGGTATCAGAGCTTAGGGATAGGTCAGTTGGGACTTAGGAAACCCTAGGCTTTTGGCAGACCCTAGGATGATAGGGCGTGAGAGACGTGACATTTTGCGAAAGTCGTTGATTTATTTGTTTGACTCTTCCAGTGAGAGAAGAGGGATCGACATACCTATTTCTGGTGGACAGTTATGTTGGCTGCAGACAACATAAAGTCACAGAAATAGGGGGATGTCTTTGACTTTCGCTAGATTGGGTCGTGTGGGGTTATGATACTGAGTGTGGTTTCTTGTGGTAGGATGCCTCCGCGACGTAGGATGTTGACGCGTTCTCAGCCTGATTCCCCTGAACCCGATCAGGAGGAGTCCGGGCAGGGCCAGCAGAGTGAGGTGCAAGAGCTGCAGGCCCAGATGGCCCAGATGTCAGAGGCTGTTCGGCGTCAGGAGGAGGCTATGGGTCGGCTGACGCAAATGTTAGAGCAGAGGGCTCAGCCTGTTGTAGCACCTTCAGAGAATTCTCCCGTACCTTCTTCCCCTGCTGTGAATCCTCCAGTTGTACCAGTGACCCCGGCATCCCCTGTTGCTCGGGGTACTGGTAGACAGCCGACTGGGTTGACGGGATCTCTGACCCCGGCAGAGCAGCGGGGAGTGGTTGACTTGTTGATGAGGTTTCGCCAGTTTGACCCACCCCATTTTTCGGGGCAGAATACTGAGCCGTGGGAGGCAGAGTCGTGGATCACGGCGATGGAGCGACGTTTTGAGACGTTGTTCATCGAGGAGCGATATCAGGTGTTATTGGCAACGAACTTTTTGGAACGCAACGCCGAAGCTTGGTGGCGGCGTGTTCGACCGGCTGGTCCGCCTGGGGCTCAGCTCCTGACCTGGGCGGAGTTCCGCAATCTCCTTCTTGGGGCTTTCTTCCCGGAAAGCGTCCGGCAGAGGTTGGAGGAGCAGTTGAAAAACCTTCGCCAAGGAGATCGGCCCGTACACGAGTACATTGCCAATTTCAATCAATTGTTGGCATGTGTACCGAACGTGGCCAGGGACGAGGCGCACCGGATCTACATGTTCGAGCGAGGGTTGCGCCGAGACCTTTTTCAATTGGTTCGCTCGCGTAGGTTGCAGACCTTGGAGGCCTCGATGGAGCAGGCACTCTACGTTGAGTGCGGGGAGGTAGTGATGGAGGAGGTAGCTCCAGCTCCCGTAGTGATCCCGGGGGCGAAGCGACCAGCACCGGAGGTTGGGGGACAGGCTAGTTCGTGGAGGCCGCCACGACCGCCGCAGCCACAGTTCCCCGGCCAAGGACGGTCCGAGCGACGAGGGCCTGGTGGATCCCAGAAGCCCCAGCAGCGGCAGCAGCAGCAAAGATCACAGTCGTCGCAGCGTGGGTCGCAGCGGCAGCCTCAGCGACAGCGGCAGTCTCAACAGCAACCCCGACAACCACGGGCCCCCGGCAATTGTATTTTCTGTGGAGGCCAGCATTTTCCCAGCACCTGCGACCAGCGGTGGGGTCGCTGTTATGGATGTGGACAGCCGGGCACATTCGAGCTTCGTGCCCCTTTTCGGCCCCCACCACCCCTTCTTCAGCATCTGCTCCATCTTCATCGCAGCAGCGGTCGACGGCTCAGCGGCCCTATGCTCCAGCAAGCAGGCCATCTTCTTCCCATCCCACGGATTATCGCCCTCCAGCTCAGAGTGGGCGAGTGTATGCTGCGCAGGTAGAGGACTCTTCGGCAGCAGATCATGTGGTGGCAGGTATCACCTTACTTTCTGGCATTAGGACTCGTACTTTATTTGATACTGGAGCATCGCATTCTTTTATTAGTAGATCATTTGCATCATTACATGGGTTAGAGGTAGGACTTTTGCCACGTGCACTAGAGGTTCAGATTCCCGATCACACCTTGCACGTGGAGGAGTGTTGTTGGTCCTGCCCGATGCAAATCGAGTCCTGGATTATGCCAGCAGACCTGTTGGTCTTGAGACAGCTAAGGACTTGATGTGGTTCTCGGGATGGACTGGCTGGCTCGGTATTTTGCGACTATTGACTGTGCCGCAAGGACTGTCACTTTTAGAGAGCCAGGCCAGGAGATGTTAGTATATCGGGGATGTCAGAGTGCTTTCTTTGCCTCTATGGTTTCGACTTCCCGAGCGAGGCAAATGATCCATCGAGGATGTGTAGCCTTTTTGGCTAGTGTTGTTGAGGGGCCTACGGCGGCGCCGGGACTCGGGGATATCCCTATTGCCCGCGAGTTTCCGGATGTTTTCCCACCTGAGCTGACTAGTATGCCGCCAGATAGGGAAATTGAGTTCGTGATTGACGTAGTTCCAGGAACTGCGCCAATCTCTAAGGCTCCTTACCGGATGGCACCGGCTGAGTTGCGAGAGCTTAAGGCGCAACTTCAGGATTTGATGGATAAGGGCTTTATTAGGCCGAGTGTGTCGCCTTGGGGAGCGCCGGTGCTATTCGTGAAGAAGAAAGATGGGTCACTTCGACTTTGTGTGGACTATAGGGAATTAAATAAAGTGACCATCAAGAACAAGTACCCTTTGCCGCGCATCGATGATCTTTTTGATCAGCTGCAAGGGTCTTGTGTCTTCTCTAAGATAGATCTGCAGTCCGGTTACCACCAGTTGAAGGTGAAGGCCGAGGATATTCCTAAAACGGCATTTAGATCACGGTACGGGCATTATGAATTTACAGTTATGCCTTTTGGGCTAACTAATGCCCCTGCCGCATTCATGGATTTAATGAACCGGATCTTCCGACCATACTTGGATCGATTCGTAGTAGTGTTCATTGATGATATCTTGATCTACTCCCGAAGTGATGCTGAGCATGAGGAGCACTTAAGGATAGTGCTGCAACTTCTGCGAGAGAAGAAGTTGTATGCCAAGCTGGCAAAGTGCGAGTTTTGGCTTCGGGAGGTAGTCTTCTTGGGCCATGTGATTTCCGCCGCAGGTGTGGCGGTAGACCCGGCGAAAATTGAGGCAGTCCGTGATTGGCCCCGACCGACGACGGTTTCTGAGGTACGTAGCTTTATGGGTTTAGCTGGGTATTACCGTCGGTTTGTGGAAGGCTTTGCGAAGCTCTCCACACCCCTCACTCGCTTGACGCGTAAAGGAGTGAAGTTTATCTGGAGTGAGGACTGTCAAAGGAGCTTTGAGGAGCTGAAGAATAGACTGATGACCGCTCCTATCCTTTCCCTCCCTGTTATGGGAAAAGGATATGTGATCTACAGTGACGCATCACACAGTGGACTTGGTTGTGTGTTGATGCAAGAAGGGAGGGTAATTGCTTATGCATCGAGGCAACTCAAAGATTACGAGAAGAATTACCCTACCCATGACTTGGAGCTTGCTGCTGTAGTGTTTGCACTAAAGCTTTGGCGTCATTACCTTTATGGAGAGCACTGTGAAATCTACACCGACCACAAGAGCCTAAAGTACCTGTTCACGCAGAAGGAGCTGAATTTGAGGCAACGTAGGTGGTTAGAGCTATTAAAGGATTATGATGTAGATATTCTCTACCACCCAGGCAAGGCTAATGTGGTCGCTGACGCCTTGAGTAGGAGGGCGGTGCAAAGTTTGTCTATGTTGATCACAGACCAGGCACCGCTATTAGAAGAGATGAGACGGCTCGAGTAGAGGTTGTGTCCCCTGGGGTCTCTGCTAGACTGACATCTTTAGTCGTGCAGCCCACTCTGCTGGACAGGATCAGGGAGAAACAGAGTGAGGACCCCCACTTGACCAGGATTAGAGATCAAATTCCGAGTAATCAGTCTGGGGACTTTACGGTGGATGCCTCGGGAGTACTGAGGTACAGGAACCGAGCATGTGTGCCAGCGGATGCGGAGATCCGAGAGCAGATATTGCGAGAGGCCCATTATACACCTTATACCCTACATCCTGGTGGGACTAAGATGTATAAGGACCTCAAGGCACACTTCTGGTGGAAAGGCATGAAAAGGGATATCGGGAGATTTGTGGCTCAGTGTTTAACTTGTCAGCAGGTGAAAGCTGAGCATCGAGTGCCAGCTGGCAAGTTACAGAGTCTCCCAATTCCCCAGTGGAAATGGGACCACATTACGATGGATTTCGTGGTCGGATTGCCGAGGGCACAGGGAGGAGCAGACGCTATCTGGGTAGTCGTGGATCGACTTACCAAGTCGGCGCACTTTCTGCCCATGCAGACTACGTGGCCACTTGAGCGACTAGCCCAGTTATATCTGGATGAGATAGTGAGATTACATGGAGTACCAGCCTCCATTGTATCAGATAGAGACCCGAGGTTTGTTTCGCATTTCTGGAAAAGTTTGCAAACAGCCTTGGGGACTGAACTCAGGTTCAGTACAGCTTTTCATCCGCAGACTGATGGGCAGTCAGAGCGGACGATACAAATCCTGGAGGACATGCTTAGGGCTTGCGTCTTGGATTTCGGCGGAGGGTGGATTCGACACTTATCCTTGGCTGAGTTCGCGTACAACAATAGCTTTCAAGCGAGCATTCAGATGGCTCCGTTTGAAGCATTGTATGGACGCAAGTGTCGATCACCACTTTATTGGAGTGATGTGGGCGAGAGGCGGACCTTGGGACCAGATGTCTTGATAGAGGCAGAAGAGAAGGTCCGAGTGATTCGGAAGCATCTTCAGACCGCCCAAAGCCGACAAAGGAGTTATGCCGATGTTCGGCGACGAGACTTAGAGTTTCAGGTTGGTGATCATGTATTCCTGAAAGTCTCGCCGTCCAAAGGAATCAGGAGATTCGGCATTCGTGGGAAACTTAGCCCCCGATACATTGGACCCTTTGAGGTATTGGAGCGTATCGGGCCAGTTGCCTACCGACTTGCACTTCCTCCGAGGCTTGCTGGTGTCCATGATGTATTTCATGTTTCTACTTTGAGGAAGTATGTCTTCGACCCATCGCACGTCATCGACTTCACACCGCTTGAGATCAGCGAGGATTTGAGGTATGAGGAGCGCCCACTGCGAATTCTGGATCGAGAGGTGAGAGAATTGCGCAATCGGGCCATTCCCTATGTGAAAATCCAATGGAGCAATCATGACGAGCGCGAGGCTACATGGGAGCTCGAGTCGGAGATGAGGGATGCTCACCCCTACTTATTTGAGACATCGGACTGAGGATTGTGGTTGAGTCTCGTTTCGAGGACGAAACTCTTTTTAGTGGGGGAGGATGTGATGATCCGGACTCCCGCAGGAACTGTGCAACATTAAACAGTGACTGCGGGGAGCTTGTACAGTGCATCGGAGCTTGTAGAATCGAAATTGGATATTTAAAATAGACTTGCGCGAAAATCGGAGCAAATGGAATTTTCCGGGAGCTTTCGGCAAAATTTCGGATGAGAATTTGGCGAAACGGACGGCGAATTTGGACTCAGCGCGCGAAAACGGTCGAAATGGTATATTTACTTTATTTTTTGGCACCTGGTACTGTTCACCGGAACAGTAACTCCGGCCGCCGGAATTACTGTTCCGGCGACCGGCGGCGGCGGCGGGCGGCGGCGCACGGCGGCGGGCAGCGGCGCAGCGGCGGGGCAGCGGCGGAGCGCGGAGGCGCGCGGCGCGGGCAGGCGCGGGCAGGAGGCTCGGGTGCGCGGTCCATGGGCCTGGCGTGCACCGGGTGCACCGAACACCCCCCTTGCCACGTGGCGCTTCCCCATTGGCTGGCCGGCTTCTAGAAGCACGTGGGAAGGTGACACGTGGCAGCACCCCGTTGGCCGACAGGATCCGGAAGACCCGGAGCGCGGACCGGCCATGTGCACCACGTGGGACACGTGGCGAAATCTGATTGGGCTTGCACCGGCTGTTTCCTGTTTGTGGACACGTGGCGCGTTCTGGTTGGCCAGTTTGGTGTTTCCTGTTCGGATCCGATCCCGTGTGGGAATATTCCCTTTGGCCCATTATAAATAGGAGCCCCACCCCCTCTCTTTCACCTCGGATTGCGAGCCTTAGAGAGAGAATCAGAGAAAGTGTCCTATACAAAAGTTTTTCCTCTCTCTCTCTCTCTCTCTCTCTCTAAAATCTCAGAATTTTAGGAGTTACAGATAGTGAGTTATCTGCGACGCGGCGCACTGCGACGATTTTCTTTTTAGGCCCATTTCCCGTCGCAGTTCCGTCGAAAATTCACTGCGGGCTAACCAGGTGGAATTTTTGGACGATTTTTGCGGCAGCGCGACCGTAAGAGGTAGGGCTTCGATTTCCGTGTTGATCATTTTGCTCCGTTTCGTACTTTTGGCACGATTCCCAAGTCCTCTTTGACCCCCCTTTTTACTGTGATAATTTTTGGACAGCACCGACTTCTCCGATTTTTATCTTGGCGTAGGAGCATCAGATCGAGGCGTTTAAAGAGTCGATTTTGATCTACTCTTCGCGAGGAACGCAACCGTGATTTTTCTGGGATTTTAGGAGCTCATTTTAGAGGTGAAAAATTCCTCTTTTCCCGTGCTGTCTGAAAAACAGCAAATATTGTACTTTTTGGGATTTGTATTTATACCGGGAGCATTGATTTGCAGGATTTGAGGACTGTGGACAACCAGGAGACTACCTGGGGTGTTGTTTGAGCTGTTCGAGGTGGGCGGTTGTTGCTTACCTCATTTTTGACAAGCTCACTGGGATTACTAGAAATCCCCTAAAATATGACAATTAATGAGAACCATTGGGACAACTAACAGGACTACTAACAGGACTACTAACAGGACTACTAACAGGACAACTAACAGGACAATTAATGAGAACCATTGGGACAAATTAATATGACAAATGACAAGGACCGCTGGGACAAACTCCCCTAAAATTTAATATAACCCCACAAATGATATGATGACTTATATTGGGACACTGTGATTGAGACAAAGGCTATGATCTCGCATGCAAATGACTTTTATTCAGTAAATCAATTGTTTTAAACCTTTGACACTATTTTACAACTTTTAAAAATAAAGACAGTTGCATGCATGCCCGGACATCAGGTAAGGCCACTATTCATTGCTACACTATCATATTGGGATTTGAACATGTTTCATTGTTGTCCTTTGCATTCAGATGTTGTTGCTCAAGTGTGAGCAGGGGTTTGGGATAGTGTAGCCAAGGTTGTGCTAGATTGTGGACTTGTGGGGTATTGCGGTGACCGCGGACAGTAGGCGGTTGACCAGATGTTTATCCTTGCATCAGATTGGGGTTGAGTTTGGTTTATTTATTGCATCAGTTGGGGATTGGGTTTCTATAGTGGATGGAGTTTCCCACTTTGATCATGGTTATGATCCAGTCCTGCTATATTGAGACATGTGCTACAGAGATACTTGTGATACTGATGACAGAGATATTTTACTCGTGTGGGTCGCTCCCCTCGAGTGCCACTCCGGAGGTAGGCTTTCTTTTCGGACCCAGCCTTGTGTGCCGGTCTGATACTGGTTTGGGATGCGAGCCGTGCGGGCCGATCCCGCGGTTTCGAGCCTTGTGTGCAGATTCCGCTGAGCAGGCAGTACCAGTTGCTACTGGTATTCCAGATTGGGTTTATTTGGACAGATACTATTTCTGATGCATGCATACAGTTTTGACAGCATAATAGTGGTAGTTTTCCTGTTTCAGCATCTATTGTATCTTACCACTTCCCCTTTTCCCTTTTGCCTCTAGTAGTCCTAGTGGGTGCGTCAGAGTTGAGGTTTTACCCACTAGGGGAGGCTGCTGGTTTATCTGGTAGTTCTCACCCCCATTGTTATTTTCTGTTTCTTTCTTCTCCCTTATTTTGCAGAGTCATCTGCGGGAGCTGCTAGGCCATCGGCAGCTGATCGAGGTAAGGGGATCGCTGAATAGATAGATCTCCTGGGAGACTGAGAGCTGTAGATAGACGTTGTACCCCTCACTCAGACTGTGGTGTTCTCCTTTTATTTTGAGTCTGGCTTTCGCCAGCTGGTTGTACTATTTTGGTGAGCTGGGAGATTATTGTACATATTACAGCTTTATTTGTAGTTCCAGTCTGAGATACTATGTGGTTCTTCTATTTCAGCTCTGTATTATGCTCTTTTATTGTACATTTAATATCTGAGCAAGTTACCAGCGCTTCGTGTACGCGGGAAGTTCCGTGTGCACGGCGGATCTGTAGACGGACCCGGGGACTGGGTGGCACCCCGGGGCGTGACATTCAACCTCCTTTCTACTTCCTCTAAAAATATTTTGATAAAATCTCCTTTCTTTTTCCTCTAAAATATTCTGTTAAAATCAAGATGAGTTATTTGCCTTTGTCTATACCACCATCTTAAGTCATCTAGTAATGTCATCCTAATATCGTTTCTTTTCCTCTCAAAGTATGACTACTGATCATACAACCATTTATCAAACTTGACTCTTGTCATCTCACATATTTTTTTCAATGACTCTACATGTATCCCTTTTCTTCTACCATACTTCTAAAAAACTTCTTTAAGACATTTTTTGGAATCCATGATGTTTTTTTTTCTTTTTACTCCTTTTTTTTTTTTTTTCTCTGCACACTTTTCTTTCGCCTTTTATTTCACTCCACTTTTTTTTTATTATACTTTTTCTTACTTTTTTTTTCATTTCTCATTCCGTTTTCTTTCACAAGTTCAAAACTTTTGACAAAGCAGAACAGTCAAATAGCCCAAGTTTTGATACCAAATATTATGTAAAATAGGATATAGGGTCCTACGTTTTAGAGGGCTCCAAAATATGATTTATAATTTTGAAAGCTTTTTCGAAATTTTAAAATTTTTTGAAATATTTTTTTTTGAATATTTTTTTTATTTTTTAGAAATTTTCGTATAAAAATAAGAAATTATGAAAATTAAATAAAAATAGAAAATTTCAGAAAATAGAAAAAAGACAAATTAAAAAAGATAATTAGAACTCACTCCTGAACCAAACTCTGTTCGAGAATGGACTCACTCCAAGGCGACGCATTCGCGAAAGAAAAAAAGATTGCTCGTGCACCAAAGCTCCTAATCATCTTTTATTAATTAATTCATTAATATCATCCCTTTGTACAATAAAACTCTATACTTTATTTATACTATTCTTAGCCTTAGAATCTTAGATATGCATAACCAACTTCGGATTTAATCTTATCTTAAATAACTAATTAAATCAACCTTATCTAGAGATTAACTAAACAATAAAAACCTAAAAAGAAATACAGATAAAATCAAATAAGAGGATAGCTAAAAATTCTCATTTAACTAATTAAAAGATATTCTCAACTAATCAAATCTAATTTAAAAAATGATGAACTAAATTGGTTTAATCCGATCAACATAGGTGCAAGCATGTTCTACATCACAGAGATTGGGTATTAGAGGACCAAATCTTCAAAGATCTCCTTAGATGAAATTATTGAATCATGAACCTGATAGATCAATCTTCTTTAGCAAAAAAGATTTGGAAATCAATGACACCAAATACAAACATTATTACACATGTGAACCTGCAATAAAAATTCTTTTGTTTTATCAAAGTTACTTTATAGCAATGGTCAACGTCAAAGGGACAGGAACTGCATAGTAGCTTTACAGCAATTATTTCACAAACAATAATGCAGGTAAAAAAACACTAATGCAAGTAAAAATGAATTCTCATATTCAATAAACAATATTGTAATTAAAAAGGTAGAAGTAAAAGGATTAACTAAATAGAAAATACCCAAAACAATGACAGTGAAAGAGAATGAGAAATCTACCTTCAACCTTGCCTATAGCTTCTCTACCACCACCGAAACCACCTGAACATTAACATACAAAAAAGAAAGAATCACTTCAGTATAGAATTAACCAAGTTTTACTATTGAAGCAATGGAATTGCACCCCGAATATCTGAATGTGGGATAATTTTGTACCTACCTGAGCCATGATAGGAGTAACCAATTAGAAGAAAAGCACCCTGAAATTTACTCAAGAATATTACCAAATAAAGACCCAAATCTATAGATGAAGCAGCAGAAAAACTACATACTTCAAAAGTAAAACCTACCAAAAGAACCAACCCAACAGAGAGGAAGGGCGAAGAACGCGACTTCGGATGGAGTGAACCAGCAAGTGGGTTACTCCCGCTATCTACCAACCGCCGATTGGGATTAACTGCTCTTCTTGACATACTTTTCAGCCTTCAAAACAATAAGATCACCTCATTCATAGTTACAACATTCCAGCATAGGAAAAGAGAAGGAAAAATAAAAATAAAAAAAAAATAAAAAATAAACTGGGTAAAATATAGGCATTTTGGAAAAGACCCCCGAACTTATTTTGCCTGACACTAAGTAAACTTTCATGTAGGTAAAACTGTATAGAACTTATCTGAATTATGATCCGTTTTGTTTGAACTACCCAACCTTTAAAAGTTTTAATTTTGGTAATTGTTACCCAACCTTTGAATTTGTTTGATTTAAACCAATAGCCATTTGATGTTTCTTCTGGTAAAAATATAGATTTAGTAACGACCCAACTCATTAGCAATAATAACTTATTGAGCCCAAATCACCGGCCCAAAATGCTTAAACCCAGCTCTTATTAATATGGTCCATGGTCTCTTCTATTCCCAATCACAACAAATTTTCCATCTAATGTGGGATTATTGGGATGTTACAAACTTCTCTTGTTAGACTCTGGCGTCCTTGTCGAGTCCAAAATTGATCACATACAAATAGATCAGATTACTAGGCAATGTGAGATTCTAGAGATGGCTCATGTTGGTTCGAGGTGGCTCTCACCAAACTCGTAGTATAGCACTTTACCTCGCATGGCACTTAACTCTCACACTTCCGACTAGTATTTGGCTCTAATATCAAATGTAACAACCTAACCCACTAGCAATAATAATTCATTGGGCTCAAACCACCAGCTCAAAATGCTTAAACCCAGCTATTGTTAATAAGATCTGTGGTCTCTTACATTCCCAATTACAACCCATTTTCCATCCAACGTGGGACTATTAGGACTATTGGGCTGTTACATTGATCACTTATTTTAATGAATTTACAGTCACATAAATTATATGAAATATGCTAAGTTAGTAAAAATAAATGATGCATCCAAATTTTGAAGTGGAAGAGTCATTAAATGGCTTATCAAATAAATGAAAAGATCAAAAGATCAGACAATAAAATCAAAATTTTTAAAGGTTCGGTAGTCAGATCAACATGGGTGATATGCCAGGTAAATTCTCTACATTTTCACCTTCCATTTATTTTAGTGTGAATATTTTTAGTTTGTCGAATTCGGGATTTCTTTAAATTAAAAAATGATTCCGCCAAATTCAACAGCTCTGACTGCTTTTCAGGTTTCCAGCTGAAGAAAGTGTAGATTCTGTTATGCCTGATAGCTGATGGAGCCATCCATTGTGATCAAACCCTCAACTAATTTGATTGAATCTACTCAAATGCAATTCATTTGATCGAAATAACTCAAATGCAAACAGAAAGTTAATATGGTGTCGATCAAAAAGTCCAGAGGCCTATTTCAGAATGCCTATTATAGCTTAGAAGGTCTCCATTCATTTGTCAGACAGAGAGCAATTAATTTCATTTGTGAGATTATATAACCAGAAAACACAATCAATTTCATTTATGGGATTACATAACCAGAAA
This sequence comes from Tillandsia fasciculata, assembly GCA_029168755.2. Classification (NCBI taxonomy): domain Eukaryota; kingdom Viridiplantae; phylum Streptophyta; class Magnoliopsida; order Poales; family Bromeliaceae; genus Tillandsia; species Tillandsia fasciculata. The sequence goes on from CM054950.1 coordinate 3,935,923, forward strand.
ACTGCACAAGTTCCAAATCTCATAATACGTAACATTATCTCTTGCATTTTATATAGAAAACACCACCATTAAACATCTTATAATCACCAAACAACACGAAATCCCTATAAATCGATTCCAGATATCAATCAAATCTTAATCAGTTCGAATCCATGATTTAAACCTAAAATGATGCGAAAATGGAACAAAATTAAACAAAAAGAAACGGATTTAACGGTGAGAAAGGGATTTCTCAAATCTTTCACTAAAAATACCGAAATCGACACCGAATTTTTTCCGAAGAAAAAGGAAAAAAATCGAAATCGATCATATAGATTAGTAAAATTAGGGAAAATTACCTGAATTAAACGATAAGAGATCGTGTGTGGGATAGTTCCGGAGTTCTGATAGGAACACCGCTCGCTAAGCTCTTACACGGGTGAGAGAGAGAGAGAGAGAGAGAGAGAGAGAGAGAGAGTGAGTGAGTGATCCAACGACGCTGATCGCACGTGACAAAGTTAAAGAGCGAGAGGGATTGACGCTTGTCAGCCGTTGGATCCCCTTCGGACCGGATTCTGGAATTGGCGGGCCCGTTATTGCAGAGGGTGTCAGCCAATAATTAAAAGAGTTTATTTATTTATTTATTTTTAAGAGAGAGAAAAATAGTAAATTATTTAAAAAAAAAATCAAACTAATAATATAAATTACCTAACTTCCAATTTAAGACTCCGTAAACCAACTAATAATATAAAAGAAAACCATTAATTTCATGTGGCATCTATTGTATATTTTTTTATATTTTAAAATATATATTTTTTTAAATGGTATTGAGAGGATTGATGAATTATTCATAATTTTTTTTTTTTTTATCTAAGATGTTTATTTGACTAATAATAATAATAATAATAATAATAATAATAATAATAATAATAATAATAATAAATTAGAAGTTTTTTTTTTAATGTAAAAATGGATTGAATGAACATGCTTGACCTAAGGGTATTTTGAGACAACTATCCAATTCTTCAATTTTATTATTTTGCTATTCAATTTTTTAATTAGTTTGATTTAAGTTACTAAGCAATACTTTAACTTTAAAAGTTAAGATAATATCTTATTTTAATAAATTTATAGTTGTAAGAATTATATAAAGTATACTTATTAAATCTGTAAAAAAAATAATATATTTAAATTTTGAACTTAGAATGTCATTGACTAACTCAAATTACATAAATTAAAAAATTAAACAATAAAATTAAAATTTTAAAGATTTGATAATTAACTCAAAATAATTCAAAATTCAAATAAGTTTTATATTTTTTACCTCTTTTTTATAATATTATTATTTATCATTTGGCCGGAATGTATTACAACTAACTAACAATAATAACATAAATAAAAAACTTTCCATCAATATATAGAATTATATAGATTTAGCTTTAATAAAAAAAATGATAATGGTCTATGCATCTCGGTAAAAGTCGCTGAGTTTTATATTTAACTTTTATATCAAATATACCCCCATTTATGTTGCCTGTTTTTTATTTAAACTCCTACTTTGAGAGTTTATTTGAATAAATTTAAAATTTTAGAAGGATAGATTTCAGCATAGAAAATCTTGAAGAATAAGTATGAAAGTTGAAAACTTTTGAAAGATAGATGATCAATTACCCTTTTATATATATATATATATATATATATATATATATATAGAGAGAGAGAGAGAGAGAGAGAGAGAGAGAGAGAGAGAGAGAGAGAGTAGAGTTTATATACTTTTAAAAGTATAAGCCCAACTATACTTGTGAATTTTTTACTATTGAATTTGTATTGAAATTTGTATTATTGTAAAGTCAACTAAAGAGAGAGAAAGAAAAAAAATACAATTGTACAAATCTCAATGCAAATTTAATAATAAAAAATTCACAAACATAATTTTTGAAAGTTTATAAGCTCTACTGTATATATATATATATATATATATATATATATATATATATATATATATATATATATATATATATATATATATATATATATATATATATATATAAGCATGAAAATTATTTTAAGTCATGGGGAATTAATGTTTACTGAATTTATGGGGTATATTCTAGTGAATTTGTGAACTTGCATGTTTGTGAGCTATCTGGCGATTATGGTTATCTATGCTAGTTAAGAGCATGTTGAGAGAGATGATGTTTACTTTGGCTGATATTGAGATCATTTCTATTAATGTTCCCTATTTATGTTTAAGTTAAACTAAATGTTATTATTGGAACTTTGACTTAGCACCCTGTCGTATGTTGCATGTTTCAACCAGATTAGTAGAAAACCCCAACTTGAGCTAGTTTATTTATGCTTTAGATACTCCTACATATTTATTCTTTTTTTTTTTTCTGGACTTAGAGTGTTCCTCGCCCGGGTAGTGGACCGAGTAGTCGGAGTGTTGTGGGTTGCATGTTACACTCGCTGTAGTGTCACGACCTTTCTTGCCTTTTTATAATTTCTTTTGAATAAAGTTAGTTGTTAGGAAATTAAATTATCGACTTTTTAGGGTAGAACTTCTGTGCTTGCGAGTATTTTTCTGTGTTAGAGCTCGAAAACGGAGAATGTCAAAGCGATCAGATCTGAAATCCGACTTACGGATCTCTCGGAATGAGGTTTTCTTGATTGCGGAATCCGTGTTAACTGTTGCGGGGCGTTTCGACGATCGACACGCTTTTCGAGGATATCAGAACCCTTCCTTATACCGATTTTGAGTTCTCTTAAGTACAAGGGAAATATTAAGTTTTTAATTAATTAATATTTTCTGAAGAATCGCTAACCCTAGTTCGGGGAGAGGAGAAAGAAAAGAGAGAAAAAGAGATCGGTTTTTCCATCTTCTTCGATCGACGTGTCGGAGGCCGGGAATGAAACGTCACCGTCAACGGGGAGCGGATCCGGATTCTCACTACCCGCGAGGAACGAAATCGGGTCGTCTTCTCCATTAGAGCAAGGTTAGCGGCATAATCTCTCTTCTTGTTGTTTCCGTTTTCCGTGTTCTTGGCCGTTAGGGTTTTTGTGTTTTGCGTCTTGTTACCGTGTGACGCTAGGGTGCCCTAGCCGCCGCCTCGCTGCCACCGCGCGGACAGGGCACGCGCTACCCGCGCGCCGCCGAAGGACCATGCCGCGCTGTTTGCGCGCCCACGCGGGGGTGGCGCCCACGCAGGGCTACTACGCAGTGTGCGCGAGCCCGCGCAGGGCTGTGCTGCGTGGGGCTGCCAAGACGCGCCGCTTTTGCGCCGCACCTTGCGGTATGCTGCTGCCGCTGCCGCTCGGTTTCCGCTTTCGCCTTTATGTTTTTCGGGTCATGGTTTCTACTCGGGTGATTAGGATTTTACGGTACATTATTCGTTGTGCTGTCAGGCAATCGCCGGACAGCGGTCGGGTCCACTGTTTTCGCAAGCAAAGCTTAAGTCTTACTGTTGTGGTTTTTTTTGGGGACTTTTTTTTTTAGGTCCGGGAGTCGTGCGAAGGCGCGGGACGGTTTCAGGTGTTTTGGTCGACACTTTTCGAGGTGGGTACCTTTATCCGAACAGGGGGATGTCGTCGGTTGGAACATACTGAGCTTTCCCTTTCTTCGTTATTAACGTTTGGTTTACAGTTATGTTACTCACGAGTACGGTAGTTTTGGTTTGAACAATATTATGAGTTGATGACTAACCACAATTTCTGCACGTGTATCGGCACTTATACTTTTGGAGCAACGAGTGTCGCAGGTGTTTATGACACTCGTTTTATTATGGTTACTATGCTCATGGCGCTTGCACGCACACCAGTGGTTTGGCCACCGTGTCGGTGTACTTTTCCGGAAAGGTGGTCTGATGACCCGTGAACCCTACGAGGTGACGTTAGTGGGGGCCCCTTGCGGTTATTTGCGGAGCTGCACTTGTGCAGTGGGGGTTTAAATGCACCAAGGTGAGAGCGAGACGGTTTTCTTTTGCCTGAGGTCCCCGGACCGACATGGCAGGTGCTCAGTTCGGTTTCTCGGGGACGATATGATTGATTGCAGGATGGGGTTGTGGATGCTCTGGTTTTACGGTTTGATTTATTATTTGTACCCTTTAGCATCATACTTATCATTATATTACATTTGTACTTTTCGTGTCACTGACTTCCTATACTGTGACAGGTTCGATTAGGGGTGGAATCTGGGACGGCGGTGAGGCTACGACTAGAGGGATTTAGCCTTTTTCTGGCTGGTGAAGTATTTTCTTTTACTTAGTTGATTATTTCGGTTGGTTAGACATTGTGCATGTGATTCTATTTATCGTGGATGATGTGGATGCTAGGATGGACTTACGACTCTGTGATTGACCGGTTTTCTTTATGCTCTCAGTTATGCGTTTTGGACGACCGTTTTTAAAATAAAGAAAAAGAGATTGCGAAAATATTTTTAAAAACCAGGTGTCGTGTGGACGCCGTTTTGCAAACCCGTGGTTTTATCCTTTCAAATTTATGTTGCCGTTTTGGTCAATGTGTTTGTTTAACGGTTCCCTTTTAGTCTTTATCCTTGGCTTGTGTGGTTAAAGTATAGTTGCGGTTTTTACGCCGTGCATACGCAAGGGTAGCTTGATTGATAAAGTTGAGAATGCTAGTGTATGTGGCGGATCTGTGCACGTGACCGGCGGGAGTTTCCTTTCAAAAAAAAAAAATTATTGCGCTATTTTTCCGCTTCAATAAACCCCCGGGGCGTGACACTCGCGCCTGGGGGACGAGTGGAGTCTGATAGTTGTGGTTAGACCCGTGCTAATTTTGGGAGCCGTCTAATTCTACGGTGGGTCTCAACTGTTGGGTATTTTCAGCTAGGGTGTTAGAGATGTGAGTTGGTCTTTGCCGATCTGATTGATCGTAGATTTGGATTATAGACTGCATGAGCCATTTGAGCTCGACAAAGATGAACGAATATTTTTCTCGGTGGGGTCGCTCCCATCGAGTGCCGCTCCGGAGCTGGGCCTGTTACTTTGCTATCGCGACTTGTCGACACAGTCCTTCTGGCTAGACCCTTTTTGGGCAGTCACGGACGCCCTACGTAAGTCCAGTCCTCCATGGATGTCATGGTAGTAGGTGGGCGCAGGTTTGACTAGACCCTTTGTGGCAGTCAGTATAGATTGGGTGATTGTTTTATCGAGAGGTAATAGATATATCATTTTTCATCTGTATCACTCTTTGAGCATCTAGATAGAGGCATAGTAGCTGTAGAGTTATTTCCAGCATTTTCTTTACACTACCGCATTTGTTACTTTATGCCTCTAGTAGATTTAGTGGGCAGACCGTCGGTTTTGGTGGCGGTACCCACTGAGAACTACTATTGGTTGTAGTTCTCACGCTTCTGTTAGTGACCATTTTCAGGGACTTCTTCTCCAGTTCCTGCTACTCCTGCTGCTGCTGCTGCATCATCTGACCGAGGCAAGGGAGTCGTGAGCTAGATCCCTACCCGTTCCTATTGAGAGAGTAGATGGACCCCTTTTTGGAGTTGTTTTAGTATAGTCAGTGGTTTGGATGTATTATGTACTTATTTTATTTTGAGAGTTCTATTTTGGAGAGACATATGTATTGTGATGACCTGACTTGTACTATTTGGGGATTGTATTTATTTATTTCAGCAGTTTACTTTTTCGCTCTGATATCTGTATAGTGGTTATTATTACCTTTTACAGGTTAGTCGCTTCGTCTATACAGGGCTTCCCGTATGGGCGGCTGATCTGTTGGCGGACCCGGGTTGCAGTTTCAACCTCGGGGCGTGACAATATAACCCTGGCTCAGTCGAGACTCATCTCACATTTTCGGCTGGTGAATGGCTCTAATACCAACTGTGGTGCCCTAACTTTCCAGGGGGTCACCTATCCTAGAATTACTCTAGCTCTAGCACGCTTAGCTCTCTTAACCTCTTGGGTCTTACTACCACCAAAAATACTATAGCAGGGATAAGAGATTTAGTCATATTATATTATTTATATATAGAACTAATCCAAATTCCGGGAGGTGTCACATTCTTCCCCCTTTTAAACCCTAACATCCACGTTAGGCTCAAGCACACTCACAAGTACCAGGCGATGTGAGACTTGTCTCGCTAGCCTTAGTTGGCCTTGTGGGGAGCTGCACTCCACCCACAATGGTTATTAGCTGGAGAGTCTCGATCTACTCGCTATATAACCTTGGCTCAGCCGAGACTCATCTCACATTTCCGGTTGGTGAATGGCTCCGATACCAACTGTGACGCCCCACTTCTTAGAGGGTTATCCATCCTAGAACTACTCTAGCTCTAGCATGCTTAACTCTCTTAACCTCTTGGGCCTTACTACCATCCAAAATGCTATAGCAGGGTTAAGAGATTTAGTCATATTATATCATTTATATATAAGACTAATCCAAATTCCGGGGGTGTCACATTACTGTGACGCCCCACTTTCTGGGGGTCACCCATCTTAGAACTACTCTAGCTCTAGCAAGCTTAACTCTCTTAACCTCTTGGGCCTTACTACCACCCAAAATACAATAGCCGGGTGAAGAGATTTAGTCTTATTATATAATTTATATATAGGACTAATCCAAATTCCGGGGGTGTCATATTAAAAAATTTGGACCATTTCTCGATTTGTGCGTGTCATCCTTGCGCAGGGGCCATGCTAATCTTCTCTGATACCAAATGTAACGACCTGGCCCACTAGTAATAATAACTCGTTGGGCCCAACTACCAGCCCAAAATGCTTAAATCCAGTTATTATTACTCCCACGTTTAGGCCTGACGTCCTCGTAAGCCCAAACACACATATAGCCCAAGATCATCAGACTTGTCTCACTAGTCATGTCATCTAGACACAGTCTCGGCCGGTGATTGGCTCCGATACCAAATGTAACATCCCACCTCCCAGGGGGTCACCCATCCTAGAACTATTCTAACTCTGGCACACTTAACTCTCTTAACCTCTTGGCCCTTACTACCACCCAAGATGCTATAGCCGGGTTAAGAGATTTAACCCTATTATATCATTTATATATAGGATTAATCCAAATTTCGGAGGTGTCACAGGATAAATCCTGACCTATGGAGATGCTGCTCTGATAGGACCGACGGATCAACTGGTCCCACGTCCTCTAGATCTGCCATCTGCGATATGTAATGTTATATTAGTAACATAATAGCTAAAAAAGACAAAATATTAAGACAACATAAATATGAATTCAACAAGTCATACGCCGGCATCCTTGTTGCACTCTTTCTACATTTTGTGGACATGTACTCCTATAGTGGCCTATTTGTTTACAAATTGAGTATTTTTCTTGTCAGCCACCCCCCTCGTCCATTATATTACTATTGAGACCAAAATTTTTTACCATAGAAAGAAGCGACACGTGGCGTCAGCCATCGGTTGAAAGACATCAGCCAACGTGGGTTTCACTCAACAAGGAGGGACTTGCGACCAGTCCTGAGTACGAAAGCCTGTAGCATGCGATATATTATCGGATGAAGATATTGGCCGATGAGAGAAGCAGCCGATGCAAAAACTATCACATCGTGTAATATCAACTGCGGTGTGAAATGAGAGATCCGACTTCCCTGGTCGTACAGCGAAGCAGGTAGAGTCGAAGTCAATCTTTGGTTGATCAAGCTGAAGAAGGAAAGACTCACGTCTTATTTCGGATCGAGTGTTGGTACAATACAAGGCACACGCCTCAGCCGAAGAAAGGTCCATATCCCGATCCGAACAGATTTCGGTCGCATAAAGGCACAAGGCACGACAAAGACTATGGGCCAAAGACGCCAGCCGATAGAAGAATCGGCCGACAAGAGAAGCGGCCAAAGAAAGATACCAGACCGCCTCAATCAAGCAACGGGAGAGGCGAAGTCAAGGTTAATTCTCAGCTGCTTGAAAATGTAGAAGGAAAGATCTTGAAAAAAATAAAGGCGAGATTTAGGCGTGAATCTCGTAACAGACCCCGAAGCGGCAAGCAGCATCCAACAAAGGGAAGCGCTGAGGACCATGCTTCAATACAATAATTAGGTGGTTAACCTAGAAAGGGCAAGCAATGCCCAGCGTCGGAAAGTGCCAAGAGTTATGCCTCGACACAACGATTATGAGGCGAACCTAGACGGAAAACGGCCTCTATCCTATCAACTCAAAAGGAGGTCATTGAGGACTTCATGTCGATTATTCCTAAATTAAGCCGATCATTCGAAATTCAAAATCGACGCCCAATAATCTTGGTTCGAAACTGTATAAATAAGCGAACCATCGAATGAATCGGGGTTTGGCAACCTCGCAAGCCCGGTACCATCCCTACTTCTTCATTTACCTAGGAGTAGATTAACTTAACTCTTTTTTCTTCTTTTTTACTGCTTTCCTAGGAGTAGGTTTAATTATAATCCTTCTATCGCTTTTTTTCCACTTGTATCCCTTTCTTTTTATCAATTTAAAGTGTAAACCGGCTATTAGGTCGTGTCTTTATTCTTGTATTTAGAGTGTAAACTAACCCATTGGTTGTCTTTATTTATTTTTCTTACGCTTTAAAGTTACAATCGGCTCATTAACCATACATTTATCTCTTAAACCGGTTCGACTCATCTAAGTCGAAACCAACAATCCCTCTCTATCTCCGCGAACTCGCTTCGGCAGTCACTGGTCATTGCGGTTGCGAGGAGTTACTAGAGGAGAACCCGGCCGAGCGGATCCCTACTTGTCCCAATCGCTTGATTGTTGGCACGCGGCGCACTTCGACACCTCTGGAGGGTCACCTACAGGGCCGATCGCACGCAAGCCACATTTTGGCCCCAACAATTACGAATACGTGTAGATCGTGGATGACATTTCTTCCTTCGTATAGGAGGCAGTACAATCGGGGGGCCTTGGGGTCGTGGTCAGTGCCGTCTATCAGCAACAAGATGAAAATGTGGTGCATAAGTCTCACGATAGCAGTCATACTATATCAGTATGAACAAAAAATATGATAGTCTATTCTTATTTGTAAAATACTATAAACTGATAGGAGATGCGAGCAAAATATTTCCGTTAGATGAAATTCACCACATGAGCATTCTGCATTTGTTCCAATCACGATTACTTTGTATGAGAAATCTCTAGTATTTACTTCAAATTTCGTTAGTCCAAATCGTTAGACAATGTGTCCTCGCGCCGTATCCATATCTTGGGTAATTATTCTTTGTATTTTAGGAGTTAGCGTGCCCATCACATTTTCACCGTGATCACGGCGTTTTAAGAAATACGTTCTAAGTTTATAAAATATTACCGCAACAAAAGCCGTGATAGGCAAAGCACGAATCGCCTTAAGTACCCTATTTAACGATTTCGAAAGATTCGTAGTCATCAACTCAAATCGTCGCCCTCCATCAAATGCCCTTACCCAAAACTCTTTATATCTTTCAAGATCATGCACCCACAGCCAAGCATCGTGATCCAACGCATCTAATTCTTGCTTTAGCTGATAATATTCTGTCGGTATTGAAGCACTTCTGATGTTCCAGAATTTATCTAACAAAGTATCGTTTTAAAATATTTATTCATATTTGCTTTCATGTGTTGAAGACACCAACGATGCGAGTGATCGTATTGTGGAGGATAGATATCAGTTACTATTTCTCTCAATCCAGAAAACCGATCAGATATAAAACAAATAGCTCTATTGCGGATAATATATTGACGCATGTTATGCATAAACCATCGCCAACTCCCTCCATTCTCCCATTCACAAATTGCAAATGCCAAAGGATATAGTCCATTATTTTCATCTCTAGCCGTCGGTATCAATGCATGACCTTCGTATTTGTCGTACATATGAGTGGCATCAATACTCACTACCGGCTGATAATGTGTGAATCCACGTAGAGAAGGTCCAAATGACCAAAAAACACGACCAAAGCGATAAATCCCATCTGCGGGCCACCTATGATCTAGACGCCATAAAGTACCAGGATTACATTCCTTCAGTATAGTAAGATAACGAGGCAAGTCTGTGTATAACTGCTCCCAACTCCCGTAAATAACCTGTAACACTTTACTCCTTACGTGCCAAACCTTCGAATATTTTATGTCAACATGCAAAGTTGATCGCATCGTTTCTTGAATTTTTTTTAGCGTCATATTAAGTCTTACCTTTAATGTCGGAAGAATCAATTGACATATAAGGTTTGAATTACAATTACGGTTCGTCGCGTTCAGCATTGGAATTACATGTGTGTGTGGACCAGCATATGTTTTTATCCTAAAGTACTTTATATCTTAAGGAACTGAAGCATGTAATCTCCATGGACATCCCTTTACCGTGCATTTAATAGTATAAGTCATTCTAATAGATTTCAATACTTTCATTTGAACATTATGGTCAATATGCTACCGGTTTAGAGCGTCCAATAAAGAAACCTTATCATAAAAGACGCGTCCAACCCAAGTCCCGTTAATGCTAGGTAGACCAATATTGATTTGTCGAATATTAAACTCTGTATGATCTACAACATACTGATTTATCCAATTATCATCTGAAGGAAAATATTCCGGATGATCAACAAATTCAATTTCCTCACCAAGATTGTCTAAATATTCGTTACTTATTTGTGGGTTGTCGATTTCATTGAAAACTATATTTGTAAGAAAATTCAACCCTCTATCATGATTATCATCTATATCTAGAGATGGATCATTCAAATAGTCATCCTCACTACTATAATGATCATCATTAATTGGTGCATCCTCATAATTAATATCACTATCACCGCCCCCGTCAATATTAGCACATTCTTCGTCAATATTATCACATCCCTCGTCAACATTAGTATCAAGTTCATTAATAGAAGGATTATTCCAATATTCATAGAAAGTAGATAATCTGCACATTTGTTAAAAATAAAATTCCAACATTACCACATCCACATCCCATTAATTAAAAATATAATTTGATTTCCCCTTACCCCCAATCATACGGTTCTAATTGTAGATGCGACATCCTAGGTTCTAGACGGGAGGTCATGCATTGTTCACGTGAGGTCGTGGCTTGCGTGTGTGTGTGGTTGTAGGTGGCACACTACTAACCGAGTAAGGAACAATAGTCTAAACAGGCGAATACTCACTTTTTCTGCAGTATATATAATGATTAACTATTAGTGTAATGACCCGATTCTCTGCGAAGGTCTTTCAGAGTGAATTGTGGCTTCTGAAGGCCTATGATGTGTGTTGGAGATGGTTGCGCGCAAATCGGACCTCAGAATTGAACCCAGCGCGAAATTTGGATTAAGAATACCTATTCGGATGCCTTCGACATATTTTAGAAGTGGAATTTGGCAAAACGGACATCGGATTTGGACTCAGCGCGCGAAAACGATAAAAATGGACTACTTGTATTTTTCGGAGCCCGGATGCCAAAACACGGATTTCGAGGTAAGATTTTACTGTTCCGGCAGGCCAGGGTAGCGCCGGCGGCGACGGGCAGCGGCGGAGCGCGGTGGCGCGTGCGCGGCGGCGAGCTGGGCGGTCCACAGGTTTTGACGTGCACCGGGACCAGCCAACTGCGGGCATGCCACGTGTCGCGCGCCGATTTGGCGGTCAACGCACGCGCGACAGCGCGCCGGGCGCGGCGCACCGTGGACCCCGCCGGGCCATGTGTCGCCCGCTCATTGGCGGGTGCAGCGACCCGGCTGGGCCGCCGTGAACCGCGGCCCACGGTTCCCGCCGTGGACCGCGTTGCTAGGGGCGCCCGGATCCACCACGGCCCACCATGTCGCCCATCCGAGCTCCGCGCGCCCGGTGCACGCGCCCCCGCGAATCGTGGAAGTGGTGAATCAGCAGAAACACTGAAGGCGGTGAGGTCGTCCAGGCCCCGTGGCGCCGAGGTGGCAAAAAGAAGTTTACTTTTGTAATTTTTTTTTGAAGGGTTAGTTTGCACATTATAAAATCTTTTAGGGTTGGTTTAAAAAAGAGTCCTTATTTTACCAGATACAGTGATATCAGAGTGAGTAGGAGAAACCGATGGCAGAGGCAGACTCATCCGGCACCGAGGCCTCTGCTGCCACCAGCCGCCGGGCGGCGAGATGGTCTCTTCATGGCATGACAGCTCTCGTCACCGGCGGCACCCGAGGAATCGGGTCCTCTCTTGTCGTCTCTCTCTATCGGCATTTTTCTATCCTTATCATACTCTTACGCTTACTCTCCTTCTCAGGCATGCGGTCGTGGAGGAGCTGTCGGCGCTGGGAGCGGCCGTGCACACGTGCTCGCGGAAAGAGGGGGAGCTCAAGGAGTGCCTGGAGAAGTGGGCGGGACTAGGGTTTCACGTCACGGGCTCCGTGTGCGACCTCTCCGTGCGGGAGCAGCGGGAGAGCCTGATGCGGGAGGTGGCTTCGGCCTTCGATGGCAAACTCAACATCCTCGTAAGAAATGGATGCACTTTTTATTTCCGTATTGTATACTGCTGTTGCACTCTGTTGTTGCTACTCTTCTTGGTAGATGGGGTTAGGGTTTTAAGAAGTTACTTTTCGAGGATTTAAAGCCCTTTTAAAATTTGCTTTCGATCTTCCGTCCTCCAATGTTATAAAAAATTACAGTTGGAACTACAGCATGCTCTGCATTACCAATTATGTCTTCTTGGAATTGTGAGGAAGGTTTTTTTTTTCTGGTGATTTGGGTGAGGAAACAGGACCTATAACCTGAGGTTATTAGAACTCTCTTTCTATTGTAGTCTTCTTGATCTGCTGTGCTTTCTATGTATGTAAGGTTTATGGATTCTAGCAGGATGAGTTATGTTGAATATAAATATTAAACACGTCGTTATACGGTAGCTTAAGCTTTTGAAGAATAATTATTGCTTCACATTCTTTACCATGGTATCATAGCGTAAGTAAGGATTTAAGTACCGTGGCACGGGATCGTGCCGAAAACTTGCCGGTACGGTACGGCACGGTGCGTGCCGAGCCGTGCCGATGAGTGCCGGTCACAAAAAATACATGCGTGCCGACACATAATGACATGAAAAATTTAATTTCTTTAGCAACAAAATTTTTTAATTGCTTATTATGTATCTTTATCAAATATTTTGAACTTTATTAAGAAAATTACTTAGTAATTTTAAGAAAAAAGGATTTTGAACTGCGTCATCGGCACGGGAGTTGTATCGTGCCGGTATCTTGTTGGCACGGTACGGCACGGTAGATACGGCCCGTGCCGATGGATACTTAAAACCTTGAGCGTAAGGTTCCGAGTAGCTTTATTTTCTCCCATTTAATTAAAACTCATGTCTTGGGCCTATAAATAAGGCTAGCCTAGATGTAAGGTGGATTGTCGAACATAAATATTAAAAACATCGTTCTATGGTAGCTTAAGCTTTTGGAGAATAATGGTTGCTTTGCATTTTTTCACAAATGGGATTGAAATAGGATGCTATTATTATGAATTGATAAAAGTGGAGAAAGTGTCCAGAGTTCTGCTGTGGAACTTCATTATGGGTGACCAGATGTTGGGCTTAGTTTTTTTAGTGTAAATGCGTCGCAGATTATGTCTTCTTGAAATTTGGGTGTGTTAATGGGCAATTTTTCTTTTAATAAAAGTTGTCATCTAAATGTTGATTTGAATGAGGTATCATGACCGGACGCCTTATATTGTACGAAAGAAAGGATGGTGATTGAGGTGCACGGATAACCAAAAACTACCATAGAATTGTTTGTAGTTAGACTTGCCGATCCTAAAGAAAGGCATACTCTTCGAAAAGAAAAATACATAGTAGACTATATGAACAGCGTTGATACGAAATGTTAGTTGAATCCCTTTGTGTAGAGGCATTGACCAAGAAGGGTTCAGATTAAATGAATAACACAGTCATAGGCAACTGATAGAAATGCCTAGAATGGTGATCATAGCTGTTTTTGGTACTTTTTACTTACAGTAAAGTGTGAAAGTTTTTGCTTATATAATCATAAACAAACACATTCAAAAATACATAGGTAGCCAACCGGCAGCCTTTAATCTTGCAGCATGTGTTGTAATAAGACTCAGTACAGCCTAGTTCTAGCTTTAAATCTTTTTAAATATCATTCTTTATAACCCCCTTGATGGAATTATCTACTAATTTTAACTGCAGTTCTTAAAAACGTTTTGCCATTGAATCAAATTAAGGGTTAAAACTTGACTAAAACCAGATTTCCCAAAATAACTGTCATTCAATCAAGAATTTTTGTTAGAAATGTTTGAATGATGCTTATAATGGCTAATGCTAAATATCGGTGTTTCACTGATGTTCAAGTTTTCAGAGATTACTTGGATTTATCGAATTCGGAGTAACAGACAGAAAATCAAATTTCCCCCAGATTAACCCTTCTATGCATCAAATAATTATTCAGATGTATAAATGGCCTTATAAGAGAGCTTTGAAGGTAGTTCCAAGCACTTCCGGTTTTCCAAAGATTGGAGGAAGTAAAAAAAGGATTTCAGGCTTGTGGTTTAAGGAAATAGTATACCATGCCAAAATTGTATCGGATTGGGATCGGGGCACTCCCTAGGTGCAACTACATAGAGTCTGCTCAAAAGGGGTAATGGATCAACTAACTTCTTGTTGTCCAGCTAACAATCAAATTTCCTGTTATTTGCTGTGTTCATTTCAACAATTTATATGAAAGAGAAATCAACTATTGGTGATACTAAATTAATGAGGTACTTATTGAAGAGGCATGCTCTTTGGCGCGAGATTATTGGAGAAACACCATCTTTTGGATGTTTTGATGCCATTGAAAAGTAAATAACGTTAATTTTTTAATATCATGTAACAAATGATTTTTGAATTTGTAATTGCAGAAATCTTTTAGTTGTGTATCCTTCCTATTGGATGACAGATATCTCATTCTGTTCGTATCGCTTGATAATTTCAAAGTAACTTATGAATTTCTCCTAAGCTGCTAAAATTGGGGCAAAACCACATTTTCTGCCTGCAAATCCTTTGTTCTCATTTGTTTTTTTGTTCTTTTGAATGATTTCTTGTTTCATTATTTTCTGTAGATAAACAATGTTGGAACAAATGTAAGGAGACAAACAGTTGAATATTCTGCGGAAGAGTACTCTTTCCTTATGACCACCAATCTTGAATCTGCATACCACATGTGCCAACTTGCACACCCTCTTCTTAAAGCATCCGGAATGGGAAGTATTGTTTTCATTTCCTCTGTCGCTGGGGTGGTAGCTATAAACAGTGGAACCATATATGCTGCAACAAAAGGTAATGGTGATGTGATAAATCATCTTATTACGCTGTTTTTGAAGATATTTGTGTATATAATGCTGCAAAATTATCTGTTTACATATAGATATCCCTGTGGGATTTAATTTTTCTTATTTGCCCTTTGGACTCTTAATTTCTAAGTTTTATACAATTAAACTGTTCTGTACCCTTGAACTTACAAAAAACAAGCTTTCACTATGAATTGGTTGGCTCTCCAGCTTAGGATACTGTTATTTTTTTGCAAGGAGTATGTATGAAAATTTGGATTTTCCAGTGGTATACATAAATGTCAGTTTAGTATCTTCAGTTTTTTTGTGGAAACTCAGATTTTGAATGGAACTGCATTTGGGGTACAGGTATATCGTTGGATTCTGACTTTGTTATCTCTTCGTTTATGCAATTTTTACCACAGGAGCAATTAACCAGTTGACAAAGAACTTAGCATGTGAATGGGCAAAAGACAACATCAGAACCAATTCTGTTTCCCCATGGTACATCAAGACTTCACTTGTAGAGAAGGTACAAACTTTTCCTCCCTATATTACGTATCTGACATTGGTACATTTTTTATTGCTTAATAAATAGGAATTTGGACACTGCATTCGATTCCCAGATCTATTTGCACTGTGGTACACATTGGTAGATGGAATAGTACAGGGTTTTACTACTGCTGAGGCCCATAAACATGTGCGTGCGTGCATATATGCGTTCATTCCTTGAGGGATATGTATATTACTACTAGTTGGGCTACAGTGCTTTCAGAAGGATCAGGCACATACTTCAATAAGCATGCCGGCTTGATGCATTCGTGCAGATCCCGATGCATATCTGACACTTAAGGTCAGAAGCACAGAGAGGCCAGTGCTTTTGGCAGCGCTAACCTAGCTCTATACTTCCCCTGTACTTTGCAATGATTTGCACAAGATTACAATAAGCTTTTGTTATTCTCCTGCTAATTGCATGCTTTAATACCATAGTTTTCTAGGCCAGCCAAAAAAAAAGAAAAAAAGTATATGTCCATGATTTGTTCATTTTGTGTGTAGTTGCTAGAGCAAAAGGAATTCTTGGAGAAGGTGATTGAGCGTACCCCTCTTCGAAGGGTGGGAGAGCCTGAGGAAGTGTCGTCTCTTGTAGTGTTTCTCTGCCTCCCTGCCGCATCTTACATCACCGGACAAACCATCTCTGTTGACGGAGGAATGACCGTTAATGGGTTCAACCCTTAGCACTGCTTGATTCCGTCGCATCAAATGAACTTCCCGTGAATAGTTAATAATAAACTCCTCTCTTCAGCATTTGTTACTGGATTCTAGTCCTACTGTCTTGCAAAAGGTTAAAGGGACCAAAGCTTCATATGATGCTGAATTATTTGTATGAGGATTAGAAGTTACAAAGCTGAGTCGAATAAAAGCTGTTTATCTGGATTTAAATTATCCAAACCGGGTATTATTGATCACCATGATAAAGCCCAAGTGGTATCTTTCTTTCATGGGTATTGTGTTAGTAAATTACATTGCTGGTTACTAAACTTTAACTTACCTTGAAATTGTATTGAGGTCACTAAAATTTAATTTGTTGTCATCTAGTTGGTAATTATATTTCAAACAAATCATCCTTTCAAGCTTGATTCAATTTATATTTAGAAAAATAATTTGATTACTCTTTGGTTGCTATCAGAGAAGATGTGGCACTAATATGGCATTTAATTCAACTACAACATTTTTGAAGGTCGTGTGATAATTGAATTAATTGCTGCATTATTTCTACATCATCTATTGTTTGTAGGTTATATATTGGTTGTGATGTAGTTGTTAAATCAGGTGTAATATATCTCTTTTAGTAAAATCAAATGGAGCTGAATAAAGATAAATTAAATTTTCGTTATTTAATTGTAAGAAACTGAAGTATGCTTGTTTCAATGGATCTCTTGTGGTAAGTTTAGTAACCAACGGTGTAATGCCCCTGTGAGGAAGTTCTTATCACAGCAATTTTGGTCCTAGTATGATGCCTCGTGTAGCAATTTTGGTCCATGCTCTCGTTGTTTTTCACTTCTCAGCTCTGTGGTGTTATATTTTGGATCCCTCGCCCGTAGTTGACTCGCTCCATTTGTGATCTGTGAGTGTCTGGAGTACAAGGGACGCCCGTTGCGAATTCTGGCTTCAGAGATAAGGGAATTGCGCAACTTGGCCATGCCGTACATGTTGTTGATGTTGTTAGGGAGTAATCACGGAGAGCGAGTGGTGATTTGAGAGCTGGTGACGATGGTGATGGATACCCACCCTTCTGGTTTGAGACTTCCGTTGAGATTTGTTAGTTTCGAGGACAAAACTTTCTTTTAGTGGGGAAGAATGTGATGATCCGGATCTCCGCTGAAGGGTTACAGTGTGATCAGCGGCTTCAGGAGGCTTATTTTGTGTGATGGAGGTGTTTGTGCATGAATCGGACTCAAGGAATGGACCCCGCGCGAAAAATAGATCGAGTTTGCCTTCCGGATGCCTTCGCCGAAATTTAGAAATAGATTCGCGCAAAACGGATATCGACTTTTGATTCAGCATGGAAAAACAATGGAAAATGACTATTTGAAATTTTTCTGGTGAATTTGGACGTCAAAACGGACTCAGTGCTTGAAAATGCTAAAAATCGAATTTTCTAGGCTTACTGGGCTCAACGGGCCCAATCTGGCTGAGGGCCGGTCCACGGCCTAGGTCGCGTGCACCGGGCGCAGCGAGCCAGCGCACGGGACGCGTGGCGCGCGAGGATTGGGCCGTGCACTGTGCGGCGTACGGCGAGGTAGGCGGGGGCAGGCGGGCGCGGCATGGCGCCGCCACGTAGCACCGCCTGAGTGGCGGGCGCCAACCACCCGAGCGTGCGGGTGGGCCGCGTGGCGCGGCCCGGTTGGCCACGACTTGCTGTCGCGTGGGGCAGGACACGCGACGCGCCCGGGTGAATCCAGGCATTGCCTTGGCTGTCCCTTGTTCGGCGTCCGGTTCTTCCGGGCGCCCGAAAATGTACCCCAAACTGAGTTGGGCTTTTTTTTGGATTCTGCCTATAAATAGGCCTTTGAAGCCCCATTTCGTGGGTTTTGGGATTTTTGATGGGGCTCCCCTTTGGCTGAGGCCTTTCTCTACTAGTCCACTACTCTTTAATGGATCTTGGGTATTTTTGGAGGCTGCGGCATCGATATTTTCCCCGACACAGCGCACTTCGACGCTTCTCCGATTGCGGCTTTTTTCTTCGACGCTTCGTCCGCGGGCTCCCCTGAGCTGACCCGAGGGAGTTTTTAGCCGATCTTTGCGGCAACGTTTCCACGAGAGGTAGGCCTTTGATTTTCGTGTTTACCGTTCCTCTCTGTTTTTGGTTGTTATTGGACTTTTCGGAGTTTCTTTTGACCTCATTCTCTGCGAAAATTTTCGGAACAATGGAGGAGTATTCTTGCATTTTCTCGGTCTACGGTTGGCGGAATTGAGAGTTTAAGGACTAGATTGACATCTACGCTTCAAGAGGAACGCAACTGCATTTTTTCTGATTTTTTTGAGGTCTTTACGATGGTGAACATTTTCGATTTTGGGGACTTTTGTGCAGAACAGTACATGCAGGATTTTGGGCTTGTAAATTTACTCTATGTTCGACTTGTGATGCAGTTTTCGCAGAGATTTTAGAGTTTTTCGAGGAAAGTAAAAATTGGAATACATCATCACGATTGAGGTGAGCATTTTTCCTTTTGGTCCCGGCTGAATGATGATCGGATTGGCCTCCACATTATCTTGACGCGCTCACTGAATTTTATACCATTGTGGACAACACTTCAGTGTTTTGGTTGCCGCCGCCGATCCGGGAGGAATTTTTGGATAATTTTCATTGCGTTGGGATCTTGAGAGGCTGAGGAACGTGCACGCCAAGTTTCGGCTCGATCAGACCCTGGATCGTCGCGTTTCATGTGGGTTGAATTTTCCTCCAAGTCTGCGGACTTCCTTCTAATTCTAGTGTTGTAGATCTCAGCATGCTAGAATAGGTGGTATCGTGGATACTTTCCTCGGTGGGGTCGCGCCCCTCGAGTGCCGCTCCGGAGTTGGGCTTGTTACTTTGCTATCACGACTTATCGACGCGGTCCGTGTGGGATGCCCTGCGTAAGTCCAGTCCTCCGTGGATGTAATCGCAGTAGGTGGGCGCAGGTTTGACTGGACCCTTTGTGGCAGTCAGTGTGATTGGGTTGATTGAGTATACTGGGTTAGAGTCGATGCATCATTTTCATCTGTATCACCCATTGAGCATTATAGATAGAGGCATGATAGCTGTAGATTTCTTTCCAGCTTATTTTTTTCTTCATGACAGTATTTCCTGTTATCTTATGCCTCTAGTAGGCTTAGTGGACAGACCGTAGGGTTGGAGACGGTACCCACTGAGAACTACGTGTTGGTGTAGTTCTCACACCCTCTATTGGTGAACGTTTTGCAAAGGCTTTTCCTTCCGTCCCTACTTCGGTTGGCGCTACGGATCGTGATGAAGGAGTCGCGTGATAGATCCCTACCAGTGTTGTCTTTTTGGTAAGATAGATATACCAATCCGGATTATGGATTTTACTGTACACTGTTGTATTTATGATTTTAGTCTACCTTCCTTTTTGGATTCATAGATGTTATATAGGAGGATATTTATTTATATTATTCATATTTGGGATATGGATCTTGTACTTTTGTTTCAGTTGTACAGTGGATTAGTTTTATTTAGCAGCTTTTATTTCCAGCTCTGATATCTATATAGTTGCTAGGTTTTATTTTTTGCAGGTTAGACGCTTCGCCTATGCGGGATTTCCGTATGGATGACGGATCTGTTAGCGAGCTAGGGTCACAATTTCGACCCCGGGGCGTGACAGAATATATGTCAAATATATAAATCCAACTCCCACTAAAAGAAATATAAATACAATAAAAAGTCCCAGACTGTCCAGTACTAATACATCAGTCTATAGGGGTACCAGTATATCTCTCCAAAATGCAGGGAATGGAACTACTCGGCCACGCCCTTACCTCGATCAGTAGCCTCCGAATGAGCTGAAGCTGGAACAGGTACCTCTGAAATAAAAACACTAGCGGGTGTGAGAACTACATCCAACAGTAGTTCTCAGTAGGTACCGCCTCTAAGACCAACGGTCTGCCCACTAAGTCTACTAGAGACATAAGATAACAATATGGTAAAAAAGAGAAGATAAAAGCTGGAAATAACTCTACAGCTACCATGCCTCTATCTATCATGCTCAAAGGATGATACAGATGATAAAAAAAACATCTACTCGATATGCTCAGTCAACCCAATCATCCTGATTGCCACATAGGATCCAGTCAAACCTACGCCCACTTACTACCACGCATCCACAAGAGGACGGGATTTACGTAGGGTGTCCCACGCGGACTGCATCGACAAGTCGCGATAGCAAAGTAATAGGCCCAACTCCGGAGCGGCACTCGAGGGGAGCGACCCTACCGAGGAAAGTATCCGCGCATCTCTGTCGAGCTCAATATGGCTCTTGCAGGCTATAGTCCAAATCTACGATCAATCAGATCGGCAACAACATCGATCCATCACTAACAACATCAGCCGAAAACTCCATGGCTCGGGATCACCGTCTACCCACGGCTCCCTAACTTTAGTACTGAACTGATCTCAGCTACTAGACTCTACTCGGCCCTCAAGCGCGAGTGCAACATGCATCCTACACTATCCCGACCACTCGGCATACTACCCGATCGAGGAGAAACACTATGTCCAGGAAAGCAAAATAAAGTGAGTATGGATGTCTAAATACAACAACTAGCCAAGTGAGGGTTTTCTACTAGTCTGGTCAAAATCATGCAACATATGACGGGATGCTAGTCAAAGTTCCACAATTCTATCAATAATATGATACAACAATAATAGCACCTATACTAGCATGCTGAGTCCTATCATACTAGAATTAATAGGAAGTACGCGATTTTGGAGGAAAACAAACCCATTTGGATGCGCGCATCGGTCCGGAGTCCGAATGAGCCGAAATTAGACGTACGCGATCCTCAGGTTCCCAGGGTTCCAACGAACCAAAAATCACCCAAAAACTCCTCCTGGTCACTGAAATATAAGCCAAACATCGCGGTAAGTCCCAAATCACCCAAACGACAACATCGCCGCAAGTCTACCACAAACAGTAAAATACCTCTTGCGAGATGCCCTCCAAAAATTTTTAAAAAAAATACGGCTGCGATTCTCGCGAAGTGTAGATAGAAATCAAGTCCTTAAACATCAAATTCCGTCAACCGTAGGCCGAGAAAAAGCAAGATCACTCCTCCGCTGTCCAGAAAATGCCGCAAAAAAAAAAAGGGTCTAAAGAAGCTCCGAAAAATCCAATAAAAATCCAAAATGGAGAGGAATGGTAAATACGAAAATCGAAGATATACCTCTCGTGGAAACGTCGCCGCAAAAATCGGCGAAAAACTTCAAGAACTCAGCTTGGGTGAGCTCGTGGACAAAAAGTCGACGGAAAAGATCGGTGTCGGAGAAGCGTCGAAGCTTGCAGAGTTGGGGAGGAAAAATATGAAACGGCATTTAAAAATCCTCTGGGATGCCAAAATGCGAAGAAGAGTTGTAGAGGAATCACCCTATCGAAGAAAGCCTAAAAAAACTTCCCAAAAACCCCTCAAATGCTGCCCAAGAGGGGCTATTTATAGCCAAAATCCCAAAAAGAGCCATCTCGGACTCGGGCTCCGGATCTGCACAGTGCGGCGCCCGGACGAGTGGCACGCATCCGAGCTGCCTCCGCGCAGTGCCCGGAAGCATGGGATGGCGCCATGCGTCCCACGCCCGCGCCCCGCGCACACGTGGTGGTTGGCGCCCGCCAATCGGGGCGCGCCACGTGGCGGCGGGGAACACGGCGGGGTGCACGCGGCGTGCAACACGCCGAGTCCACCGGGTCCACGCGCTAGCTAATGGCGCGCTGCCACGTGGTCCACCCACGCCGATCACGACATAACGCATGCGGCCTGCCCAATCACGCAGTGCCACGTGGCTCCTCTCGCCTTCGCTGGTCCCGGTGCACGCCTCATGGGCCGTGGACCGGCCTGCTTCCAAAATGGGCCTAGTAGGCCTATTTAGCCCGAAAATAGCCAATTTTGACTATTTTCGCACGCTGAGTCCGTTTTTGGCATCCGTTTGACGCACAACGCACTCGATACACCAAAAATAGGTATTTTCTCACCGCCGACCACACAGTCAAGACACACGGGACATCGGGACACCACACAAATGATAGCTCTCTAATCGTAGGCATTTCTAAAAAAGATACACCTTGTGTTTTTTATCCTGCGCCACAAAAGACAGCTTAGAAGACGCATGAATTCCTCAACATACTTTTGCACTGTGCGATCGCCCCGTCAAAGCTTCTTCAAATATTCTTCTAGCTTCAATTTCACAGCCTGGGAAATATACATAAAACAACGTTTCTAGGAACTCCGCCCAAGTCACTGGAGGTGCACCCTCATGTCTCCTCACTCTCACCCTGCTCCACCAAGCACAGACGACCCTCTCTAGATAGTGAAAGCCAAGTGCATCTGGTTACACGTGGGAATATATAAATCCTCAAAGAGTCTCTCCATATCACAAACCCAAGACTCTACCACCCATGACTCAGTACTACGTCCAGTAAAATGAGGCGGATCATATCTCCTTAAATCAGCCAACCTCGCATGAGCCCGATCCTGCTCGACCTCAGATACCATCTGTCTTGTCCTCGGCCTCTCCTCAACCGGTGTTAACATAGCATGGGCAGCCTCTGCCACAATGACCTTCATGGTTGATGTATCCATAAAGTAGTTGGTGAAGAGGTCTGATGCTCATGTGCTTGTCGTGCAGTGCTCGTCTGCTATGCTATCATGTCGCACAGCCTCCCAACCGCACTAGTCATCCTTGCGACCTGATCTCTCAACTCCCGCAACTCGCTAGAGCCAGCCTAATCCTGTCCCTCAGGCTGTGCAGGGGTACCCCTCGTTGGTGGTCGTCGACGTGGCCGCATTATGATCATCTGAAACCAAAATACACATTAATTATATAAACACACACTCTTGACCCAATCATGCGAAAGTCTAGAAAGACATCCTTTTGCTTATGCATTATAATGTTGTTTGTAGCCAACATAATTATTTAGTAAGAAAAAGTACATCTCTTTCGATCACTCTTCAACTCTCTCTGAAGAGTTTATAAGACTCAATCTGCAGACTTTCTCAACAAGTTAATATTCCTCACACCTTATATTCCTAGGATCAATCAAATCCTAGAGTTTTCTCTCACAATTCTATACTCTAATACCATATAATCTGTCACGCCCCGAGTCACAGCAGAAGCTCTCCGAAGTGTCAACAGATCAGCTGTATGTTCAAGACTTTTCTGTACATATGAAGCCTCCAAACAAGAACTTGTCTCGAATAAGCAATCCTAAGAGTTTACAAAACAATGATCCTAGAAGGCTACAACTATATAACAAGCACATATATCAGAGTAAATAAAACAACTATATAGATATATATCACTGTACAAAAACATCAAAACTAGATGTAACACATATACAACTTAAGTCTTTGTATACAAAATGCTGCTGCTCCTCGCAGTTTCAGATACAGTGATTTATCTACAACCTCAATTAAGGCCCCCTTTAGCTCATGTACAAAAATAGGAAATGCTATCTAGCCCTCGGTCTCCTTACCTCGCTCGAATACCGGTGATGATAACTCTTGTCATGCCCCGTGGTCGAAACTGCGACCCGGGTCCGCCAACAGATCCACCGCTCATACGGGAAGCCCCGTATAGACAAAGCGTTTAACCTGCAAAAAATAATACTACAGTTATACAGATATCAGAGCGAAAAAATAATCTACTGAAATATGAAAATACAACTCCAAATAGTACAAGTATGAACCTTACAACATAAGTCTCTCGAAAATAAAACTCTCAAAAGTAACTATCTACAATAATCTAGCGGACTGTACTATAAGGCTCCAAATGCGGTACAACTATACTCCAAAAACGGGTAGGGAACTAAATCACGACTCCCTTACCTCGATCAGCTGGTGCACCAACAGGAGTAGGAACAAGGGTATATGCCTCAGGAAAATCTGTCACCAACAGAGGGTGTGAGAACTACACTGTCACGTAGTTCTCAGTGGGTACCGTCTCCAAGACCAACGATCTGCCCACTAAGTCTACTAGAGGTATAAGATAACAGAAAAACTGTAATAATAAAAAAATAAGCTGGAAAGAAATCTACAGCTATCATGCTTCTATCTACAATGCTCAATGGGTGATACAGATGACAATGATGCATCGACTCTAACCCAATATACTCAATCAACTCAATCACACTGACTGCCACATAGGGTCCAGTCAAACCTGCGTCCACCTACTGCCATTACATCCACGGAGGACTGGGCTTACGTAGGGCGTCCCACACGGACTGCGTCGACAAGTCGCGATAGCAAAGTAACAGGACCAACTTCGAAGCGGCACTCGAGGGGCGCGACCCTACCGAGGAAAGTATCTGCGCATCTCCGTCGAGCTCAATATGGCTCATGCAGGCTATAGTCCAAATCCACGTTCAATCAGATCAACAACAATAACCCAACACTGACAACATCAGCCGATAACACTCAACAGCTCGGGACCACCGTCTCCAAACGGCTCCCAGAACAAACCACTCGACTCACAAAAGAGAATAGACCAACTGACACAACAAGGGTCCGAGAATCTCGAAAGGCCGATGCCTAAAACCCCAATCAAACAAGAACAGGTTCCAAGCTCAACCTTTCGAAGTTCTCGATTCCCGGGGAAATCAGTTCTCTCAGGTAAAACATCCGGAGGGAACCAATCAAGATCCGAAAGTTCCGAGAGACTAGCACCTACAACTCTATTAAACAAGAACAGATTCTAGGCACATCCCCCGTAGCTTTCGTCCCAAAATAAGAAAACGACCCCTAGAACCCAGATCACTCAACCCTCTCGGGTGAGGAAGTTTGTAAGAAGAAATGACAGTTATTTTCGAAAACCATTTTGATTTGAGAAACCCAATTTAATGAATTTTAGTTCTTTAAGAAAATCAGTTAAAATAAATTTTATTTTCCAAACCCCGAAGGGCTAATACCTTCACCCTATCAAACAAGAACAGGCTCCGGCGACCCTTCGAAATTCGGAAGGAAAAACGTTTATTTACTGAAATTATGTGTCCAAAAATAGTCCGGGTTCAAGGTCCTACTATCAATAACTAAACACTACTACAAACACAGTGCTAATGACACTGGTCGGAGAATACACGATAACCCGGGACCACCGTTTACCCAACAACTCCCAACACTAGCACAACACTAACCATAGCTACCAGACTCCACTCGGGCCCCAGGCACGAGTGTAACATGCATCCCACACTATCTCGACTACTCGGCCCACTACCCGAGCGAAGAAACACTCTAAGTACAGGAAAAAAAAATGCAAGAGGTGGAAACTAAACATAAAAGAACCTAGCCCAAGTGAGAGTTTTCTAGCAGTCTGGTTTAATACATGCAATCATATGATAGGGTACTAGTCAAAGTCCAATAACTCTATAAATATCAATAGTAGCACCTATTCTAGCATGCTGAAATCTACAACAATAGAATTAGAAAGAAGTCCGCAGACTTGGAGGAAAATTCAACCCACCTCAGTTTGCCGCCAATTGCTTGTAGACACTTACAATTGGGCTCCCGCAGAAACACACTCTCTTTCGAAACAGAAAGCACAACGGCGCCCGCCACGCGCGAACGATACACCCCGAAAAGTCCGGCGGTAAAACTGCACGACAAACGGCACCACCAACAACAGTCCCTGGCAAGGACCAGGACACAGAGTTCAAAGACAAAAACCCCAAAAGCAAAATCTAAGAACTGTGCCGAAAAACACAGCAAAACACGAGGCGGAATGTGATGATCCGGACTCCCGCAGGAACTGTGCAACATTAAACAGTGACTGTAGGGAGCTTATTCGGTGAAACGGAGCTTGTAGAATCGAAATTGGACATTTAAAATAGACTTAGCGCGAAAATCGGAGCAAATGGAATTTTCTGGGAGCATTTTGCAGAATTTCGGATGAGAATTTGGCGAAACGGACGGCGGATTTGGACTCAGCGCGCGAAAACGATCAAAATGGTATATTCACTTTATTTTTTCGGCACCTTGGTACTGTTCACCGGAACAGTAACCCGGCCGGTCGGAATTACTGTTCCGGCAGCCGGCGGCGGCCGGCGGCGACCGGCGGGCGGCGGCGCGACGGCGGCACGGCGGCGGAGCGCGGCAGGGCGCAGCGGCACGCGGCGCGGGCAGCGCGGGCAGCGCGGGCAGGCGCGGGCAGGCGCGCGGGTGCGCGGTCCATGGACCTGGCGTGAACCGGGAGCACCGAAGAATCTCCTTGCCACGTGGCGTTCTCCTATTGGTTGGCCGGCTTCTAGAAGCATGTGGGAAGGTGACACGTGGCGCTCCCCTATTGGCTGACAGGATCCGGAAAACCCGGAGCGCGGGCCAGGCACGTGCACCACGTGGACACGTTGCAGTTTTTGAGTGGTCCTTGCACGGCTGTTTCCTGTTTTGTGGACACGTGGCGTTCTGTGATTGGCCAATTTTGGTGTTTCCTGTTCGGGCCCGGATCTGGTGTGGAGCCCGAATATTCCCTTGGCCCATTATAAATAGCATCTCCCCTCCCTCTCATTCCCCACCTCGATTTCTGTGCCGTAGAGAGAGAATCAGAGGTTGGGCCCCTTAGGAAAATTGTTCCTCTCTCTCTCTTCTCTCTCTCCTCCAAATCTCAGAATTTTTGGAGTTACAGATAGTGAGTTATCTGCGACGCGGCGCACTGCGACGGTTTTCTTTTTCGGCCCATTTCCCGTCGCAGTTCAGTCGAAAAATCCCTGTGAGCTAACCGGGAGGAATTTTTGGACGATTTTTGCGACAGCGCGTTCCTAAGAGGTAAGGCTTCGATTTCCGTGTTGATCACTTTGCTCCATTTCGCTCTTTTGGCACGGTTTCCAAGGCCTCTTTGACCCCCTTTTTTGCTGTGGAAATTTCTGGACAGTGTCAACTTCTCCGATTTTTATCTTGGCGTAGGAGCATCAGATCGAGGCGTTTAAAGAGTCGATTTTGATCTACTCTTCGCGAGGAACGCAACCGTAATTTTTCTGGATTTTCCTGAGCACTGTATAGAGGTGAAAAACTCCTCTTTTCCTGTGCTGTTTGAAAAACAGCAAATATTGTGCTTTTTGGGATTTGTATTTATACCGGGAGCGTTGATTTGCAGGATTTGAGGACTGTGGACAGCTTGGAGGCTTTCTGGGGTGTGAGCTGCTCGAGGTGGGCGGTTGTTGCTTACCTCATTTTTGACAAGCTCACTGGGATTACTGGAACTCCCCTAAAATTTAATTGATGAGAACAATTGGGACAAACTAATATGACAATTGATGAGAACCATTGGGACAACTAACAGGACAACTAACAGGACAAACTAACAGGACAAACTAACAGGACAACTAACAGGACAAACTAACAGGACAATTGATGAGAACCGCTGGGACGAACTCTCCTAAAATTTAATATAACCCCACAGATTATATGATGACTTATATTGGGACACTGTGTTTGGGACAAAGGCTATAATCTCGCATGCAAATAACTTTTATAACAATCAATCTTTTTAAATTAATATTTGACACTTTTCTACAGCTTTTAAATAATTGCATGCTTTCTTGCTCATCTGGTTAGCCACTATTTATTGCTACACTATCATCTTGGGATTTGTACATGTTTCATTGTTGTCCTGTGCATCCAGAGGCTTGTTGCTCAAGTGTGAGCAGGGGTTTGGGATAGTGTAGTCGAGATTGCATTAGATTGTGGATTTGTGGGGTATTGCGGTGACCGCGGACAGTAGGCGGTCGACCAGATATTTATCCTTGCATCAGATTGGGGTTGAGTCTGGTCTATTTTGCATCAGCTGAGGATCGGGTTTTCCTAGTGGATGGTTTTCCCACTTGTTAAGTACTATGGCAGCAGATCGGGGTTTTCTTTAGTGGATAGCTTTTCCCACTTTGATCATAGTCATGATCCAGTCCTGCTGTTTTATGGCACTTATGATACTTATTACTGAGATATTTTACTCGTGTGGGTCGCTCCCCTCGAGTGCCACTCCGGAGTGTGTTGCAGACATGCTTAGAGTCTTTGAGACTCCTATCCCCTATCGGTGTTAAGCATACCCGATTTGGCAACTATCCCCTATCGGTATTATGCATTGGCCAGCATACCCGATTTGGCAAGGCACAGCAGGCAGTACCAGTTTTACTAGTGACACAAGACTGAGTTATTTCAGGCAGGCATGTTTGGTATTGTTGCATACAGTCATTTCGTGCTACATGGCATTTAGAGGCATAGTGGTGATAGTTTCCTTTCTTTTCAGCAGCCTTTGTAGCTTACCACTGTTCTTTTATGTCGCCTCTAGTAGTCCTAGTGGGTGCGTCAGAGTTGAGGTTTTTACCCACTAGGGGAGGCTACTAGTTTATCTGGTAGTTCTCACCCCCATTATTGTTTCTGTCACGCCCCGGGGTCGAAACTGCGACCCGGGCTCGCCAACAGATCCGCCATCTGTACGGAAACTGCCGTACAGACGAAGCGTCTAACCTGCAGAAAGAATCAACTACAGTAAACAGATATCAGAGCGGAAAGTAAACTACTAAAAGCTGAAGATCAAACACTGTACAACTGAAGATAATACAATATCCATCTCCCAAAAACAATCGAATAAAACTGTCCTCTGATACAAAACTCAAAAGGGAGATATCTCCAACAAATAAGTCAGTGTACAAGCTCTCGATACAAAAATATCCTCACTACATCAGTCTCTCAAACTGTAAAATAAAGTATAACTCTATACCTCTCTACAAAGGTCTCTCAACAGAGGAAGAAGAAGTAAACTATCAACCGAAGCTCTCCTCTGAAGGGGGGTACCGCTACACTCCAACGACGGGTAGGGAACTAGCTCGCGACTCCCTCGCCTCGGTCCGAAGGATCAGCAACAGGAGCACAGGAACAGAAGAAGAAGTCCCTGGGGAAAAGACACCACGACGGGTGTGAGAACTACTTCCCACAGTAGTTCTCAGTGGGTGCCGTCAACAAGTCCAACGGTCTGCCCACCAAGTCTACTAGAGGTAAAAGATAACAGTGCAATGAAAACTGAACAAGAAAAGCTGGAGCTACTCTACAGCTACCATGCCTCTATCTAGACACTCAAAAGTGGAACAGATGAAAGTAAATGAGACCACTCGCACCCAAGGTGCTCAATCGACCCAATCGAACTGACTGCCTCAAAGGTCCAGTCAAGCCTGCGCCTGTCGACTAGGAACGCACCTGCCCACTACCACACATCCACATGAGGACGGGATTTACGTGGGGCGTCCTGTCCGACTAACTCATCCCTCGCGCAAAACTGCCTCAACAGGCCAACCATCGTATCCATAGCGGCATCTCAGGGGGCGCGGCTCCAACTGAGGAAAACGGCGCGGCATAGAGTAATCAACATTGGCATATGCAGGCTAGTCAAAATCCACGCTCACTCACAGAACGGTAGGACTCAAGATCCCCAAATATCTCGCACAACAGTCGGAGCACTCTCGACGACTCAGCTGATCGGCTAACTCGAAACACGAGACACTAGCCTCTCCAACAGCTCGCAGCACAAAGCACACTGGCTGGAGGTACTCCACAGCCAGGTACGACCCACAACTCAGGGTAACAGAACAGGTCGGACAACACTCAACGACCTGGGACCACCGTCAACCCCAACGGTTCCCAACAACACCGACCGGAAGATACTCGACGGCCCGGGACTGCCGTCTACTCAACGGCTCCCTCCACGACAGCACAACAGGGAAACAAGACCTCCCGGGACTACCGTTTACCCAAACGGCTCCCGGCACAGATAAGCAACCCAGTACAACTACCAGACTCCACTCTGCTCCCAAGCAAGAGTGCAAAAGCATCCCACACTAAAAGCAAGTCCCGACCTCTCGGCCCACTACCCGGGCGAGAAAACACTATGTCCAGGGATGAAAGAACAGTGTGGATGTCTAAGCATAAATAACCCTAGCCCAAGTGAGGGTTTTCTACTGGTCTGGTTACACATGCAACATATGACGGGGGTGCTAGGTCAAGTTCCAAGATAACTATATTAACAGATAATAAAAGGAATAACAATTCCTACAATCTAGCATGCTACACAATGAAATAAACTATCATGCATAGTCCTACATCAGTAGAAATACTGTACAGTCCATAAAACTTGGAGATAAGGCCACCCACCTCGATTTGCCACCAATTGCTCGTAGACACTTGCAATTGGCCTCCACGCGATCCTCACGCAAAACGAAGTCCGCTGCCGGAGTCCGCACGCAAAACGGTGCACGGTGCCAGGATCCGCACGCAAAACGGAGTCCGCACGCAAAACGGTGCACGGTGCCGGAGTCCGCACGCAAAACGGTGCACGGTGCCAGGATCCGCACGCAAAACGAAGTCCGCACGCAAAACGGTGCACGGTGCCGGAGTCCGCACGCAAAACGGTGCACGGTGCCAGGATCCGCACGCAAAACGGAGTCCGCACGCAAAACGGTGCACGGTACCGGAGTCCGCACGCAAAACGGTGCACGGTGCCAGGATCCGCATGCAAAACAAAGTCCGCACGCAAAACGGTGCACGGTGCCGGAGTCCGCACGCAAAACGGAGTCCGCACGCAAAACGGTGCACGGTGCCGGAGTCCGCACGCAGAACGGTGCACGGTGCCCAACACAGAAAAGAGCAAGAGGGTCAATTACAGTCTAAAAGAACGCTCCAAAAACTGTACAAAAATACAGAAAAACCAACCCACGGGACCTACCCGATTGCGCCGCCGTCGCCGAAACGCTGGCGATCTCGCACGCAAAACGAGGTCCACGACGCGCCGCCGCACCTCACGCAACCTCCTCCCTCACTCCCTCTCGCTCTCGGGTGCAGAAGAAAGAAAAGAAAGGGAGCAATGGCGGTGCGGGGAGGAAGAAGAAGAAGAAAAGAAAGAGAGGGAGAAAAGCGGTCCACCAGGCCGGTCCACGGAGCCGGTCCACCGTGCCATCCAATGGGAAAGGCCCATCCGCGGTCCACCAGGCCGGGGCGCGTGCACCGGGTCCACGCACGCGCCCCGCCGCCACGTGGCGCGCAGCAACGCGCCCGCCACACGGGCGCGTTGCACCGCGCCACCCCAGGCGCGGGACACGCGCCCGTTACACGGGCGCGCGTGCCCCCGCGCCCGCGCGGGCGCCAACGGGGGCCCGCCACGTGGCGGCCCCCGCGCGTCCCGTGCCGAAGGCGCCTGCGCCCCATCCCGTCAGCACGCCGCCTCGAACCGCGCGCCTTGACCCGCGCGCCGCGATCGCCTCGGGATCCGTGCCACGCGCCACGCCTCGAGATTCGTGCCGCATCGCCTCGAAAAACGCGCACGTCATCTGGGCTCCAAATCAAACAAGTAAATAGTCCATTCTTAGCGATTTCGCGCGCTGAATCCAAAAACGATGTCCGTTTTCCCAAATTCTCGCCCGAAAAATTGCCGAATGCCCACTCGATCCGATTTTCGCGCCGGGTCCATTTTTAAAGTCCGATTTGCCAATTTCCGACTCTAAAAATTCCCGAAGGCGACCGGAGAGGTAAACTTTTATCCAAACTTCGCCCGGAGTCCAATACTTGTGTCCAAATTGCGCGCAAACACCACCGACACATGACGCAGGCCTCCAGTGATGCAACTAAATCCCAAATTGCATCACAAATCCATTTCTTGGGCCCGACACGCGCACAAACACTCCCAACGGCCACTAAAAGCTGCCCAACAACCAGCAACTCCTACGCCGGGGATTCCGGGACCTCACATCCTCCCCCACTAAAAGAAAGTTTCGTCCTCGAAACTAGATCAAGCCCATCCGGAGTCAAGAATACCACGGCTAGGTATCTAACAATACGCCTCCAGCTCCCTAAACCCCACTCGCTCCTCGTGATTACTCCGCAACAACAACAACAAGTACGGTATGACCCGATGTGCAATTCTCTCATCTCTCGAGCCAAAAATTACAACGGGCGTCCCTCGTACTCCAATAATCACGGATCTCAAAGGGGCAAGTAAATCACGGGCGAGGAAAAACACAACACTACTGAGCTGAGACGTGAAAAACCAAAGGGCTCCCCTAAAAGGCTGGGGGAAACGGGAAAAACCACTAATTCAACACGCACCAAACCACAACATGGTGCCAACCTCAACAAGACGACCCGAGCATACCCGCATATTAATCCAATAAGGAAGGGAATCCAATACGCTGGGGTCTTCACTCGGTTACCTCCCGATCTGAAACCACTCGAGTGGACAACACAACTGCAGGCTACCCTCAAAAGGGATCCTCAAGAGGCACAATCTCGTGCCACAGTTGGTCGCTCAACATGCTATCGTAACCCCAACGGACCCACGGGTCGAAGTCGATCCCTCAACCAAAAAGGAACACCCTGACGGGGACCAAACCGTCGGTGAACGGGACTGAAAACTGGCTCACAAGGCGATCATAAAGCTGATGCCCAAACTCGCGGTCAAAAGTCCGAAACATCCAAAAGACTCTCACCGTTGTGTACCTACAACGTGGCATCACTGCCGTGCACCCACGGCGTGGCATCACTGCCGTGCACCAACGGCGTGGCCTCACTGCAGTGCACCAACGGCGTGGCATCACCACCGTGTATCAACGGTGTGGCATCACCACCGTGTATCAACGGTGTGGCATCACTGCCGTGCACCAACGGCGTGGCATCACCGCCGTGCACCAACGGCGTGGCATCACCACCGTGTATCAACGGTGTGGCATCACCACCGTGTATCAACGGGGTGGCATCACTGCTGTGCACCAACGGCGTGGCATCACCGCCGTGCACCAACGACGTGGCATCACCACCGTGTATCAACGGTGTGGCATCACCACCGTGTATCAACGGTGTGGCATCACTGCCGTGCACCAACGGCGTGGCATCACCGCCGTGCACCAACGGCGTGGCATCACCACCGTGTATCAACGGTGTGGCATCACCACCGTGTATCAACGGTGTGGCATCATCACCGTGTCTCAACGGTGTGGCATCACTCAAGCATCAAGGCCTCAGATCCTCACAGTCCTATACCCTCGAAAATTTCGGAGCTGAGGAAGGGCCAAAAGATCAATAGGCAAAAACCAGGGCCCCAACTGCACAGGGCAGGACCAACAACACTCATCTATGTGCAACACGTGATCAGGTATCTGAACCTCACGAGCACAAGCTAAGGGTCCTATCTCCAGCCCATACAACAATGCAAATGCCCTACAGAAGAAAATGAAAGCGATGCTCCGGTAACAAATAACGCTCAGGTGCGTGAAGGGGAGATAAGATTAATAGCTGCCACCTCGTGGCTAGCTGCCCCCGAATTCTCACCCTGAGCGACAAAGACACTCCCGCTCGGGGGTGGTCGTCCGTCGGACTGTCACGAAGAAGTGGCCCTAACTATCTGGCCAAAACTTGTCGAAGCTCCGCCTGTCTGGAAGAGCGGAGGAGGAGCCGAAGCGACCAATGCGACTGATGACCCCGCTTTAGGACAAGACCATGATCTGTGCCCTGGCTGTGGTCACACTGCGGCGCAGAATGCGGCCCACCACAAATGACACAGTCATTCCGCTGATGCTGCTGATACATCGGCTGCGGAGAACCTCCTGGTCTCTGTCTCCTCTGAGACTCACGACCCTCAGACTGGAATCGTGGCGGCCCCGGGGTCTCGATTTACTCGACTGTCCAAACTCAGGCGGCACTGGATGCCTATCCCCGGAGCTGGTCCCTGACGCTCCGTCTCTCTCTGACATGATCACCGATCCTCGGTCAACCCACCGAGCCTACTCAATTGCTGCCTCTAACGTCGGCGCTAGCCGAGAATGCACCAAGTGATAGATATTCCACTGCAGTCCTTTCTCAACTAGTTCAACCTCCTGGGCCTCATCTAGGAGACATGGGGTACACCGCTCAACAATCGCAAAACTCCCGAACATACTCCAGAAGAGGTCGACACCCCTGCTGCAGGAGTCTACGATCCCCATCTACTTTCTGCTTACACTGTCAGGAAAGAAGGCCCTGAGCAGCAAGCACGAAACTGGTTCCAAGTCATCACTGCGCTCCTGGTAGTCCAACAGGACGAACTCGACGCCACCAAATCTCGGCGTCTCGTCAGACCATCTTAGTCTCACTAAAGCAACCGCCTGGTAACTCGGCCAGGGCAAGTGCCCACCTGGTAACTCGGCCAGGGCATGTGCCCACCTGATAACTCGGCCAGGGGCAACAACCTCCTGATAACTCAGCCAGAGAAAACGCTCTCCGGGTATCTCAGCCAGGAAAAAATGCCCTCCTGGTAACTCAGCCAGGGAAAATGTCCTCCTGGTAACTCAGCCAGGAAAAATATCCTCCTGGTAACTCAGCCAGGAAAAATATCCTCCTGGTAACTCAGCCAGGGAAAAGTCCTCCTGGTAACTCAGCCAGGAAAATGTCCTCCTGGTAACTCAGCCAGGAAAAATATCCTCCTGGTAACTCAGCCAGGAAAATATCCTCCTGGTAACTCAGCCAGGGAAAATATCCTCCTGGTAACTCAGCCAGGGAAAATATCCTCCTGGTAACTCAGCCAGGGAAAACGCTCTCCGGGTATCTCAGCCAGGGAAAAATGCCCTCCTGGTAACTCAGCCAGGGAAAATGTCCTCCTGGTAACTCAGCCAGGAAAAATATCCTCCTGGTAACTCAGCCAGGGAAAATATCCTCCTGGTAACTCAGCCAGGGAAAATATCCTCCTGGTAACTCAGCCAGGGAAAATGTCCTCCTGGTAACTCAGCCAGGAAAAATATCCTCCTGGTAACTCAGCCAGGAAAAATATCCTCCTGGTAACTCAGCCAGGAAAAAGTCCTCCTGGTAACTCAGCCAGGAAAATGTCCTCCTGGTAACTCAGCCAGGAAAAATATCCTTCTGGTAACTCAGCCAGGGAAAATATCCTCCTGGTAACTCAGCCAGGGAAAATATCCTCCTGGTAACTCAGCCAGGGAAAATGTTCACCCCACTGGGATCGCCGTCATTCAAAACGACTCCCACAACAACACCCCACTCATAGGCGAGAAGAACCGACTGACGCGGCAAAGATCTAAAAATCCCGATAGTCTAGTGTCTAGAACCCCAATCAAACAAGAACAGACTCTAAGCTCAGCCTATCGAAGTCCTCGATCCTTTACCGTTCAGGGATTTGCCCCTTCTTGGTTAAAGTGGGAAACTAACTCAACACACAAACTCCTGGGTCTCGCTCTGCTCTGATAGCTCTGCCTCCCGCTGCTCGAGTACTCATCAGATGCGGGGTGTGTCCTCTTCACAACACGACGTCTCAGGGGTATCGCAATCCACTGCACAACAACAAACGTCAGGACACAACAACCAAGCGACCCAATCCAGCGAAAGTCTAAAACATGTCATCCGTTTCCTAGCATTATGTTGTCGGCAGCCGACATAATCGCTTAGGAAAGTGAACAGGTCACTCTCTCATCCCGTCTCTTGGGAGAGGTAAAAACTCAATCAGGACTCTCGCTAAAGTCACGACTCTCACGTAGTCGTCCTAATAACCAACCACAAGCCTAGGGTTTCTAAGTCCACCACGACCTACAACCTAGGCTCTGATACCACTCTAATCTGTCACGCCCCGGGGTCGAAACTGCGACCCGGGCTCGCCAACAGATCCGCCATCTGTACGGAAACTGTCGTACAGACGAAGCGTCTAACCTGCAGAAAGAATCAACTACAGTAAACAGATATCAGAGCGGAAAGTAAACTACTAAAAACTGAAGATCAAACACTGTACAACTGAAGATAATACAATATCCATCTCCCAAAAACAATCGAATAAAACTGTCCTCTGATACAAAACTCAAAAGGGAGATATCTCCAACAAATAAGTCAGTGTACAAGCTCTCGATACAAAAATATCCTCACTACATCAGTCTCTCAAACTGTAAAATAAAGTATAACTCTATACCTCTCTACAAAGGTCTCTCAACAGAGGAAGAAGAAGTAAACTATCAAACCGAAGCTCTCCTCTGAAGGGGGGTACCGCTACACTCCAACGACGGGTAGGGAACTAGCTCGCGACTCCCTCGCCTCGGTCCGAAGGATCAGCAACAGGAGCACAGGAACAGAAGAAGAAGTCCCTGGGGAAAAGACACCACGACGGGTGTGAGAACTACTTCCCACAGTAGTTCTCAGTGGGTGCCGTCAACAAGTCCAACGGTCTGCCCACCAAGTCTACTAGAGGTAAAAGATAACAGTGCAATGAAAACTGAACAAGAAAAGCTGGAGCTACTCTACAGCTACCATGCCTCTATCTAGACACTCAAAAGTGGAACAGATGAAAGTAAATGAGACCACTCGCACCCAAGGTGCTCAATCGACCCAAACGAACTGACTGCCTCAAAGGTCCAGTCAAGCCTGCGCCTGTCGACTAGGAACGCACCTGCCCACTACCACACATCCACATGAGGACGGGATTTACGTGGGGCGTCCTGTCCGACTAACTCATCCCTCGCGCAAAACTGCCTCAACAGGCCAACCATCGTATCCATAGCGGCATCTCAGGGGGCGCGGCTCCAACTGAGGAAAACGGCGCGGCATAGAGTAATCAACATTGGCATATGCAGGCTAGTCAAAATCCACGCTCACTCACAGAACGGTAGGACTCAAGATCCCCAAATATCTCGCACAACAGTCGGAGCACTCTCGACGACTCAGCTGATCGGCTAACTCGAAACACGAGACACTAGCCTTTCCAACAGCTCGCGGCACAAAGCACACTGGCTGGAGGTACTCCACAGCCAGGAACGACCCACAACTCAGGGTAACAAAACAGGTCGGACAACACTCAACGACCTGGGACCACCGTCAACCCCAACGGTTCCCAACAACACGGACCGGAAGATACTCGACGGCCCGGGACTACCGTCTACTCAACGGCTCCCTCCACGACAGCACAACAGGGAAACAAGACCTCTCGGGACTACCGTTTACCCAAACGGCTCCCCGCACAGATAAGCAACCCACTACAACTACCAGACTCCACTCTGCTCCCAAGCAAGAGTGCAAAAGCATCCCACACTAAAAGCAAGTCCCGACCTCTCGGCCCACTACCCGGGCGAGAAACACTATGTCCAGGGATGAAAGAACAGTGTGGATGTCTAAGCATAAATAACCCTAGCCCAAGTGAGGGTTTTCTACTGGTCTGGTTACACATGCAACATATGACGGGGGTGCTAGGTCAAGTTCCAAGATAACTATATTAACAGATAATAAAAGGAATAACAATTCCTACAATCTAGCATGCTACACAATGAAATAAACTATCATGCATAGTCCTACATCAGTAGAATTACTGTACAGTCCATAAAACTTGGAGATAAGGCCACCCACCTCGATTTGCCACCAATTGCTCGTAGACACTTGCAATTGGCCTCCACGCGATCCGCACGCAAAACGATGTCCGCTGCCGGAGTCCGCACGCAAAACGGAGCACGGGCCGGATCCGCACGCAAAACGGAGTCCGCACGCAAAACGGTGCACGCCGCCGGAGTCCGCACGCAAAACGGTGCACGGTGCCAGGATCCGCACGCAAAACGGAGTCCGCACGCAAAACGGTGCACGGTGCCGGAGTCCGCACGCAAAACGGTGCACGGTGCCAGGATCCGCACGCAAAACGAGTCCGCACGCAAACGGTGCACGGTGCCGGAGTCCGCACGCAAAACGGTGCACGGTGCCAGGATCCGCACGCAAACGAAGTCCGCACGCAAAACGGTGCACGGTGCCGGAGTCCGCACGCAAAACGGAGTCCGCACGCAAAACGGTGCACGGTGCCGGAGTCCGCACGCAAAACGGTGCACGGTGCCGGAGTCCGCACGCAAAACGGTGCACGGTGCCCAACACAGAAAAGAGCAAGAGGGTCAATTAGTCTAAAAGAACGCTCCAAAAACTGTACAAAAATACAGAAAAACCAACACACGGGACCTACCCGATTGCGCCGCCGTCGCCGAAACGCTCCGCCGGGCGACCTCGCACGCAAAACGAGGTCCACGACGCGCCGCCGCACCTCACGCAACCTCCTCCTCACTCCCTCTCGCTCTCGGGTGCAGAAGAAAGAAAGAAAGGGAGAAATGGCGGTGCGGGGAGGAAGAAGAAGAAGAAAAGAAAGAAGGGAGAAAAGCTGTCCACGGGCCGGTCCACGGAGCCGGTCCACGGCCATCCAATGGGAAAGGCCCAACCGCGGTCCACCAGGCCGGGGGCGCGTGCACCGGGTCCACGCCGCGCCCCGCCGCCACGTGGCGCGCGGCACGCGCCCGCCACACGGGCGCGTTAGCACCGCGCCACCCCAGGCGCGGGACACGCGCCCGCCACACGGGCGCGCGTGCCCCCGCGCCCGCGCGGGCGCCAACGGGGGCCCGCCACGTGGCGGCCCCCGCGCGTCCCGCGCCGAAGGCGCCTGCCCCCATCCCGTCAGCACGCGCCTCGCCTGCGCGCCTTGACCCGCGCGCCGCGATCGCCTCGGGATCCGTGCCGCGCCACGCCTCGGATTCGTGCCGCGTCGCCTCGAAAAACGCGCACGTCATCCGGGCTCCAAATCAAACAAGTAAATAGTCCATTCTTAGCGATTTCGCGCGCTGAATCCAAAAACGATGTCCGTTTTCCCAAATTCTCGCCCGAAAAATTGCCGAATGCCCACTCGATCCGATTTTCGCGCCGGGTCCATTTTTAAAGTCCGATTTGCCAATTTCCGACTCTAAAAATTCCCGAAGGCGACCGGAAAGGTAAACTTTTATCCAAACTTCGCCCGGAGTCCAATACTTGTGTCCAAATTGCGCGCAAACACCACCGACACATGACGCAGGCCTCCAGTGATGCAACTAAATCCCAAATTGCATCACAAATCCATTTCTTGGGCCCGACACGCCCACAAACACTCCCAATGGCCACTAAAAGCTGCCCAACAACCAGCAACTCCTACGCCGGGGATTCCGGGACCTCACAGTTTCTCTCTTTCTTCTTCTTTATTTTGCAGGGTCGTCTGCGGGAGCTGCTAGGCCATCGGCAGCTGATAAAGGTAAGGGGATCGCTGAGTAGATAGATCTCCTGTGAGACTGAGAGTGGATATTAGACAGATGTTGTACTCTTTACTCAGACTGTGGTATTTCTTCTTTTATTTTGGGTCTAGCTTTCGACAGCTGGTTGTACTATTTTGGTGAGCTGGGAGATTATTGTATTTATTACAGCTTGTACCCTATTTTCAGTCTGAGGTACTATGTGGTTCTTCTATTTCAGCTCTGTATTATGCTCTGTTATTGTTATATTATATCTGAGCAGGTTACCAGCGCTTCGTGTACGCGGGAAATCCCGTGTGCATGACGGATCTGTAGACGGACCCGGGGTCTGGTTTACACCCCGGGATGTGACAGATTAAGTTGGTATCGGAGCTTAGGGTTAGGTCAGTTGGGACTTAGGAAACCCTAGGCTTTTGGCAGACCCTAGGATAATAGGGTATGAGAGACGTGACAATTTTGCGGAAGTCGTTGGGATACTTATTTAACTCTTCCAGTGAAGTAAGAGGGATCGACATAGCCTACTTCTGGTGGACAGTTATGTTGGCTGTAGACAACATAAAGTCACAGAAATAGGAGAATGTCTTTGTGACGCCCCACTTCCCAGGGGGTCACCCATCCTAGAACTACTCTAGCTCTAGCACGCTTAACTCTCACGTTCCTCTTGGATCTTGCTACCATCCAAAATGCTATAGCCGGGTTAGAGATTTAGTCCTATTATATCATTTATATAGAGAACTAATCCAAATTCCGGGGGTGTCACATTCTTCCCCCCTTTAAGCCCTGACGTCCACGTCAGGCTCAAGCACACTCACAAGCACCAGGCGATGTGAGACTCGTCTCGCTAGCCTTAGCCGACCTTGTGAGGAGCTGCACTCCACTCACAACGGTCATTAGCCGGGGAGCCTCGCTCTACCCGCTAAATAACCCTGGCTCAGCCGAGACTCATCTCACATTTCCGGCTGGTGAATGGCTCTGATACCAACTGTGACGCCCCACTTCCCAGGGGGTCACCCATCCTAGAACTACTCTAGCTCTAGCACGCTTAACTCTCACGTTCCTCTTGGATCTTGCTACCATCCAAAATGCTATAGCCGGGTTAGAGATTTAGTCCTATTATATCATTTATATAGAGGACTAATCCAAATTCCGGGGGTGTCACAGTCTTTGACTTTCGCTAGATTGGATCGTATAGGGTTATGATACTGAGTGTGGTTTCTTGTGGTAGGATGCCTCCGCGACGTAGAATGTTGACGCGTTCGCAGCCTTCTTCCTCTAAGCCCGAGCCGGAGGAGTCCGAGCAGGGCCAGCAGAGTGAGGTGCAAGAGCTTCAGGCCCAGATGGCCCAGATGTAAGAGGCCGTGCGGCGTCAGGAGGAGGCCATAGGTCGGCTGACGCAGATGTTAGAACAGAGGGCGCAGCCTGTTGTAGCACCCCCGGAGAATTCTCCGTACCACCTTCCCTGCTGTGGCTTCCCCAGTTGGACCGGTGACCACGACATCCCCTGTTGCTCAGGGAGCAATCTGGCCATTGACTCCTGCGGAGGAGCAGGAGATTGCTGACAAACTTACTCAGTTCTGTCAGCGGGGACCGCCCAGGTTTTCAGGGCGGAATACTCAGCCGTGGGAGATCGGGACTTGGCTTTCGTCAATGGAAAAGTTATTCCGAGACTTTTTCATTGACCAGAAGTACAGGGTACATATGGCTGTACACTGCTTAGACGGGGATGCTGATGCATGGTGGCGTCGGGTGGAGCCCCTGGAATTTCAGATCACTCGACAGCTGCCCTGGTCAGAATTCAAGAGGATGATTCTAGATACGTACTTTTCCACGAGTGTGAAGAA
The DNA here is from genome assembly GCA_029168755.2 of Tillandsia fasciculata. Taxonomy (NCBI): domain Eukaryota; kingdom Viridiplantae; phylum Streptophyta; class Magnoliopsida; order Poales; family Bromeliaceae; genus Tillandsia; species Tillandsia fasciculata. Next base: position 3,977,254 of record CM054950.1, read on the forward strand.
AAAGCTGGAAGATGATTGAAGAATCTCCAGCAAGGCGACCGGACAGCATTGGACTACTTTCAGGAGTTCACGCGGTTGCTCAACTGCGTACCCTATGTCGCCAGGGACGGACCGCACCAGGTGGAGCTCTTTGAGTCGGGCCTGCGCCCAGAGATCTATACTTTGGTGTATGCTCAGAGACTACAGACCTTGGAGGAGGCGGCAGAGCATGCCCAGTGGGTTGAGAGGGGAGACCACGTCGTCACAAGACGAGGGGACCTGGTCGCTCAAGGCGCAGACAGGAAGCGACCAGCGCAGGACGACGGGGGACAGGCCAGTTCTTGGAGGCCGCCACGACCGCCACGGCCTCAGTTTTCCGGCCGTGGGCGTTCTAAGCGGCGAGGGCCTCGTGGATCCCAGAAGCCACCGCAGCAACAGCATTCACAGAGATCGCAGTCGCGGCAGCAAGGGCCTCCGCGACAGAGGCAGCAGGCGAGGCAGCCCCAGGCTACGGTTAGGTGCATTTTCTGTCGGGGACAGCATAACTCTGATACATGTGATCTGAGGTTTGGCCGCTGTTATCGATGTGGACAGTCTGGCCACCTCCGAGCTGCCTGCCCATATGCACCATCGACGGCTCCTTCTTCAGCATCTGCTCCTTCTTCGTCTCAGCAGTGGTCGACGGCTCAGCGACCATATGCTCCCGCAAGTAGGCCATCTTCTTCTCATCCCCCGGATTATCGCCCTCCAGCTCAGAGTGGGCGAGTGTATGCGGCGCAGGTAGAGGACTCTTCAGCCGCAGATCATGTGGTGGCAGGTATCACCTTACTTTCTGGCATTAGGACTCGTACTTTATTTGATACTGGAGCATCGTATTCTTTTATTAGTAGATCATTTGCATCATTACATGGGTTAGAGGTATGACTTTTACCACGTGCACGAGTGGTTCAGATTCCCGATCACACATTGCACGTGGAGGAGTGCTATTGGTCCTGCCCGATGCAAATCGAGTCCTGGATTATGCCAGCAGACCTGTTGGTCTTGAGACAGCTAAGGGACTTTGATGTGGTTCTCGGGATGGACTGGCTGGCTCGGTATTTCGCAACTATTGACTGTGCCGCAAGGACTGTCACTTTTAGAGAGCCAGGCCAGGAGATGTTGTTATATCGGGGATGTCAGAGTGCTTTCTTTGCCTCTATGGTTTCGACTTCCCGAGCGAGGCAAATGATCCGTCGAGGATGTGTAGCCTTTTTGGCTAGTGTTGTTGAGGGGCCTACGGCGGCGCCGGAACTCGAGGACATCCCTATTGCCCGCGAGTTTCTGGATGTTTTTCCACCTGAGCTGTCTAGCATGCCGCCAGATAGGGAAATTGAGTTCGTGATTGACGTAGTTCCAGGAACTGCGCCAATCTCAAAGGCTCCTTACCGGATGGCACCGGCTGAGCTGCGAGAGCTTAAGGCGCAACTTCAGGATTTGATGGACAAGGGCTTTATTAGGCCGAGTGTGTCGCCTTGGGGAGCGCCGGTGCTATTCGTGAAGAAGAAAGATGGGTCACTTCGACTGTGTGTGGACTATAGGGAATTAAATAAAGTAACCATCAAGAACAAATACCCTTTGCCGCGCATCAATGATCTTTTTGATCAGCTGCAAGGGTCTTGTGTCTTCTCTAAAATAGATCTACAGTCCGGTTACCACCAGTTGAAGGTGAAGGCCGAGGATATTCCGAAAACGGCATTCAGATCACGGTACGGGCATTATGAATTTACAGTTATGCCTTTTGGGCTAACTAATGCCCCTGCCGCATTCATGGATTTAATGAACCGGATCTTCCGACCATACTTGGATCGATTCGTGGTAGTGTTCATTGATGATATCTTGATTTACTCCCGAAGTGATGCCGAGCATGAGGAGCACTTAAGGATTGTGCTGCAACTTCTGCGAGAGAAGAAGTTGTATGCCAAGCTGGCGAAGTGCGAGTTTTGGCTTCGGGAGGTAGTCTTCTTGGGCCATGTGATTTCTGCCGCAGGTGTGGCAGTGGACCCGGCAAAGATTGAGGCAGTCCGTGATTGGCCCCGACCGACGACGGTTTCTGAGGTACGTAGCTTTATGGGTTTAGCTGGGTATTACCGTCGGTTTGTGGAAGGCTTTGCGAAGCTCTCCACACCCCTCACTCGCTTGACGCGTAAGGGAGTGAAGTTTATCTGGAGTGAGGACTGTCAAAGGAGTTTTGAGGAGCTGAAGAATAGACTAATGACCGCTCCTATCCTTTCCCTCCCTGTTATGGGGAAAGGATATGTGATCTACAGCGATGCATCACACAGCGGACTTGGTTGTGTGTTGATGCAAGAAGGGAGGGTAATTGCTTATGCATCAAGGCAACTCAAAGATTACGAGAAAAATTACCCTACCCATGACTTGGAGCTTGCTGCTGTAGTGTTTGCACTAAAGCTTTGGCGTCATTATCTGTATGGAGAGCACTGTGAAATCTACACCGACCACAAGAGCCTAAAATACCTGTTCACGCAAAAGGAACTGAATTTGAGGCAACGTAGGTGGTTAGAGCTGTTAAAGGATTATGATGTAGATATTCTCTACCACCCAGGAAAGGCTAATGTGGTCGCTGACGCCTTGAGTAGGAGGGCGGTGCAAAGTTTGTCTATGTTGATCACAGACCAGGCACCGCTATTAGAGGAGATGAGACGGCTCGAGATAGAGGTTGTGTCCCCTGGGGTCTCTGCTAGACTGACATCTTTAGTCGTGCAGCCCACTCTGCTGGACAGGATCAGGGAGAAACAGAGTGAGGACCCCCACTTGACCAGGATTAGAGATCAAATTCCGAGTGATCAGTCAGGGGACTTTACGTGGATGCCTCGGGAGTACTGAGGTACAGGAACCGAGCATGTGTGCCAGTGGATGCGGAGATCAGAGAGCAGATATTGCGAGAGGCCCATTATACACCTTATACCCTACATCCTGGTGGGACTAAGATGTATAAGGACCTCAAGGCACACTTTTGGTGGAATGGCATGAAGAGGGATATCGGGAGGTTTGTGGCTCAGTGTTTAACTTGTCAGCAGGTGAAAGCTGAGCATCGAGTGCCAGCTGGCAAGTTACAAAGTCTCCCAATTCCCGAGTGGAAATGGGACCACATTACGATGGATTTTGTGGTCGGACTACCGAGGGCACAGGGGGAGCAGATGCTATCTGGGTAGTTGTAGATCGACTTACCAAGTCAGCGCACTTTCTGCCTATGCAGACTACTTGGCCACTCGAGCGACTAGCCCAGTTATATCTAGATGAGATAGTGAGATTACATGGAGTACCAGCCTCCATTGTATCAGATAGAGACCCGAGGTTTGTTTCGCGTTTCTGGAGGAGTTTGCAGACAGCCTTGGGGACTCAGCTCAGGTTCAGTACAGCTTTTCATCCGCAGACTGATGGGCAGTCAGAGCGGACGATACAAATCCTGGAGGACATGTTGAGGGCTTGCGTCTTGGATTTCGGCGGAGGGTGGATTCGACATTTATCTTTAGCTGAGTTTGCATACAATAATAGCTTTCAAGCGAGCATTCAGATGGCTCCGTTTGAAGCGTTGTATGGACGCAAGTGTCGATCACCGCTTTATTGGAGTGACGTGGGCGAGAGGCGGACCTTGGGACCAGATGTCTTGATAGAAGCAGAAGAGAAGGTCCGAGTGATTCGACGGCATCTTCAGACCGCCCAAAGCCGACAAAGGAGTTATGCCGACGTTCGGCGACGAGACTTAGAATTTCAGGTTGGAGATCATGTATTCCTGAAAGTCTCGCCGTCCAAAGGAATCAGGAGATTTGGCATTCGTGGAAAGCTTAGCCCCCGATACATTGGACCATTTGAGATATTGGAGCGTATCGGGCCAGTTGCCTACCGACTTGCACTTCCTCCGAGGCTTGCTGGTGTCCATGATGTATTTCATGTTTCTACTTTGAGGAAGTATGTCTTCGACCCATCGCACGTCATCGACTTCACACCGCTTGAGATCAGCGAGGATTTGAGGTATGAGGAGCGCCCACTGCGAATTCTGGATCGAGAGGTGAGAGAATTGCGCAATCGGGCCATTCCCTATGTGAAAATCCAATGGAGCAATCATGACGAGCGCGAGGCTACATGGGAGCTCGAGTCGGAGATGAAGGATGCGCACCCCTACTTATTCGAGACATCGGACTGAGGAGTATTGTTTAGTCTCGTTTCGAGGACGAAACTCTTTTTAGTGGGGGAGGATGTGATAATCCGGACTCCCGCAGGAACTATGCAACATTAAACAGTGACTGTAGGGAGCTTATTCGGTGAAACGGAGCTTGTAGAATCGAAATTGGACATTTAAAATAGACTTGCGCGAAAATCGGAGCAAATGGGATTTTCGGGAGCTTTTGCAAAATTTCGGATGAGAATTTGGCGAAACGGACGGCGGATTTGGACTCAGCGCGCGAAAACGATCAAAATGGTATATTCACTTTATTTTTTCGGCACCTTGGTACTGTTCACCGGAACAGTAACCCGGCCGGCCGGAATTACTGTTCCGGCAGCCTGCGGCGGCCGGCGGCGACCGGCGGGCGGCGGCGCGGCGGCGGCACGGCGGCGGAGCGCGGCAGGGCGCAGCGGCACGCGGCGCGGGCAGGCGCGGGCAGGCGCGCGGGTGCGCGGTCCATGGACCTGGCGTGAACCGGGAGCACCGAAGAATCTCCTTGCCACGTGGCGTTCTCCTATTGGTTGGCCGGCTTCTAGAAGCATGTGGGAAGGTGACACGTGGCGCTCCCCTATTGGCTGACAGGATCCGGAAAACCCGGAGCGCGGGCCAGGCACGTGCACCACGTGGACACGTGGCAGTTTTTGAGTGGTCCTTGCACGGCTGTTTCCTGTTTTGTGGACACGTGGCGTTCTGGTTGGCCATTTTGGTGTTTCCTGTTCGGGCCCGGATCTGGTGTGGAGGAATATTCCCTTGGCCCATTATAAATAGCATCTCCCCTCCCTCTCATTCCCCACCTCGATTTCTGAGCCGTAGAGAGAGAATCAGAGAAAGGGCCCTTTAGGAAAATTGTTCCTCTCTCTCTCTTCTCTCTCTCCTCCAAATCTCAGAATTTCTGGAGTTACAGATAGTGAGTTATCTGCGACGCGGCGCACTGCGACGATTTTCTTTTTCGGCCCATTTCCCGTCGCAGTTCAGTCGAAAATTCCCTGTGGGCTAACCGGGAGGAATTTTTGGACGATTTTTGCGACAGCGCGTTCCTAAGAGGTAAGGCTTCGATTTCCGTGTTGATCACTTTGCTCCATTTCGTACTTTTGGCACGGTTTCCAAGGCCTCTTTGACCCCCCTTTTTGCTGTGGAAATTTTTGGACAGCACCAACTTCTCCGATTTTTATCTTGGCGTAGGAGCATCAGATCGAGGCGTTTAAAGAGTCGATTTTGATCTACTCTTCGCGAGGAACGCAACCGTAATTTTTCTGGATTTTAGGAGCACTGTTTAGAGGTGAAAAACTCCTCTTTTCCTGTGCTGTTTGAAAAACAGCAAATATTGTGCTTTTTGGGATTTGTATTTATACCGGGAGCGTTGATTTGCAGGATTTGAGGACTGTGGACAGCCAGGAGACTACCTGGGGTGTGAGCTGCTCGAGGTGGGCGGTTGTTGCTTACCTCATTTTTGACAAGCTCACTGGGATTACTGGAACTCCCCTAAAATTTAATTGATGAGAACAATTGGGACAAACTAATATGACAATTGATGAGAACCATTGGGACAACTAACAGGACAACTAACAGGACAACTAACAGGACAAACTAACAGGACAACTAACAGGACAAACTAACAGGACAATTGATGAGAACCGCTGGGACGAACTCTCCTAAAATTTAATATAACCCCACAGATTATATGATGACTTATATTGGGACACTGTGATTGGGACAAAGGCTATAATCTCGCATGCAAATAACTTTTATAACAATCAATCTTTTTAAATTAATATTTGACACTTTTCTACAGCTTTTAAATAATTGCATGCATGCTTGGACATCTGGTTAGCCACTATTTATTGCTACACTATCATATTGGGATTTGAACATGTTTCATTGTTGTCCTTTGCATCCAGATGCTTGTTGCTCAAGTGTGAGCAGGGGTTTGGGATAGTGTAGTCGAGATTGCATTAGATTGTGGGGTATTGCGGTGACCGCGGACAGTAGGCGGTCGACCAGATGTTTATCCTTGCATCAGATTGGGGTTGAGTCTGGTTTATTTTGCATCAGCTGGGGATCGGGTTTTCCTAGTGGATGGTTTTCCCACTTGTTAAGTACTATGGCATCAGATCGGGGTTTTCTTTAGTGGATAGCTTTTCCCACTTTGATCATAGTCATGATCCAGTCCTGCTGTTTTATGGCACTTATGATACTTATTACAGAGATATTTTACTCGTGTGGGTCGCTCCCCTCGAGTGCCACTCCGGAGTGTGTTGCAGACATGCTTAGAGTCTTTGAGACTCCTATCCCCTATCGGTGTTAAGCATACCCGATTTGGCAACTATCCCCTATCAGTATTATGCATTGGCCAGCATACCCGATTGGCAAGGCACAGCAGGCAGTACCAGTTTTACTAGTGACACAAGATTGAGTTATTTCAGGCAGGCATGTTTGGTATTGTTGCATACAGTCATTTCGTGCTACATGGCATTTAGAGGCATAGTGGTGATAGTTTCCTTTTTTTCAGCAGCCTTTGTAGCTTACCACTGTTCTTTTCTGTTGCCTCTAGTAGTCCTAGTGGGTGCGTCAGAGTTGAGGTTTTACCCACTAGGGGAGGCTACTGGTTTATCTGGTAGTTCTCACCCCCATTATTGTTTCTGTCACGCCCCGGGGTCGAAACTGCGACCCGGGCTCGCCAACAGATCCGCCATCTGTACGGAAACTGCCGTACAGACGAAGCGTCTAACCTGCAGAAAGAATCAACTACAGTAAACAGATATCAGAGCGGAAAGTAAACTACTAAAAGCTGAAATCAAACACTGTACAACTGAAAATAATACAATATCCATCTCCCAAATACAATCGAATAAAACTGTCCTCTGATACAAAACTCAAAAGGGAGATATCTCCAATAAATAAGTCAGTGTACAAGCTCTCGATACAAAAATATCCTCACTACATCAGTCTCTCAAACTGTAAAATAAAGTATAACTCTATACCTCTCTACAAAGGTCTCTCAACAGAGGAAGAAGAAGTAAACTATCAACCGAAGCTCTCCTCTGAAGGGGGTACCGCTACACTCCAACGACGGGTAGGGAACTAGCTCGCGACTCCCTCGCCTCGGTCCGAAGGATCAGCAACAGGAGCACAGGAACAGAAGAAGAAGTCCCTGGGGAAAAGACACCACGACGGGTGTGAGAACTACTTCCCACAGTAGTTCTCAGTGGGTGCCGTCAACAAGTCCAACGGTCTGCCCACCAAGTCTACTAGAGGTAAAAGATAACAGTGCAATGAAAACTGAACAAGAAAAGCTGGAGCTACTCTACAGCTACCATGCCTCTATCTAGACACTCAAAAGTGGAACAGATGAAAGTAAATGAGACCACTCGCACCCAAGGTGCTCACTCGACCCAAACGAACTGACTGCCTCAAAGGTCCAGTCAAGCCTGCGCCTGTCGACTAGGAACGCACCTGCCCACTACCACACATCCACATGAGGACGGGATTTACGTGGGGCGTCCAGTCCGACTAACTCATCCCTCGCGCAAAACTGCCTCAACAGGCCAACCATCGTATCCATAGCGGCATCTCAGGGGGCGCGGCTCCAACTGAGGAAAACGGCGCGGCATAGAGTAATCAACATTGGCATATGCAGGCTAGTCAAAATCCACGCTCACTCACAGAACGGTAGGACTCAAGATCCCCAAATATCTCGCACAACAGTCGGAGCACTCTCGACGACTCAGCTGATCGGCTAACTCGAAACACGAGACACTAGCCTTTCCAACAGCTCGCAGCACAACCTTATAAACCGACAACTAATAAAAACAGGACATAACCCTCAATGTCACATTGCCAACTGACCCCACCAATAATCACAGGACATAGGCAACACTGCTTACTTGTCGGATCGTTGGTGCTAACCATTAATCCCAAAAGCTGTGACACCCCAATAATCCACATCGGATGGGAATGGAGTTATGATTAGGTATATAAGAGACAATGGACACTAGGAATAATAACTGGGCTTAAGCATTTTGGGTTGTGGTTTCGGCCCAACGAGTTATTATTGCTAGTAGGCCAGGTCGTTACATTTGGTATCAGAGCCAATCACCAGCTGAAAATGTGCGATGAGTCTCGGCTAAGACTGGGTCTAGATGACAGGGCTAGCGAGATAAGTCTCACATCGCCTGGTGATCTTGGACTGTGTGTGTGTGTGTGTGTGTTTGGGTTGACGAGGACGTCAGGCCTATACGGGGGGAGTCTGTGACACCCCAATAGTCTCACATCGGACGAGAATGGAGTTGTGATTGAGTATATAAGAGACAATGGACACTAATAATAATAACTAGACTTAAGAATTTTGGGTTGTGGTTTGGGCCCAACGAGTTATTATTGCTAGTGAGCTGGATCGTTACAAAAGCTCGAGCTGTTAGAAATAAGCAACCAATTCACTTAAAGCGTATAAACACAGTACTCACGGGTCTCAACCAGACCTAACCCATCTGGACGTTAGGTCAATTGTTGGGCCTCTTGTCATTAGGTCTATTGTGGACTGCAACCCCACTTAACTTATTGGATTCACCCACCTCAACTTATTAGTCTTCTAGGCCTATTGTCATGGGGCAGAAAGTTGGATCTATTTTTAATCCATAAATCAATAGCAAAAAAGAATGGAACATGCATAGTACAATAGTCAACTCAACTTATTAGTATGGAACATGCATAGTACAATAGTCATAAACACATAAGCATCAACTAGCATCTTTACTACAATTATACCCCAGCAAACATACCCTGTCATAAACTTCTCTAGGTTACTACTAGCAACAGGATAAAACAATACTCATGGAATCACATCACATGGTCTAATAATCAGTTAATAAAATCATCATCATGCAGCTAGATAACCACATGCACAAGTACCTCTCACACTAACATATTAAAACATCACATAAATCCACTATGCCAAGAAGCATAAACCATGTTACTAAACCAAGCAGACATAGTTGTGAGTTAATTGATTTTGGCATCCAAAAACCCACCTGAAAAGCTATCCAACTTAGAAAAAAAAAGAACTCGAGAGCGAATCAGCAAGTCCTAACAAGCTCGCGCACGGGGTCAACACCACGCCAATTATGCAAAAATCCGGTCACTCAGGATCACCCGCAAGCTCCTCCAAACAAAGTTCTCTTCTCCTTACCTCTTCATGGCACTTTCTCTCTTTTCTCTAGCTTAGAGGATGGCTACAAAGGGAAACAAGAGAGAGAAAGTCCTCAATGCACAGAACATGTAAGTCTCAGCTAAAAACCGCCTTCGAGCACCCTAAACCACATTCGGGTGCCCAAAACCACTGTGTGACTCAGCTACTCGCCATATACAACCAAACTGCTTTGCTGACCAGCATTTCGAGTGCTCGGAATAGAGCTCAAATCATCGTAGCTGCAGTAGCTACAATAGGAATCTCTGGGCGTCCGCAATCATCGTCCGAATCTGTAAGACCCGCTATTCTTTTTGGTTTTTCTTTTCCTTTCCTACGTGTAGTGGTCCGGCGGGTGCTAATCTTCGATTATTTCTGGACAGTCCGTTGGGGCTCGCGGGTATTTTTAGGTGATAGAGCTCGCGAAACGGGGAACGGTGGTGCGATCGGTTCTGAATTCTGACCCCGGAATCTCCCAGAAATTAATTCTGAAGTTTCGACCTCATTTAGGCGCTCCGGAATCCGTGCGGATGATCGGCACGTTTTTCGAGGTAACTTAAGTCGTTGGTTTTGTCCCGTCGGTTTGGGTTTTTAAACCGGGGATTTTAGGGTTTTTCCCTTTTGTACTCTTTTCGTGCGGCTAGGGCTTTGGGAGGCGCGACCGAGAGAGGAAGGGAACGAGGAACCCAACCTGGTTTCGCTCTCGTTTAGAGACGACGGCGAGGCGATCCGGACGTTAGAAACCGGGAGAGGGACGGAGGCTTCCTTGCTCGCGGGATCAATCGGGCGACGGTAGGACGATCCTCTTCTTCTTCCTCTCCCCCGGCGGATCGAAGGTGAGTTTTTCCTTTTAGGTTTTCGTAGATTCGTTTCAGAATCGGTTTTGTCGGGGAAAACCGCCACCGCCGCCGCCGCCGCGCGCCGCGCGGGGCCGCCCGCAGGCGGGCATCGCGCGGGCTGGTGCCGCGCGGGCCGCCTGCAGGCGGCGCGCCGCGCGGGCATGCGCCGCGCGGGCCGCCTGCAGGGCGCGCGCCGCGCGGCAGGCGCCGCCCGCAGGCGGGCGCCGCGCGGCAGGCGCCGCCCGCAGGCGGGCGCCGCGCGGGCCGCCTGTAGGCCGCGCGCCGCGCGGCAGCGCGCGCCGCGCGGGGGGCTGCCCGCAGGCAGGCGCTTGCAGGCCGCACGCAGCGCGACAGGTGCGCCATGCGGGGGCCGCCGCGACCGGTTGGGGCCGCGCGGGGCTGTCCGCAGGCTGTGTGCGCGCCGCATGGGTCGGTGCCGTGCGGGGAACTTCACTGCGCGGAATCCTGGGATCGCGTCGGGTCTCCCGTTTTCGATGTTTTAGTCGACGTCGGCGTTAGTCACCTAGTCTTAGCATTCTTTTGTCTCTTCAGGGGCGCGAGACGCCGTAAGCTCGGCAGACGTGTAAACGCGGACGAACCGATCGACGGTCTCCTTTCAAGGTGGGTACTTTCTCCAGGATTAGTTGGGAAAGGGTGTACATTGTAAGATGCTAGTATGGGCAAAGGTGTTTTCTCTTCTAAAATATTCTTTATGTGCAATGCTGACCTCGTTTTACTTTATTTGAATAATCGTCTATTTATATCTGATTATGAGGCTCTTGTGACTGCACGCACACCGGCGGTTTGGCCACCGCAAGGGTGTGCTTTTCCGGAAAAGTGGTACGTTGACCCGTGTACCCCACGTGATGGTGACGTAATGGGGGCCCTCGGGGGTGGAGGGTGTGAGCGGTGTTGCCGAGGCAGGTGCTCGGCAGGGGTTACCGAGGTGGGTGCTCGGAGGGGTTGCCGGGGGAGGTGCCCGGTTTGTTTTTACACAGGGTCACTTATTGTTGAGTGCACTTTGAGGCGGTGGTTGCTCCAGTTTTAGTGGTTTGCTGTTTATTGCCCTTTATGCTCTTACTTTTCTTTATAGTCACTGACTTCCCACCTTGTGACAAGTTCGTCCAGGGGCGAGTGCTAGGACGCCGGTGAGGCCGTGAGAGCGCTGTTCTGACTTTTAGCGACAGCAGACACAGTGACTTTTCTTTCCTTGTTCTTTTATTATTCATGTTAGTTAGATGTGGATTGCGATACCCCCGTGGGTTCGACGTGGATGTTTCCTGTTCCTTTTATCATTATTGAATGAATGTCTTTCCTTTCCTTACTTGGCCGTTTTGAACTACGAACAACAAAAACCGAGGAAAACCGTTTGCGAAAACCGATTTTAAAACGTGGGTGTCGTGTGGGCACCGTTTTTAAAACCTTGTGGGATTTATGTGATTTCGAAAATGGTTTTACAAAATTAGGCATCGGGTGGGTGCCGTTTTAAAACTCTGTGGATTTATGTGGCTTTGAAACGGGTTTTAAAACATCGGCGTCGGGTAGGCGCCGCTTTCAAAACTCTGTGATTATTTATCCTTTTAAAAATAGTCGGCCCTTTTCTAAGTATGAGAGTAGATAGGATGTATGGTTTGCATGTTGAATGTATCTGTGCCTTGATCTAGTGTGGTTAAAGCTTGTATGAGATGTATTATGTAGTCAGGACACCGTGCATATACAAAGGAGACTCTGCCCGTTTGCAGAGTGAATTTGTATATGCGGCGGGTCTGTGCACGCACTGGGGTGGATTTGTTTTCAAAAAAAAAATATTACGCTGATCTGGGAGCATCGGTGGCTCTTCTTCCGCGCGTTTGAACCCCCGGGGCATGACAGATTAAGATGGTATCAGAGAGAGTTCTTTAACCACAATAGTCGGGGCCCAACATCCACGGGGCGCAATACTCTAGCTACTGATTAATAAAGTGAACATTGTGTAGACAAGTAGAACGCGAGTGATCGTGGGGGGAGGGGAATTTAGTGGAACCCCTTTTAGTGCCTGAGTTGAGGTGTTACTTTAGTTTAGTCTAGAAGTAACTGGTTTTGTGCATGTGTTCAGATCATGGCCAGGACTAGATCTACCACCGAGGATGCGGGGGCGGACGCAGCAGCGTCGGCGGCCGCAGAGAACCAGCTTTTGAGGCAGCAGTTACGAGAGATGGCGGGGCAGTTGGCGACCCTTACGGGTCACGTGCGCCAACTGACGCAGCAGCAGCAGCCCGCTGCGACGGTGGTGGTCGCCCAGGGCCCTCCTCCGGGGCCAACTGCGCCAGCGACGGGACCGCCGGTGATGGAGGCCGAGACGGGGGCTGCCCCAGCCCAGGCCGAGGCACCCGAAGTACCGCCAGCTCAACGGACGGTGCCAGAGGTAGACCCTTCGGCAGCAGCAGTGGGATCGACGCCGGGAACCTCGACCAGGGGTACAGCAGTGGAGAACCTGGCGACGCCTTCTCCCGCCGCGGCCGCCACTGTCACGGGGGAAGGGTCTGTCCAGCCGACCGAACGGGACCGTGTCCGAGCCAACCTTGCAGACTTTAAGAAGTACGACCCGCCGGTGTTTGAGGGGGAGACAACGGACCCCTGGGTCGTGGAGAAGTGGGTGGACACAATGGAGAAGCTGTTTGAGGATTTACTGATGGAAGACCATGAGCGGGTCCCCTTGGCCGTCCACTTTCTCGAGGGGAACGCCTGCATGTGGTGGAAGACGGTTCGCCCTGATGCCGTGAAGGGTACCGCCCTCCCATCGTGGACCACCTTTAAGCGGAGCTGTTCGGGGCGTTTTCTCCAACAGCGTCAAGCGGCAACTTGAGGACGATCTGAACCACATTAAACAAGGAAACCGAACGGTCATGGAGTATCAGAGGGAGTTTGTGAGACTGGCGAACTGCGTCCCTTTCGTCATACGGGACGAGTCTCACAAGGCGCAACTGTTCGTGGACGGACTTCGTAGCGACATTTTTTCAAGTAGTGGAAGCGGCGGATTTACATACTTTCCAGAAGGTGGTCGACCGGGCCACCATTGTGGAGCGCGGCTTCGCCGTTACACGCGCTCGAGGGGATGGCCCTTCTCAGCAGGAGGACAGGAAGCGGTCTCAGCCGTTTTCCGGGGGAGGCTCTTCCAGTGGGAGTCGACCCTCCAAACGGTGGAGACCCCAGCAAAGGACCAGGAGCGCACCTTCGGGAGGACAGAGATCAGACGATAGGCCCTGTGTTATCTGCGGCGGGGCACATCGGGTAACAGAGTGCTCCAAGAGGCAGGACCACTGTTTCCGGTGTGGCAAGCAGGGGCATTTCCGCTTCAACTGCCCCCTGAACCAAGGCGCAGCATCTTCAGCAGCCTCCGCGCCAGCACCTCAACACGCGGGGCGAGGAAAAGCCCCGATGACATCGGCCCCCAGACCACCAGCACCTCGACCAGCAGGGGACAGACCACCACAATCAGGAGGCCGGGTCTACTCGATGAACCACCAGGAGGCGTACCCGTCTGAGGACGCCGTCGCAGGTATCACTCTTGTTTCTGTTTACCGTGCTAGAACCCTTTTCGATACCGGAGCAACCCTTTCGTTTATGTCTTGTGATTTTGCACTGTCACATGGTTTTGAGGAGAGACCCCTACCTAGTGTTTTGTCTGTCCAAACCGCGGGGGGACCCTTGGAGGCCCCCAACCTTATTCCTTCCTGCTCAATAAGGTTGGGGAGGCTTTCTTGCCCCTGGGATTTGGTAGTCATTCCATTAAAGGAGTACGATGTGGTACTTGGGATGGATTGGCTCACGTGGTATCAAGCGGTGATCGACTGTGAGAAGCGCCAGGTGCGACTACAATACCCAGAGTTTTCGGAGAACATGTACTTAGCATGCAAGAGCATTTCCTTTTCCTCTATCATTCCAGCATCGCGAGCCAGGAAACTGATCGAGGGAGGGTGCGTGGCCTACTTGGCGTCGGTGGACTTGGCCACGAGACCCTCTGCGGCACTCTCCGACATCCCGGTTGTGAGGGACTTCCCAGATGTCTTCCCTACCGAACTGCCGGGGATGCCCCCCGAGCGGGAGGTTGTTTTTCCGATCGAGCTCCCACCCGGCACCCGACCGATCACGAAGGCCCCCTACAGAATGGCCTTTGCAGAACTGAAGGAACTTAAGGCGCAGCTTGAAGATCTTCTGGACAAAGGATTCATCAGACCGAGTGTGTCACCTTGGGGCGCAACCGGTACTCTTTGTGCGAAAGAAGGACGGGAGCTTGCGACTGTGCATCGACTACCGGGAAATCAACAAGGTCACAGTGAAGAACAAATACCCCTTACCCAGGATTGATGACCTCTTTGATCAGCTGCGGGGAGCAACGGTGTTCTCGAAGATTGACTTGCAGTCCGGCTACCATCAGCTCAGAGTGCAAGATGAGGATATTCCGAAGACGGCTTTCCGGACCCGGTATGGCCACTACGAGTTCACTGTAATGTCGTTCGGGCTTACCAACGCCCCGGCGGTATTTATGGACATGATGAACCGAGTTTTCAAGCCCTTCCTGGATCAGTTCGTAGTGGTCTTCATCGACGACATCCTGATCTACTCGCCCACCGATGAGGAACACGAGGAGCACCTACGGATTGTTCTGCAGACTCTCAGAGAACAGAGGTTGTTTGCCAAACTTAAGAAATGAGAGTTTTGGCTTCGCGAGGTGGGGTTTCTGGGGCACATCATCTCAGCAGCGGGAGTTGCGGTGGATCCCAAGAAGGTGGAGTCGGTGACCGACTGGCCCCAACCGACTACGGTAGCGGAGGTCCGCAGCTTCCTGGGCCTTGCAGGATATTATAGACGTTTTGTCGAGGACTTCTCGAAGATTGCAACCCCCCTGAACCGCCTGACTCGGAAAGGAGAAAATTTTATTTGGACGGCCCAATGCCAAGAAGGTTTTGAGGAACTCAAGAAAAGGCTAACAACAGCACCTGTACTTGCGCTACCGACGCCTGGAGAGGACTTTGAGGTATACTGCGACGCATCACGGATCGGATTGGGAGGTGTACTGATGCAACGGGGGAAAGTGATAGCCTATGCCTCAAGACAGCTAAAAGAATACGAACGGAACTACCCGACACACGACCTGGAGCTTGCCGCAGTCGTCTTTGTTCTGAAGCTTTGGAGGCACTATCTCTTTGGTGTCCACTGCAACATGTTCTCGGACCACCAAAGCCTTAAGTACCTTTTCACCCAGAAAGAGCTGAACCTACGACAGAGACGGTGGTTGGAGTTACTGAAGGATTACGACCTAACTATTCAATACCTCCCCGATCCATCGCGGGTGCTCGACGTCACCGCAGTCGAGCTTAAAGAGGACCTGAGCTTCGAGGAAGTACCGGTACGAATCCTAGCACGGGAAGACAAGAAGTTACGGAATCGGACGATCCCCTATGTGAAGGTGCTTTGGAGCAACCAGGAGGAACGTGAGGCGACCTGGGAACCCGAGTCGAAGATGAGGGAGTGTTACCCAGATCTTCTCGCCACGGGCGAGAGTTAAGTTTCGAGGACGAAACTTGTTTTTAGTGGTGAGTGATGTAAGACCCGCTATTCTTTTTGGTTTTTCTTTTCCTTTCCTACGTGTAGTGGTCCGGCGGGTGCTAATCTTCGATTATTTCTGGGCAGTCCGTTGGGGCTCACGGGTATTTTTAGGTGATAGAGCTCGCGAAACGGGGAACGGTGGTGCGATCGGTTCTAAATTCTGACCCCGGAATCTCTCAGAAATTAATTCTGAAGTTTCGACCTTTTTTAGTCGCTCCGGAATCCGTGCGGATGATCGGCACATTTTTCGAGGTAACTTAAGCCGCTGGTTTTGTCCTGTTGGTTTGGGTTTTTAAACCGGGGATTTTAGGGTTTTTCCCTTTTGTACTCTTTTCGTGCGGCTAGGGCTTTGGGAGGCGCGACCGAGAGAGGAAGGGAACGAGGAACCCAACCTGGTTTCACTCTCGTTTCGAGACGACGGCGAGGCGATCCGGACGTTAGAAACCGGGAGAGGGACGGAGGCTTCCTTGCTCGCGGGATCAATCGGGCGACGGTAGGACGATCCTCTTCTTCTTCCTCTCCCCCGGCGGATCGAAGGTGAGTTTTTCCTTTTAGGTTTTCGTAGATTCGTTTCGGAATCGGTTTTGTCGGGGAAAACCGCCGCCGCGCGCCGCGCGGGGCCGCCCGCAGACGGGCACCGCGCGCCGCGCAGGGCCGCCCGCAGGCGGGCACCGCGCGGGCTGGTGCCGCGCGGGCCGCCTGCAGGCGGCGCGCCGCGCGGGCCGCCTGCAGGCGGTGCGCCCTGCGCGGGCGCTGCCCGCAGGCGGGCGCCGCACGGCATGCGCCGCGCAGGCCGCCTGCAGGCCGCGCGCCACGCGGCAGGCGCGCCGCGCGGGGGGCTGCCCGCAGGCAGGCGCCGCGCGGGCTGGTGCCTTGCGGGCCGCCTGCAGGCCGCACGCAGCGCGACAGGTGCGCCATGCGGGGGCCGCCGCGATGGGTTGGGGCCGCGCGGGGCTGTCCGCAGGCTGTGTGCGCGCCGCACGGGTCGGTGCCGTGCGGGGAACTTCACTGCGCGGAGTCCTGGGATCGCGTCGGGTCTCCCGTTTTCGATGTTTTAGTCGACGTCGGTGTTAGTCACCTAGTCTTAGCATTCTTTTGTCTCTTCAGGGGCGCGAGACGCCGTAAGCTCGGCAAACGTGTAAACGCGGACGAACCGATCGACGGTCTCCTTTCAAGGTGGGTACTTTCTCCAGGATTAGTTGGGAAAGGTTGTACATTGTAAGATGCTAGTATGGGCAAAGGTGTTTTCTCTTCTAAAATATTCTTTATGTGCAATGCTGACCCCGTTTTACTTTATTTGAATAATCGTCTATTTATATCTGATTATGAGGCTCTTGTGACTGCACGCACACCGGCGGTTTGGCCACCGCAAGGGTGTGCTTTTCCGGAAAAGTGGTACGTTGACCCGTGTACCCCACGTGACGGTGACGTAATGGGGGCCCTCGGGGGTGGAGGGTGTGAGCGGTGTTGCCGAGGCAGGTGCTCGGCAGGGGTTACCGAGGTGGGTGCTCGGAGGGGTTGCCGGGGGAGGTGCCCGGTTTGTTTTTACACAGGGTCACTTATTGTTGAGTGCACTTTGAGGCGGTTGTTGCTCCAGTTTTAGTGGTTTGCTGTTTATTGCCCTTTATGCTCTTACTTTTCTTTATAGTCACTGACTTCCCACCTTGTGACAGGTTCGTCCAGGGGCGAGTGCTAGGACGCCGGTGAGGCCGTGAGAGCGCTGTTCTGACTTTTAGCGACAGCAGACACAGTGACTTTTCTTTCCTCGTTCTTTTATTATTCATGTTAGTTAGATGTGGATTGCGATACCCCCGTGGGTTCGACGTGGATGTTTCCTGTTCCTTTTATCATTATTGAATGAATGACTTTCCTTTCCTTTACTTGGCCGTTTTGAACTACGAACAACAAAAACCGAGGAAAACCGTTTGCGAAAACCGATTTTAAAACGTGGGTGTCGTGTGGGCACCGTTTTTAAAACCTTGTGGGATTTATGTGATTTCGAAAATGGTTTTACAAAATCAGGCATCGGGTGGGTGCCATTTTAAAACTCTGTGGATTTATGTGGCTTTGAAACGGGTTTTAAAACATCGGCGTCGGGTAGGCGCCGCTTTCAAAACTCTGTGATTATTTATCCTTTTAAAAATAGTCGGCCCTTTTCTAAGTATGAGAGTAGATAGGATGTATGGTTTGCATGTTGAATGTATCTGTGCCTTGATCTAGTGTGGTTAAAGCTTGTATGAGATGTATTATGTAGTCAGGACGCCGTGCATATACAAAGGAGACTCTGCCCGTTTGCAGAGTGAATTTGTATATGCGGCGGGTCTGTGCACACACTGGGGTGGATTTGTTTTCAAAAAAAAAATATTACGCTGATCTGGGAGCATCGGTGGCTCTTCTTCCGCGCGTTTGAACCCCCGGGGCGTGACAGAATCCTCGTAGCTCGAGCGTCCGAATCCTTTTCCGGGCACCCGAAACCCAATCCAAGCGCACAGTGAATAGATTTTGATGCACCGAGTTCATTTTTGCATCAATTTTGTGCCAAAACAACTCCAGCTCAGTTCAACACTCTCCAGAGGTGCGGACTAACATCTCATACCGCAATCTCGCCAATTTGTTGAGATCTACAACTACCAAAGCTACAAACATGAGTATAGGAGAAAATGATCCATTCTTGTAAGAAGGTAATCATAAAAACCAAGCTCAAAAAGTAAGAATGAGAAATTTTTAGACAAAAGAAAGATCAAACCCATTTTGAAAAGGATTCCCCATGCAGACTTAAGAAGACCCTTCGTAAACTCCTTATTAGTTCTTTAGGCTTCAAATCAACCTATATGAAAGCCTTTCACTATAAGAATTAAATTAAAAACCATCCATTATACATACTTCACAAAGTCCCTCTCTTAGGGCTAAGAAACTTACCATAGTTGGCGAAACCTCGTCGTAATCCTGTCTTGAGTTGTTGAGATATTCTTTTAACTCTAATGAAGGAGTTCTAACCATGTTAAATCCCTTGCGAAGCTATACTTCGAAAACATCAAAATTCCACCAAAATAGAAGAACATATCTCAACTCTCTCCTAGCCTAAGAAGGATAGTTGGAGAGGCCTAAATCGACCTTAGAGAGCTCCTTCCCTAGTGCCTTGGTCCTCCAAGCTTGGGAAGATGGAGTTCCAATGGGCAACAAAGGTAAAGTTAGGGCTTTGAGGGGTGAAGAAAAGAAAAAAAAAAAGAGATTTTGAATAAAAAAGGACTGGGAGGGAGAGAGGGAGGGAGGGAGGGAGGGAGGGGGAAGAGGGGTTGGGGAGGCTTCGGCTCTGGAAGGGGCCCCTAGGGGCTTATATGAAGTTGTCACAACTGCAACTAAACTCCTCAACTTGATTAATTTACATCCTACTCAACATTAGCTCGAAACTAAGCTATGGGAGGTCTATACTCCTCTTTCGATAAGCCTTTGGAGGGGGAGGGGGGTGCGGGATGCTTCGACTATGGGAGGGGGAGAGGGAGGGGGGTCGTAGCCCCTAGGGCTCATATGGGGTTGCCATAATTGCAGCTAAACTTCTCAACTTAAATAATTTACATCCTACACAACTTCAGCCCGAAACCAGGGGAGGTCCATACTCCTTTTTGGAAGTCTAAAGCCTAAAGGCTCACCCTGCACTAATGCGTAGTTGAAGTCTGGACTCTCCTCCCGATGTGGCACCCCCGGAATTTGGATTAGTCCTATATATAAATGATATAATAGGACTAAATCTCTTAACCCGGCTATAATATTTTGGGTGGTAGCAAGGCCCTAGAGGTCAAAAGAGTTAAGCGTGCTAGAGCTAGAGTAGTTCTAGAATGGGTGTGATGATCCGGACTTTTGTGGAAGCTTTTGCAGCTTTAGCAGTGACTACAGGAAGATTACACAGTGTAACGGAGCTAGTAGTGTCAAAATTGGACCTCGGAAATAGACCCAGCACAAAAATCGGATTAAGTGGGCTTTTCCGGGAACTTTCGGCAAAATTTCGGAGGAGAATTTGGCAAAACGGACAGCGGATTTGGACTCAGCGTGCGAAAACGATCAAAATGGGCTATTTGCTTGAATTTTTCGCCAAAAATCACTGTTCACGCCGGAACAGTAACTCCGGCCGCCGGAAACACTGTTCCGGCAACCGGCGGCGACCGGTGAGCGGCGGCGCAGCGGCGGAGCGCGGCGCAGGCGCGGGCAGGCGCGGGCAGGCGGGCTGGTCCACCGGCAGGCGTGCACCGAGAGCACAGAAGGTTGAGCTTGCCACGTGGCAGCTCCTGATTGGTTGGACGGCGTCAAGAGAGGCGGCTGGTCTGTGACACGTGGCAGCACCCTATTGGCCGACAGGATCCGGAAGACCCGGCGCGGGGACCGGGTGCGTGCTCCCCGGGTGACACGTGGCGAATTCTGAGTAGCCTTGCATGGCTGTTTCCTGTTTTGAGGACACGTGGCGCGTCCTGGTTGGTCAGTTTTCCTGTTTTGGGCCGGATTTCGTGTGGAGCCCGAAAGATTCCTTGGCCCATTATAAATTCCACCTCCCTCTTCACTCTACAATTCCGAATTCTAGAGAGAGAAAATGAACTTGTGGTCTTTATGAAAATTGTTCCCCTCTCTGTCCTCTCTCTCTCCTAAAAATTTCAGAATTTTTGGAGTTACCCATAGCGAGTTATCTGCGACGCGGCGCACTTCGACGATTTCCATTTTCGGCCCATTTTCCGTCGCTGTTCAGTCGGAAAATCCCTGTGTGCTTACCGGGTAGAATTTTTGAGCGATTTCTGCGGCAGTGCGTTCCTAAGAGGTAAGGCTTCGTTTTCCGTATTGATCACTTTGCTCAGTTTCGCACTTTTGGCACAGTTCCCGAGGCTTCTTTGACCCTCCTTTTTGCTGTGGTGTGTTCTGGACAGCATCAACTTCTCTGATTTATATCTTGGGCTAGGAGCATCGGATTAAGGCGTATAAGTAGTCGATTTCGATCTACTCGTCGCAAGGAACGCAACCATATTTTTTCTGGATTTTTCAGAGCACTGTACAGAGGTGAAAAACTCCTCTTTTTCCGTGTTGTTTGGAAAACAGCGAATACTGTATTTTTGGGATTTGTATTTATACCGGGTGCGTTGTTCTGTACAGCTGTGCACTGTTATCTGTGAGTTGCGGGATTAGAGGACTGTGGACAGCGAGGAGACTTTTGGGTGTGGATTGCGCTTTTCGAGGTGGGTGGTTGTTGCTTACCTCTTACTGCGGTTTACTCACTAGGACTATTAGAGAGACCCCTAATTTATTTGGGCACCCCGTTGGAAATCATGCTTAAACAAATTATCCAGATTAATCGTTGGCCTATTCTTGTGGGATTAATATACTATGGTGGTGATATGTTAGCATGCCATGATTAGTAATTAGACTTGCATGAAAGTTGATTAAATGGAACGGGATGTCATATTTATATGCGGATACTTCTTGGATGATTTAGTAGGGATCAAGGATTATAGACATGTGTAATTGGTTAGTGATTTTGGCATGATGGTTATATCTATGCGGAGCTATTATTTGATACACATATGGAGCTACTATTTGATACACGTTCTTTTATCTTTCATGAGGATATTTGCATGCTTGTATAGACATCTAGATAGGCCACTATTTATTGCTACACTATCATATTGGGACTTAACTTAGGAGAAACCATGATTGTTTTCTTTCTCCTTTCATTTAGACTTTTGATTCATGTTGCTCGGGTTCGAGCAGGGGATTGGGATAGTGTAGTCGGGACTTTGGAGTCTGGGACAGGTGGTACTTGATTGATGAGGGGGATTGTGGTAACCGCGGATATTAGGCGGTTGACCGGATATTGATTATTTTACCAGATGGTGGATTGTGGGGCATTGTGGTAACCGCGGATATTAGACGGTTGACCAGAAGTTGGTTATTTTATCAGATTTGGACTTATGGGGTATTGCGGCGACCGCGGACATTGGGCGGTCGACCGGATGTTTATCTTTGCATCGGATTGGGGGATCGGGGTTTCATTAGTGGAGGGATTTGTTCCACTTGAGCATAATCATGATCCAGTCCTGCTTTGATGATACTTATGACATTGTTACTTTCCTCGTGTGGGTAGCTTCCCTCGAGTGCCACTCCGGAGCGTGCGGGGTACCAAATAGGTACCGGACGGCTTTGACTCATTGCTATCACATCGGCGCGGCTATACTTGCCCGATGATGAGGGCGGCAGCAGGCGGTACCAGTTTTTACTCGTGGCTAGATTGGGTTTATTTGGACAGATACTATTTCTGATGCATACATACAGTCATACCCTTTGGCACTACATTTAGAGGCATACTAGTGGTAGTTTTCCTATTTCAGCAGCTTATTTACCTTACCACCTTATCTTTTCCTTTGCCTCTGGTAGACTTAGTGGGTACGTCGGAATTTGAGGCTTTACCCACAGGGGGAGGCTACTGGTTTACTAGTGGTTCTCACCCTCATTGTTGTTTCTTCTTCTTCTTCCCTTTGTTTTGCAGAGTCGTCTGCGGGAGCTGCTGGGCTATTGGCAGCTGATCGAGGTAAGGGGATCGCCGAGTAGATAGATCTCCTGTGAGGCTGTGAGATGCTGTTAGACAGATATTGTACCCATGTTACTCAGACTATAGTAGTTTACTTTTATTTCGAGGTCTGGCTTTAGCCAATTGGGTGTATATTTTTGGTGAGCTGGGAGTTTATTGTATTTATTACAGCTTTATCTTATTTTCAGTCTGAGATATTATGCAGTTCTTGTTAGTTCAGCTCTGTATTATGCTCTTTTATTATATATCTTATCTGAGCAGGTTACCGACGCTTCGTGTACATGAAAAATTCTGTGTGCACGGCGGATTTGTTGACGAGCCCGGGTTCTGGTTTACACTCGGGGCGTGACAATGGGTGACCCCCTGGGAAGTTGGGGCGTCACAGTTGGTATCAGAATTATTCACCAGCCGAAAATGTGAGATGAATCTCGGCTGAGCCAGGGTTATATAGCAGGTAGAGCGAGGCTCCCCGGGACCGTTGTGGGTGGAGTGCAGCTCCCCAAAAGATCGGTTAAGGCTAGCGAAACGAGTCTCACATCGCCTGGTGCTTGTGAGTGTCTTTGAGCATGACGTGGACATCAGAGCTTAAAGGGAGAAAGAATGTGGCACCCCCGGAATTTAGATTAGTCCTATATATAAATGATATAATATGACTAAATCTCTTACCCCGGCTATAGCATTTTGGGTGGTAGCAAAGCCCAAGAGGTTAAGAGAGTTAAGCGTGCTAGAGCTAGAGTAGTTCTAGAATAGGTGACCTCCTGGGAAGTTGGGGCATCACACCCGAGGTCCGAAACTCGAAACTTTGCCCACTGTTGAAGCTTGCCTAGATTCCAAAATTCCTCAGTGAGTTCCAAACTTTGAAGTTGTGGTTTATTTTTCGACATTTAGCTCAAGAAGTTTAGTTTTCCCTGGTATTCACCCATAATCACTTCTAATGCATCCAATATCCTATTTAATTTTTCCAAAATAGTATTATATAGTATTTCACCAACATTTTGCCAATTTGGCTGAAGTTCAATATATTACACCTCAGTCCGTTGAGCATATTTGGGAGAGCACGAAAAACGATATCTTCAATATAACTTTATCCTTTTTTCATTTGTTGTGCTCCTAAATTTGAAATCTAGCTGCTTCACATTTCCAGCAAGTTTATTTATAAAAAAAAAAAAATGTACAAAGCAATAAGCATGTTACCTTTCTTTCTCTCTCAAAAAAAAAAAAAAAAAAAAAAAAAAAGTTTCATAAATCTTCACCAAATTGTTGGCTAAAGGATGAAAAAGTTTATAAGTTCCCTAATCTCGGCCAATCAATATGCTGTCCTGCTGGGGAGATTCATCACTCAAAAGTACGGTATTGTCGAAGAGCTCTTTCATTCTTTCAAAATTGATAAAAGAAAATTTGAAGCTTTTGCAATCAAAACTGGTATGACTAAGGCTCATGATCTCACGGATTGGCAGTTCATCATCTACTCCCCTTCTCTACTGGGATTGCCAGATCATTTTTATTAATTTAGTCCGATGTTGTATCACTTTGGTGTGCAGTAAGGGTTCCTCAGACGTAAAACTCTCACCATAACCCTTTATTATTGATGTGAAAACCATATCAAACCCTATCTGACATCATGGCTCATTATCTAATTAACTTGCACGAGGCATCACTCACTCATATGATGTTTGCTGACAATTTAATTTTGTTTGGAAAAGCAACAATTCCAGAAAGTCATTTCAGTTAAAGAAGCCCTCCGACTTACATTGTTTCATTTCTGGTCAGCAAGTCAAATTCTCTAAGTCTTCTTCCCTTTGGTTCAGCTCGAATGTTTCTGATGATCTTAAAAAGGACACTAATTCAGTTTTTCGCTTGAAACCAATTATATCCGTTGTCATTCATGCGAAGTACCATGGCCATCCCCTTTCAGCTCCTCTCTCTCTCTCTCTCTCTCTCTTCTACTTTTCAGTCTCTTATTGACAAATTTGCCTTCTAACATGCTCTTTGGAAGTACCATAAGCAACTACTTATGCTAGACGCCTCACTTTAATCAAATATGCGCTCACCTCTCTCCCTATCTATTATAGATCTTGGTATCTTCTTCCTAAATTAATTAGAGATTTTTGTTGGTGATATTTGGATAGCGAAAGACACATTCACTTTGAATCATGGAGTTTCCTTTGTCGACCTTTCGCCATCGGTGGGCACAACCTAAAGGCTCGGGAAGGCAACATCTCACTTGTTCTGCTAGCCTAAGGGCTCAAGTAATGAAAGCTTCATATTTTCACTCTTTAAGCCTTTTTGGGAGACTGCTAAGAGTAGAGCAGCCATTAATAATCCTTGGAGAGCTATCTTACAAATGAAAGATACCCTCATCTTTGACAGATTTGTAATGTCGCGACTAACGGCATAAAAAGTGATCCATGGATTCCGTCGCAACCATTGTTGGATTATATTGGTTTTGCCTCCCTATTGTGATAGGGTGTCTGACCTTATACTTGCCAACGGCCAACGGGACACGACGAAAATTTTACTGCTATTAAACCCTTTCATTGCGTAAGAAGTTCTAAATATAAGACTTCTCTGTATTCTATTGGAGGCAGGGCATGCTTATTTGGAAAGCCTCGAATTCAGGTAAATTTAGCTTCTATCTTCTAATGAGAAAGTAATGATGTTCATCTTGGAAATGCCCATTGCTCCTCTGGCATATCAAAACATTTCTTTGGAGGGTTCTGGTTGATGTTCTTCCTACTAATTCTGCTTTTCAGAATAGAATCATCTTTTGAGAACCCCAAAAGTGTTTTATGTGCTCAGGATGATGGATGAAACTATTGAGAACACTTGCTTCAGTTTTGTAACTTTGCTCGCACAGAAACAGAAACAGTATGGCTCTGCTCCTTTATTTTTTACTTCTAAGTTTGATGCTTACCTTCTATATTTCGCTGGGTTTCCTTCCTCTCATGATGCTGCTTTCTTTTTCATTTTGTGCTGGTTTATTTGGTACTGGTAGCAATACTGTGAGGTTACTTTCTGCAAGAAGAATTTCTCACTTACCAAAGAGGTTTTATCTAGTCTATTTCATTAGGCAAAGGTGGCCTCCCAGCAGAATCATTCCATCTAGGATTGTTCTAACACTACTCCAAGAGACTGTAACGATCCGATCCACTAGCAATAATAACTCATTAGGACGAAACCACAACCCAAAATACTTAAATACGGTTATTATTACTAATGTCCATATTTCTTATATACCCAAGGCCAAACACAACCATCTTATCCGATGTAGAATTATTGGGGTGTCACAGACTTTTTCCGTTTAGATCTGACGTTCTCGTCAGCCCAAACACACCCACAATTCAAGATCACCAGACGATGCCTCGCTAGCCACACACACAACCCAAAATCACCGGGCGATGTGAGACTTGTTATTCATACTCCTGACATAGTCCGTCACCGTATCTTTCAGACCTTGACTCAGCCGAGACTCGTCACACATTTCCGGCTGGTGACTGGCTCCAATACCAAATGTAACGACTCGACCCACTAACAATAATAACTCGTTGAGTCCAAACGACAACCCAAAATACTTAAATCTAATTATTATTACTAGTGTTCATATCTCTTATATATCCAAATATAACCACATTTCCATCCAACGTGGGATTATTGGAGTGTCACATAGACCCTATGAAAACTCATGATATGGAATGTTCCTTGGATGCTCTACAGATTCTGGACACCTTCTGATTGGCATCACCTTTGCAGAAAAAATACGAACATCCACCACAATGATGTTGCAGAAATAAATTTTCTCGACTCTACAGTTGAGGGAAGATCATATCCAATTCCTCACACACTTCAAATTTGCATTTTTTTTTTCTGCATGCTTTAAATTCAGTCAACCCTGTTCTGCGGAGAGGACGCACCTTCTTGATGCTTGATGTAAACTCTATATTCATGCACTTCCGATACTCTTTAAACAAAGTGCCTACGAGCCTTTTCATCAAAAAATATATATATTTTTAATAATGTGCGCTCAACAATTTGCTCCGCAATGTTACATAAATACAAAACTCTGTTAAAAAGTACTTACAAAAAAACCTTTTTCTCTCTAGTCGCCGAGACATTCATGGTTCTTTTCCCGATCATGTTCTCTGTATCAACTGCAAAGCAAAGTGTCTCTCGTTGCATTTCCAGTAGTTGGGTTCACCCTGGCACAATTTCGAGCTCAAAAATAGAAAGAACCCCAAAGTAAAAGCACTAGGGTGTGAAACGTGTATATGACAAAAATTTTACCCGTCTGCTACTTTGCAAAGATATTCCCGTTGATCCTCTCTTAGTGGAACATCAGTAAAGTCTGCAACAGCAAGAAGAATAATACCTTGCAACAGACGAGCTGGCAGCATGCAAGCTCAAGCTCAAGCTCAAGCACAAGGGGGGAAAAATTTAAAAAAATATAAATAAATAAATAAAAACACTTTTTGTGAGCTCCAAAGAATTCTGTTTTCTTTTTCACACTAATTTACTATCACATCATCCTTTTTCTTCCAAATACCCAAAAATCCATTTCTTTCAAAGGCAAACTAATACGAGAAGAGACAACATAATTTGATGCTACTACATGTTCTAAAGCGATTGTACTTATACTTTTGTAGTTTTAAAGTAGATTGACTGGAAATAATAGCGTAGCATTGCAAGCATGGTGAGAGCGCGAGAGAAAAAACATATCAAGTATGAGTTTCTGGATAGATGAGAATTGTGATTAATCCTATTTGAGATGATTAAAGAATGAAAGACTTGAAAAATTTATAAATACCTGCTCCATATATGGTTGAACCTTTGAAAGATGTATTTCCTGTAGCTAGTGCACCTTCCAGATTTGCATTTTGCAGATTAGCCTGAAAAAACATGTAATAAGTTAAAAACAAAAAAATTTTAAAGGGTGAACTTAGTCAAAAGAATAGATCTAATGGTAGAAAACTTACAAAAACCAATTACTTGGTGCTTTTACCAACATAGTAGCCGGAATATATATATATATATATATATATATATATATATATATATATATATATATATATAGAATTAAGCTAGAATACTATCGATAGCACCAAGCCATTGGTGCTATCAAGTTTTTAGCCGTTGGATGAAAAAATATGCGGTTGGGATTATAGTGGTCCCCTAGGGTTTACTAGGTGGTTGGTTGAATAGTAAAAATCTTAGGGGACCACTACAATCCCAACCATATATCTTTTCATCCAACGGCTGAAAACTTGATAGCACCAATTGTTTGGTGCTATCGATAGTATTCTAGTCGGAATATATATATATATATATATATATATATATATAATTCGTATATAATTGTGCTGGAATACTATCATTAGTAAACGGGCTCTGTTGCTACTAATTTGTTTTCGATGATGGAGCTTTCAAATCAACGATCGGCACCGTTGAACATAATCTATACGATTTCAAATATTTAGAAATTAAATTTCAAATCTTTTCGACATAATAAATCTAATGATCAAAG